>JAFBJZ010000004.1:0-423452 GCA_016785225.1 Psettodes erumei | reverse complement strand
AAAAAATCTCCTCTCGCCCACCTGGGCGGTGTTTTTCCTTCAGACTCGGGTCCTCTACCAGAGGCCTGGGAGTCTGAGGGTTCTGCGAGGATCTTAGCTGTTCCCAGCATTGCGCTTCTTTTGGACAGAGATCTCCGATGTTGTTCCTGGTATCTGTTGGAGCCATCCTTCCAGCTTGGGGGTCACCGCCCCTAGTGCCCCGATCACTATTGGTACCACAGATGCCTTCACACCCCACATTTTCTATCTCCTCTTTCAGCCCTTGGTATTTCTCGAGCTTCTCATGTTCTTTCTTTCTGATGTTGCTATCGCTGGGGATTGCTACATCTATCACTACTACTGTCTTCCGATGTTTATCCACCACCACTATGTCAGGCTGGTTGGCCATCACCATCTTGTCAGTCTGGATCTGGAAGTCCCACAGGATCTTGGCCTGTTTGTTCTCTGTCACCTTTGGGGGTGTCTCCCACCTGGACCCTGGGACCTCCAGTCCATACTCTGTACAGATGTTCCTGTATACTATGCCCGCTACCTGGTTATGCTGCTCCATGTATGCCTTGCCTGCCAGCATCTTACACCCTGCTGTGATGTGTTGGACTGTCTCAGGGCCTTCTCTACACAGCCTGCACCTGGGATCTTGTCTGGTGTGGTAGATCCCGGCCTCTATTGCTCTGGTGTTTAGGGCCTGTTCCTGTGCTGCCATGATTAGTGCCTCTGTGCTGTCTTTCAGTCCAGCCTTTTCCAGCCACTGGTATGTTTTCTCCATATCAGCCACTTCTTCAATTTGTCGGTGGTACATGCCATGCAAGGGCTTGTCCTTCCATGATGGGCCCAGTGGTTCCTCATCCCTTCTGGGCTTTTGTTGCCTGAGGCATTCACTTAGGAGTTGGTCCTTGGGGGCCATTTTCTCGATGTATTCCTGGAGGTTCGCTGTTTCCTCCTGGACAGTAGTTCTGACACTTACTAGTCCTCGGCCCCCTCCTTTCGCTTTGTGTACAGCCTCAGGACGCTGGACTTAGGGTGAAACCCACCATGCATGGTAAGGAGCTTCCTTGTCTTGATATCAGTGGCTTGTATCTCTTCCAGTGGCCAGGATATTATCCCAGCCGGGTATCTGATCACTGGCATGGCATAGGTGTTAATGGCTTGGATCTTATTTTTGCCGCTCAGCTGACTTTTCAGGACCTGCCTTACCCTCTGGAGGTATTTGGCTGTGGCTGACCTTCGAGCTGCCTCCTCATGATTACCATTTGCCTGTGGGATCCCCAGGTATTTGTAACTGTCCTGCACATCTGCGATGTTCCTTCCGTAGGTCAACCCCCCTCGGTTGTGATCACCTTTCCTCTTCTAGATATCATCCGCCCACATTTATCTAGTCCGAATGACATCCCGATGTCTTTGCTGTAGATCCGAGTGAGGTGAATCAGGGAGTCAATGTCACGCCTCATTCTTTGCATACAGCTTGATGTCATCCATGTAGAGGAGGTGGCTGATGGTTGTTCCACTTCGAACTGGTATCCATAGCCACTCTTTGAGATGATCTGGCTGAGGGGTTTAGGCCTATGCAGAACAGCAGGGGGACAGAGCATCTCCTTGGTATATGCCGCATCTGATGCTCACCTGGGCAATTGGTTTTGAGTTGGCCTCCAGAGTCGTGTTCCACAGCCTCATCGAGTTCTGGATGAACTCACTTAGGGTCCTATTGATGTTGTACAGCTTTAGGCACTCCAGTATCCATGTGTGTGGCATCGAGTCATAGGCCTTCTTGTAGTCAATCCAGGCAGTGCACAGGTTGGTGTTCCTCGTCTTGCAATCTCGGGCAATCGCCCTGTCCACCAGTAGCTGGTGTTTGGCTCCTCTGGTGTTATTGCCTACACCTTTCTGTGCTCTGCTCATGTATTGCTCCATGTGCCTACTCATCTTAGCCGCTATGATGCCTGATAGGAGCTTCCATGTGGTGCTGAGGCAGGTTATCGGCCGGTAATTGGATGGTATTGTTCCCTTCTGGGGGTCCTTCATTATGAGGACTGTCCGGCCTTGGGTTAGCCACTCTGGGTGGTTTCCCGATATTAGCAGCTGGTTCATCTGTGCTGCTAGGCGTTCATGGAGTGCAGTCAGCTTCTTGAGCCAGTAGGTGTGTATCATGTCAGGCCCTGGGGCTGTCCAGCTCTTCATTTTGGACACTCTGGTTTGGATGTCTGCTAGCGTGATGACTACTGGGCCTTGTTCTGGGAGTTGGCTGTGTTCTGCTTGTAAGTCTTTCAGCCATTGGGCATTGGTGTTATGGGTTGCCTCTTTCTCCCAGATACTCTTCCAGTATTGCTCAGTCTCAGCCCTGGGTGGCTCCGTTGCCATCCTGTTACCCTGCCATTGAGAGTAGACCTTAGCTGGGTTAGTGGAGAACACCCTGTTTATTCTCCTGGCCTCTACCTCTCTTGTGTACCTCTTTAGGCGGGTAGCTAGGGCTGTGAGCCTTTGCTTAGCAGTCTCCAGTGCCTCAGCTGTGGACAGCTTGTTGTATTTCCTGGGCTTCCTTACATTTACACCCCTGCTCAGTTCTGTTAGGAGGCTGACTTCTTTCCGTGTCGCCACGATTTTTGCCTCTAGCCTTCTCCTCCATGGGGCTCGCTCCTTCTGGCTACCATTCATGCTGTTCATCTTGTAGCCAAGCATCTCTAGGATTACTGTTGCCGCTGCATGCATCAGCTGATTGGTCTCAGTGATGGTGGTGGTAGGGACAGTTAGAAGTGCTGTGTTTACATCCTCCAGTAGAGACTGGTCTGGTACTTTGTTGTTTAGCCTTGGCAAGGAGGAGGTAGTTGGGTTCCTCCAGGACTTCATGATTCTCTCTCTCAGGTCAGCTGCCCTTGCATTCAGTGTACCGTGGATGAGGTACACCGCTGTACCTCCTCAATCTCTAGTTCCGATAGCAACTTCCTCTTGCGGATGTTCGAGCACTGAGTGGGGTTACGCAGCAACCAGTTCTCCCACATCCTCTGCATGTACCCTCTCTCGCTGGGGTTACTCCCGTAGTAACACTCCATCAGTATGTCATGTTCTCCGTCATGGTTCCCTAACACCTGACGCAGACCTTGTTGTCCCGGGCGTCGTCCGAGCCGGTATGACTCTATTAGTTATCGTTTCGCTCATATTGAGGTGTGTAGGCATGTATCGCAAAGTGCCTTGCCTAAGGGCCCACCTGGGATTCGAACCGGCGACCTCCTGTACCGAAGTCAGCGGTGTAAACCACTGAGCTATATATATATATATTTATTTTTTTTTAATAATGATTTTTTAATGTAGCCTAATAGAGAAATTTCATTGGTCTTTTTCTTGTTTTCAATATTGTTTGGCCACTACAGGGTTACTGACTGTTCTGAGTGCTGCCCTGATCCATTTAGGATGAATTACAGTCTGCTGGTGTCATGCATCATCACACGGAGAACTGAACTGAGTGAGTGAAGTGAGTCAACGCCAACAAGAAATCAGGTGAAGGTTAAGCTGTCACCTGAGGATAAAGGACAGGTAAGGTTCACTTAACCCTGACTGATGTAAACTTCCTGCTGGCCAAGAGAAAGCACAAGGTTGCACATCAGGTCAGACAGACTGATGATCTCCAGTTGGAGAGCTCCTGTGCCGCCAGTGCATCTCCCACACTGTCACTGTGGAGTTTAGAGCTCTGAGATCTCCTGCCGGAGGAAATAGGATTAGCAAACCTTCTCTCTTCCCTCAAATAAAAGTCCTATTCTCGGTGTATGAGAAACACATGTTGTAGGAGCACCCAGAGGGAATTTTCCTGATTGGTGCTCAGAATTTTTTTCCATCTGAGCCCCAACCACTTTAAATCCATACAAAGTGCACAGAGAAATACATTAGTACAGAAATCCTTTGGGAGGATTCTTGCTTTGTTTATCAGAAAATTGTATTTTCATGTAGGACCTCGTCACCAATAATAAGATGATGTTTGAGGGTCTTTAAAAATAATATGTTCTTCAGGAATTACAGCTACTAGCAAATTTAGAAGTTTTGAAATGAAATGAATGCTCATCAGGTTCTTTGCCTCAGTCTTGAGACAAACTTAAAACTGCTTGTGAGATTCAGAATTCAGTTGTCCACTGTCTCCAATTTTTCTTCACTTTTTGCTGAATTTCTCATGGAGGAAGTTCTGAAAAGAAATTATTTAGTGTCTTCCATCTGAAGCTTTCAGTTCCTTTATCCTCCATCACCTTGCCTGGCTGTCCTTTTATACTCCTTGCACTGGTGCACCCCTCAACTTACACAGCTGCAATGCCACATAGACTCAAAGCTACATCTGTGGATGGGTTTCACCTGCAGAGTATTGCAAACATCAGCTCTTGCCTATTAGATACAATATGTTGAATGTGTCTGTAACACAACGCTGCTGTTTCCCTTTCCTGTCCAGTCTCATCATATAAAACAACAACACGAACATCGTGGCCTCTGTCCAGGCCACCAGTCATTAACAGTCCACAGTCATGCAAGACCCACGTCTCACACGAGAGACTGCTTTGCACTGAAAACAGACCCACTTTGCTGCACTGAGGTCCCCCTTCCCCATTCATCGTCGACTGCCATTCAACACCCTTCTCTCTTGAATGTTTATCACCGTCTCTCTCTCTCTCTCTCTTTCTGCAGACCCCGGCCGAGCAACCCTGTCGTACAACCAGAATAACATGGTACCTTTCTGAAGTTCGTCCACTCAGATTGGACCGCTGCTATCCGATTATCTAATTCCTCAGCTCAAAAGTAATAAAAGGACGCTGTATTAAAGGCTAAGCTGCTCATCTAATCTTCTCTCCCTAATCTCCACCCCTCACTGAATACAGGCACTCTGGATTTCACAGATGGAATGAGCAGTGTTGCCTCATAGAGTTCTCCCAAAATCATTAAAAAAATTTAAAAAGACAACACACTGTAGAGAGACACAGTAAGGGTGAAATAATCTCCTTATTGAGATTTGGGTGTGAACAGAAATAAAATGAGAAATGCACAGAAGTCCTGATACTGTGCCAGTGTGTGTACAGTGATTGCAGTATCACAACCGTCATGTGCTTTCAATATCCATGCATTTTTGCATCTCAAGCAAAAATAGAGCATCACATGCCCTCTGCAGTTGTATTTCTATCAATATCAATTTAAATATTGCATTCCAACAGCAGTTTAGCAGATATAACTTGAGTGAATCATGTATATCAATTATTAATTATATAATAATTATATTAAGACCAGTAACACCTGTGTGTTACTCTTGTGTTACTATGGGACTTTCTGCAGTTTAACATAATTCAGTACAAATTTTTAAATTCATAAAGAAATAGGATTCTATTGTCAGATTTATTTTCCTTTACTAAAATAAAGAGGGGGAGGTGATTATTCTATTTCTGAGGCTTGCATTTTTTTTTATTTAAATGTGCAGACTCTTTGCTTGTCCTTAACAGGGATCACACAGTCACCTTAATGCGGTCACCTCCACTAATCAAATTAAGTTCACCCAATTAGTAATTTATGCTGATCCTCCTAAAGACTGAACATATATTTAGTATCAGAATAAGATTGAGATGCAAGTATAGGCAAACATTATCTTAGGAGACACCAATGTTCACCTTTATTTGACACACGATTTCAGCACAAACCTCCTGCAATGTGCTCTCTTCACAGTTGCTCTTCAGGCATTCATGAAAAATAAACTAATACATGATACATTTTAAAAACACGCTGTGAAGTAGTGTAACTTTTAGACATGATTTTAGCTGGAGTTCTGACTCGAGTTAATGACCCAGCCAATGCTAATTATGAATTAACATTGTTAAATTTGCATGCTTTTATGGTCACATGCTCCTAACAACTAAACTACATCTGCAGTTTGTTGAAACAGGCAAATATCCTACATCCAAACAAATGTCACAGCTTGGGCTGTAACAAGTGAGTCTGGCAGGAGAAGGAGAATGATTATAATGCTAACTTGGCACAAATCCACTGGGAAAATGAAAGAGTGAAGGCTGTCCCACTGAGCGGGCTCCCAGGCTCTGTCTGAGAGGTCAGATCTGGAGAAGACTGGAGTTTTTGTCTTTGTCAAGGGATCAAGAGACGTAAATGCGTCTGTCCAGCCTGGCCTCTATCACTGATTATGTGTTTCTGGTTAAATGTGGAAAATAAAAAGTCTTAATGTATAGTTTGTCTCTGCAGGTCATATGATGATGTTGAATCTGTGAGACTCACTGACTTGTATGAAAGCTTTCCCAGGACTTGTTTGACTTTTTCCAAAGCTTTTGAACAGCAAATGGGTAAAAGGTGAAAACTAGGAGCTGAGGAAGCTCAACTAAAGTAGAAATCCAAAGCAAGAGGGGGGAAACGAAACATATGGATAAAAAGTGTCTTGGACCCTTCATGCATTGCTCTCCTTCGGGATTTGCTGATTGGATGCTGGGCTGCCAATGGAGTTGGGGAAAAATGAAGGTATGTATGGGATGACAGACAGCAGAGGGCTGGTCAGCGGGCTCCCGTTTGGGGGCGTCATGGGGATAATGACGTCGTCCTGGTCCCACACGTGAAATGCATTTGGGTGGGAGTGGCTGAGGGCAGGTGGCATGTGCAGTGGGCTGACTCCCTCCACCTCTCCATCTTTTTTGAGGTCCTGATCGACTGGGCCCAGCAAACAGTCTGAGGACAGCGAAGGACAAGAGATAAGAATACACAAGACGTAATTTCTTCTACCTTTATATATGCACACAGTAACTGTTACAGAAAAAAACTCACAGTTTTTCTGTAATTCTAGCCTTTAAATTTTTGGTTTGTGCTAAAAAAGGATAACCTTATTTACACTTGCTGTGTAATGTTGAGGGTAAAAAAAAGTAGCCAAATACACATCAGGACTACAGTAACAAAGTTTTAATAATTGTTCAGTATTTACTTTATTATCAGTGTGATGAAGGTTAAAATCACATAAATAAGTTATCACAACTTAACACGTTTTAACACAGTGGACACAAAGTGTTCCTGAATTGTGTCTTGCATTTCCATTTTTGGTGTTTTAACATTTAAAGCAAAAGAAAATTACAAGCAATATCTGCAATTAATTATTGCATGGTGAACAAAACAAACTGTCATTGTTGCTTAGCTGCATTAGAAGCTGGTCGCTTTGCGAATACATTTATTTGAAAACTATACTGTCAACAACATCATAGGCTACTGTATTGTATTGATGTATGAGGACTGATGTGCCTCAAACGGACTTGAGTACCTGTAATGTCCAGCATCAGGTCTTTGATGAGGTGACCCACGATAGCATAAGCAACAGCGACCACAACCAGGGCGGCCATCAGGAGGTAGAGGACAGATTTGGGGAGCTGGATGAGGTCCCTGGGTGGAGGCTTGTACTCCTTGTACAGAGACTCCTCATTGTGAACCAAGTACTGGAAGGACTGTCCGCCTTCATCCGTGTAATTAAAGCTGTCCATATTCCCAGCGTAGGAACCTCCAACGAGTAGTTATTCCATTATATTCAAAGTGAAAATGTTTCTAATTTGATCTATCTGCCTGTTGAGCTGTCACTCCCTAAAATGCAAAAAAGCCGAGTAAAGGTTAGATCTGGCGCTGAAACATAATAGTTGTGCTTTATAATTTAAGTGACTTTATTGCACATATATTCAAATAATCATTTGAATGTTAATCTACCTATCTGACACTCAACCAACACAAAAATAGGCCAGTGAAGAAATTCACCCACCTGTCAAGATCAGGTTTTTGCATCTTCCACATTTGGATCTCTGCACTACCCTTTCACTCACATTTCCCTACACAGCAATTACTTCATTAATATGATGTTGCTACTGTAATTTCACCCTGCACCGGATAGACATCAAGACATTTCAGGCAGCCTGTGAGCTCCTCCGCTGCATGCTATGTCCTCTCTGCTGAAATAATCCAGACTGTGGGCGGCGACACAGAGGGAGAGAGAGAGGAGGGGGGGATTACACTTCCAATCACAGCAACAATCAATCAGTCGCTCATCCCAACCCCATCCTGTCCCACACAGATTCCTTAATCCGCAACAAACAATCTGAGTGAGTGCTTTCTCCGCTTACAATGCTCACACATTATAACCACCCTCGCAGATACATAACTACAAAGAAATGGAAAAAATACAGACTTTACTAAGAAAATCTTAGTTGTTCTGAGGTCATCAGAAATACATGTGTTGTGAAATGACTTCCTGACTGCAAAGGTTGTAATTAAATCGGATTCCACTTCCAGATTTATCTCTGTACTCACTGCTCATGGTTCACCAGTGGTCTCTGGGAAAAAAAAAGTTTTCTTTCCCTATGGGTGCTGTATACTGTAGGTGGAATTAGTGGAAACCTTTTCTGCAGAGGATTGCCTTTACAAAGCCTTTACAAATATGAAGTACTTTACTTGAGTATTTCCATTTTATGCTACTTTGCACTTCTACTCAACATTTGAGAGGAAGAATAGTGCTTTATACAGTACATTCTGTTATTTGACAGCTATAGTTCATTATTTTGTAAAGTAGCTTTAATCCTGTATGAAAACTGTTTAAAAAAAAAAAAAACACTTTATATTTTAAATAAAGAACCCTTGGAAGGGAATAATGACTTTTCAAGATCACAGCACTGTTGCTGGTAATAAAGTATTTGTACTACTTCTACTACTGCTAGTCAGGCAAGAACACTTCCTCATCTAAAATAAATGTGTGTGTGTGTGTGTGTGTGTGTGTGTGTGTGTGTGTGTGTATAATTTTAACATAACCTTAAAACACTTAAAATAATAAATATGTGAGTTTGGCTGGATTTATAATGTAAACATAAAAAGGAAACCACAAGATTAGCTAGCTTGATGCAGTATGTTAGCACTTAACTTGCTAGTTTCGGATACCTTAATAACTTAGTACTAGTTAGCGGCACACTCCTGAAAACAGCTCTATTTATGTAGGTAAAACAAAGACATTTGTTTGCCAAATACTGTGAACTGTAAGTTATGTATAACTGTATTTGTTCCATGGTTTCCAAGTGTGAAGCTGAAGGAAATGTGTTTCGTTTTTGTTTTTTTTAAAGCCAAGAGGTATTTAGCTAACGCTACTTTAGTTCATGCTAGCTGTACATATCAACTGATGAGCTAATCTTGGTATATTATACTTAAAAACTGTTAATTCAGTTTGAATTAACTAAGGTATTTCTTTCCAGTAATGCTGTTAATGTATTTCTAACGGGTTCGATTTTTTAAAAAATCCATATTACATTCATCATTTTTTACAACGTTCATATTTAATTCTGCAGAGTCAACCAGACCAAAATGGATAAATTCTTTGAGGACATGACACTGCCGTCCACTTCCCATTCCAGCCCCAAGACTGGGCATGAAGATTCACAGATCGTAACATTTAATCATATCATATTCAGTATATATAGCATTGTGTTCACATGCTGTCCCAAATTATAACATGTTTAAACAAATTCTTTCTTCATTGTGCTTGGTAATCCAGAAAGAAGACACAGACCATGACTCGTCATTAGGGAAGAACATGACTGAGTTTCAAGAGCAGCACACCAGGTACACAATCACCTGCATAGATCAGATCATTCACCGAACTAGTAAAAATGTTTGTTGTCCGGAACACATGAACATTACCATATTTCACTTGTGTTTTATCAATCACTAAGACATTAGGTTAGAGCTAAATTCTGCTTCATTGTCAACATTTGTATGCTATGCTCTGTCATAGCACATGCATAGACTACATCAGCAGGAGAGTGCAGAAACTGGTAGAAAATATTAACAGCAGCCGCGCCAGTGACCAGAAAATGATGGACAGCTTTCAGGGGAAACTAATAGAGAAGGTAAAAACAAATCTACTGCATGTGATCCTCCTTTGCATATTGGTTTTCGTCTGACCCACTGCACTGTACAGCACATACATAGTATACACTCCTTTTTTTGCCTGAATGCTCTTCGTGTGTTCAGAGTAAATCCTGCCCTATCACGGCACAAAGACTTTACTGATCTGGTTACTTTCCTCCCATAGGTGACAGAGGCGTGTCAGCAGATGAAGGAGCAAATGTTCACACTCTTCGAGGAGAACAGTAATAAAATGGAGATGAGGCTGCAGGAGTTGTCTGAGGTCCTGGAGCGCTGCACGAAGCTCAACAGTGAGCTGCTGGATGCCAGCCAGGCCCTGTTAAACCTCAGACAAGGTCTGACCGCTAGCCAGACCTCAGAGTCCACATAAACGAGGGATTGTTCCGACGTCCATGTGTTTTTCAGCTGATTGTGTTATTCTTATTTATATGTTCTTGTGTTTATTATTATATTCAGTATTAAGAACAGTTCACTCTGTCTGTCCAAATGCTGGAGAGGATACAGTTACTCATTTTGGTTTCCTCTTTCCTTTTCCTCTTTTTCCAAGAATACGTGATTGTCTGGTTCTCTGTCAAAGAATTCAAAGACACAAGCTGAATCCATGTTTTATTTATGTTCAACGTCAGTCTCTGTTAATTCAAAAAGTAAAACTACAAATAACCAGAACACAATAAACCAAATTATTTGGCTCTGTGGTTGTAACTGTTTATATTTCTTATGTATTACAATGCCCCATTGTATCTATAGCGCTTTCATATTACACCAAACCAGAGATGCATTAGTACCGATATGTCACTCTTCAGACTACATGCATCCAACATCATAACAATCAGCTCCACATGTTTTTTTTTATCTTCCCATTCATTCAGAACCATTTATTTACATCTTATTTAATTATGGCAAAATAAACCAACTCATTATACCGCATCATTACATGCACTTTGCCTGATGAATGCCTGAAGTATATTTCAGGCATATTAACTGTTCAAGTGTCTCATATCAAAATTGGACCCAAGGCTTTATGCGGTTGATGTAACATATTCTGATACCACACAGAAGAGCTAATAAAAGAGTTTAAAAACACACCGAAAATGTGGCGAGGTATTTGTGATTGTGTTTTCCCAACAGGCAAAGCTCCTCGTGTGAGGTAGATTAATTGCACCTTAGTGTTTCAGCAAATATAATTCAGCCCAGTGAGGCGACGTCTCTCAGAGGGCGAATGAACAGGTAGCACAGTCCTGTCCCACAAAAAGTCTGTTTCAAGGTGACAGTGGAAAAGCTTTACTTTCCAACAGTGAAAGACTGTAGTCCGGTGATGGCTCTGCCCAGGATCAAGGCGTGAATGTCATGAGTTCCTATGCAAAAAAAAAAGAAAAAGATCATTTCTTAAACTTTACTGAAAGCATGTTTATTTGAATTTGACTAAATGTGGAAAGAACTGTGACAACAATTTGCCTCTGGAGTCAACCCTGACACAATCTGTGCGCTGCTGTCCTCTATTGGTGAACGTACATAACTGCAGTCGAAGCTTGTTAAACGTTTTCACTTTTCAAAATGTTCATTTGTGTGGGCCTACCCTCATACGTGTTGACAGCCTCCAGGTTCATGACGTGGCGAATGATGTGGTACTCATCAGCGATGCCATTTCCTCCCAACATGTCTCTGGCTTGTCTGGCGATATCCAAAGCCTTGCCACAGCTGTTCCTCTTCAGCATGGAGATCATCTCTGGTGCGGCTCTATGAGGGCAACAATCAGAGGAATTGGAGGGTTTTCAACAGAGGAGGAAAGAACATCAAAAAGCGAAAGAGACCACTCACTTCTTCTCATCAATAAGTCTTCCCAGGGCCAGACAAGACTGCAGACCAATGGTGATCTCTGTCAGCATGTCGGCCATCTTCTTCTGCATCAGCTGGTTCCTGGCCAGTGGCACCCCAAACTGGACTCTGATTGGAGGTTAGAAAGACATGAAAACCGATCCTCGCCTAAGGGAAGCTGAGGCTGTGATAACATGAGGAGACAACCTGGATATGCGCAGTGTGGCAATGCAAACGATTACACATGTATATTTTGTTATATCTGTCAGATCCTTTGATGTTGACTTTCACACACAGACACACACACACACTAAGTATCATGTACCTGTCCAGAGTGTACTGTCGGGCAGCGTGGAAGCAGAACTCGGCAGCTCCCAGCGCCCCCCAGGCAATGCCATACCGCGCGTTGTTGAGACAGCCAAAGGGACCCTGGTCACAAAAGACAACAAGAAAAGAGACGCAACATAAACGCACAATGAACAATTAATGATCTCGTTCTAAAGGGAAATTTGTTGGGTTTTGTTGGAGTTGAACATTAGCGAGACGGCCACTTACAGCCAGACCAGAGACATTGGGCAGCAGGTTCTCCTGGGGAACTTCCACCTCATCCATGAGGATCATGCCGGTGGCGGACGCCCTCAGGGAGAACTTGCCCTCGATCTTGGGGGTGGCAAAACCCTTCATCCCACGCTCCAAGATGAAACCCCTCACCCTGCCGTCCTCACACTTGGCCCAGACCACTGCAATGTCTGCCACGGGGGAATTTGTGATCCTAGCGGAGGAGGGACAGGGACAAACAAAGAAAAAAAAATCAGGTTGCATATTTTTTTCTCCAAGTCTGTTAAATTTCAGAAGTACAAATAATGAGGAAAACACAAATATCGTTTACGATATTTGTCTCCATCAGGAGGGCCAATGCTTCTGGTATGCCACAGTCCACCTACCAGGTCTTGGCTCCGCTGATGCTGAAGGTACCGCTGGATGGGTTGAACACGGCCTTGGTCTCCATGCTGCTGGGGTCGCTGCCGTGGTTGGGCTCCGTCAAGCCGAAGCAGCCCAGGATTTCTCCACGAGCTGCAGAAAAAACACACAGATGAAAATACAAGCATCTTGAACTTAAACCTTTTTTCATTGATATGTCGCATTTCTCTCGTTGTTTCTTACCTAGCCTCGGCAGGTACTTCTCCTTCTGAGCCTCGGTGCCGTAAGCATTGATTGGGTGCATGACCAGTGAGGACTGGACGCTCATGACCGACCGATACCCGCTGTCCACTCTCTCGACTTCTCTGGCAATCAAACCGTACGCCACATAACTAGTGCCGGCACAGCCGTACCCTGCGGGTTAAACGGAGGGGAATGTAAAGTCCTGCAATTAATCCTACCCTGTATGTAGTCTTCACCTGAAAATCGTGACGTTTTGTTTTCGTTTACCTTTAATAGTCGGGCCTAGGACGCCCAACTCTCCCATCTCTGAGACAATCTCGCGGTGGAAATCTGTAGCACGGTGCATGGTGGGAAATAGTGATGGACAGTCATAAATTGGCATGACGCAACAATTTGTACATGTATAATAAACAAATTATTCTGTGCCGTGATGAGACTTTCTGCACAATCCGGACGATATGGGATTTATTCTGCCCTGGTGAACTGTATCACGTGATAATCTATATAGTCTAATATCTCATCATCACGGATGCGTGTTCAGCTCACGTTCATGTCTGTTGGCCATGAGGATGCGTGGCATGAGCTTCTCCTGGCAGTAGTCGCGGAAGGAGTCGCGGATCATGACCTCCTCCTCCGTCAGCTGTCCCTCCAGCTGCAGAGCGTCCCGCCAGTTGAATGGCACCTTGGCTGAGTGTCAAAACATGTACGCGCACACACACACACATAGACCCAGTGGTTATGTCACCCCCATGCTGTATGTTGTAACAGAGTGTGTGAAGGCAGGCCAGGCTCAACTTCTCACTTGCCTGCTTTTGCCGGTTTCTTGACTTCTTCAGCATCTAAAAGGGAAGAGAATTCAAAGTGTTGAGTGTTACATGCCAATTTAAACAACCCAACTCAGTTTTCACCTCCCGTGTGTTCCTTTTCTTTCTGTTGAAGACGGCGCGCGCCGCACTGAGAGACTTGCTTATTCCTGTGCGCTCGCGTTACGTCTGTGCGTTATGTCTTTTTGCAGACTCGGTGAAGCGTCTGAAACGCACCTTGGGCAGCTGCGGCGGCCGTGCCCTGGGCTCTGGATGCTGTGGCAGCAGCACGTTTGGGGCCGCTGGAGAGCAGACGGGTGACCAGACATCTGAGAGCCATGTTTCTGCTCAACATAGAGAGGAGGAGAAGAGGAAACGGACATTAAAGCTGTTTCACACAGGTGAGCGTGCTGCAGGTTGTGTGGTCAGACCAGTGGACAGAGGACAAATGTAAAGCGCAGTATAATATCGTTAATTACTAATTCATAGTGTTTTAGGACGGCAGCTCATGAATACACATTTATTAGTACATTATTATCACCCCATGCAGGACAAAGGGTATGGGCTTTGGGTAGTGGTTAGAATAACTTATATAATAAACTAATATTTCCCCAACAGTCTCAGCCTGTCAATAATGTTTTAACTACAAACTTTCATACTGACGAAGTTGTACCAATACCTTTTTTGTCCTCTCGTTGGTTTTATCTGACGGTCCGGAGACTTCTCTGCGGAGACACGGGTTGTGTAAGTCGCTTAAGTAATACAGCCGCCGGCGATGACGTCACATGGCTACGTAACGCGGACCGTGGGAGCTCCTCTCCGCCATGACAGGTGAGGCGCCGCTTCAGTCGGAGCTGTGCAGCGCACGGTGTGTTGCACAGTGGACTCAGACCGCATGTGTCCGCAGTGGGAAACCAATATGTCGGACGCACATGGAGACTTAGGCTGCCGCAGGTGTTAGAGCGGCGTTCCCGCGCTCCGCACGGCGTGCTGTTCACTTTAAAGCGTGGGTGTACATGGAATTTGGAGACGTTTGACCTCACTCAAAATGGCCGCCCTGTACTGCCGTGCTGCCGGGGGTGTCGCGGAGGGCGGCGGCTCATTGGATGGTAAAATTAGTAGGCATGTGCAGAAATGTCTGAGCTCCTCTCCCCAACTTCTGTAAGAGTCACGTAATAACAGGCTCAATGACAACAACACCCCTTTAATAGTTTTATTGTTGATGTTGTGGCTGAGTAGGTTTTTTTTTTTTAATCAATGCAGTACAAGGAAGAAAAGAAAGTAAGAAAACCCCAGGAATTGAAAAAGAACTAAACCATAAACTGAATAATAATGATAATAATTAATATATATATATATATATATACACCCATGAATAGCTACCAGACACACAGTATTTTAAAACTGTTAACTTTAAAAACTGTTTATTAGCCCAGTAATCTCAGGAGATGAGAGAGATAATCGTTTTACATCTAACTTGCTGTTGTATATTTCCTGGATTAAACATGGATAAATTCAAAATAATTACTATTATTCAGTCAGCTAATATTATCAGGACAAAAATGTTACCAGGATGGCTTGGTTGACTGTTTGGCTGTTATTTAAGATGTGTAAAATGCTCTCATGATTTTCTTAAGAGACCCGATAACATTTCATGACTTTAAATTATTCAGGACTTCATTGGTGCACCAACACCCAGAGATGGAGCAGAGCACAGTTACCTGTCAGAGTTCAGCCTCCAGCCAAATGACTTACATATAGACACATGTAGACTCTGCCAATTTCTCTCTTTTTTGTCACAATTTCATTGAGTTTTGTTTTATTTTTCCTTATCTTTTTTGTTTTTTGTACATCACAGACTTGCTGTGGTGTATATGAGCTGAGAAGAGCACCATGAAAAATAGTCTCTCATGAGACTATATGCTTTAGTGGTGAAAGAAGTCCGTCCTTTTCCCAATTAAGCTAAATAAAAAATAAACAAATTACAGTCCTGTATTCAAACATTTGCTGAACTATTGTAAAAGTGTAGGGAAATAATCCGCTAAATGTGCTGGAAGTATCAAAAGTCAATGCACTCTTCATGGTGTATTGTCATAATATTATATTATAATTACTGGATTGTTATTACCAGTATAGGAACTTGTGAGAAGCATTTTATTTTTGTATTTGGTGAAGCTATTTTGACTCATTCATATATATGTACGTTATATTTTACAGAAAAAGGGAACTTCATCTGCAAAGTAACTTGTAAGTAAGATAACAGTCAAATATTGAACAAATACGGCATGCATAGTGGAGGTATGAATTGGCACTCGAGTACTCGAGTGAATCATGAATAGCTTTGTTATTTTCCAGCCACTGCTTTTTTCTTTTCTGTGACTATCTTTCGGGATGTAGCGTCCTCAGTAGGTTTAAATAAGTAAACAAATAAATAACTTTTACAAACACGCTCGACATTCCATTGTAGTAGCTTCCAGCTAAACGTTATCGTCACGCTACGGCGCCCTTTTGTTGGCTGTGGCAGCTGTCAGTCACCGGGCTCTGCTCTCTCATTGGCTGTCTCCTCTCTCCGTTAGCCAGGAATGCGCCGCGCTTCAGTTAGGTTTGGGATGGTCTGAGTCTCCCTGTCTCGCGCTCTGTTCCGTAGCTGTAGCGGTTTCCAACGGTTATTGGTGTTTCTGCCCTCGACATTTCCATGGTAACTGTCCTGTCGAAGGTCTGATCAGCAGCGAGTTGCCGAGCAGTGTTTGAGAATGGAGCTGGAGGAGAAAAACCCCGACAGCAAATACGGTAAGAAGACGCCTTTTGTGACTCCTTTCTCCTCGGTCTTTGATTTTTCTCTGAACGGGCGAAGAAATGGAAACAATGACTGCAATGGATGGATGGGTGTGGACCTCACGGGTCTTCCCGCAGATCTGGACACACACACGTCCTCATCCCCCGACAACCGGCTTGTTATTCAGAGGAGTCCACGTCTTTATTTTTGGGAAATGTTCTTTTTTCTTTTTTCTTCTTTTTTTTTTTTTTTTTTTTTTTTTTTTAGATTTCCAGCCTTTCATTTTTCACTTGACTGTACACGGCGAATGAAGAGATCATGCTGTAAACGGGTAGTTGTATTTGGCTAGTTTGATCCATCATAGAAGCTTGCATTACACGCCAAGTATAGCTCTAAATGAAACGAAAACTACAGAGCTCCAGTTTAGTATTGTTAATAATTGGCCTAAGATGACTGGTAAAGAAGTGGAGGTTGTCATCCTGTCAAACTAGGCCTGTCCTGATGGGTTTTTTAAAAACTGGCTTCATATTTGGGTATTTCTGTGCAGTGGGAAAACACAAAAAACAGGTGACAGAGGAGGCATTGCATGATGTATTTGATTGACAGTGTTTTCCCCGGGGCTCCAGTGCAATTTGATGTCACGTAATTGACTTTGGGGCGTTTCATTCCCAGTTGCACATACTGATGCTGGCACCAACATAGGAACAGGCGCACTTCTCAGATGTTAATAGCTTTATGTTTCTGCTAAAATTATGGGGAGGGGGAATCACCCTCTGTACCATCCAAACACATGACTCGTGATCATTACGTGTGTCACACATGTGTTTTCTGCACCAGCACCAGCTCGCAGAGTGCAGCAGCCTGCTGTGGTCTACTTATGCCCGGGCTGTGTTGTAATTCATATGGACTGCTTAGTCATGAAGTCTCCATAACCCGTGTTATTCTAGCGTTAAATCCCCGTATCGTGGTTGCTACATGAGAGGAGGACAATGGGCAGTCTCTGAAATACAAACGGCAATCTTCACGCTGGTCATTCATCGTAGAGGCGACGCTAATGCCGTCTGAACGTTAGATATTCATGTCAGATGTGCCCGACAGCCCACACCCACAACGTTAAGTGCACATCCTGAGAATTTCCCTGTTGTTTTCCTTCAACCATATAAACAGCTCTTTTTCCTCGACTCCCCTCCCCCACGGAGACTGAAAGGTCAAAACCCACAGCCCCTTTACACCGGAGATAAAGGTTTATACGATACAAACACACAATAAAGATTCCAGTGCGGCTGTATTCTTAAACAGTAGCTTCTATAGGCAGAGTTTGACCTACGAGCTGTCACTGGTTGCCTATTGCTCTTACTACTACACCCCCCCACCACCACCACCACCACCCTGTGTAGGCCAGCATGCATGCATACAGGCAGGCAGGCAGGCAGGCTGCAGCCTGCCCTGCATGGGCTGCGTTCAGCCTTGCCTGCTCTACCCCCTCAGCGGACACAGTCAAGACGCTTCCAGTCAATATTAAGCTGGCAAGCGCCCAGATGCATAGCCACACACACAAAGACACTACTGCGAAGCGTTTCCACAATGGTCGCTTGTCATTCGGACTTTGGCTGTTGTTTTGGGAAAATGATGCCAACTGTTGCTGTTTGATCCAAGCAGTGACTGAAGACTGAAAGAGACGGTGATCTGAGCCAGTGCTTGTTAGTTTTTTATGTAATCAGCTCTTCAAAAAGAAATTTTAATGTGTGTCTTGTCTGCCTGCTGAGAGTATGCAGACTAATGACCTCATTAGCAGCTGTCGAGGTGGAGGTTTTTTTTTTTGATGCGGTCGCAGCCGCTTGACACAATAGAAGAGCAGCAGTGCAGTAGTTTCTGAGATTCCATCAGTACCACATTTTAATCATCTTCATCTACAATTACTAAAACGAAGAAAAGATAAAAACATCGGGAATGAGAGCACAGGAGATGAAATGTACTCATAGCAGTCTCCATGCATGTACAGTCTGTGCACACACACACACACACGCACGCACAACCGCAAGTGGCCGCTAACCCATTAAGGTAGCCAGGGAAGGGCTCATCTGATAACCCCGCTGGGCCCATTAGTGAATCACATGAGTCATGACATCATCACTTCCTTTAACACACACACACACACGACTACAAAAACATATTGAAGAAGCAGAGACCCTATTATAATAGTTTAATATTTCTGCTGTGGCCATTTATAAAGAGATGATTTGAGGATTGTACTAAATACTTTGGAGCTTTAGGTAAGGTTTGGAGCCTGTCTGGGAGCTGTGAAGACAGATCTGGCTATGTGAGGCTCTGAAGGCCCTGTGGGTTTTCAACATCAGCGTCCCTTGATGGTGGGTGATGAACTACTTAGGGAACCCAGGTTACCCAAATGCAGACATAAGTGTCTTCAACATGTGCACCTTTCCCTTTAAAGTACAAGTACCTCAACAGATTGACATCGCTAAACTCCTCCCCCTGTTAGTTTTGCCAATTACACACTCAAACACGAGACGGTTTACAAGTTGTTTTCGCTGGCCTGTAGGCAAAAGCAACAAATCTGCGGGAACGCTGCTCTGCACAACGGTAGACAAAGACGCGCCGAGCTCCAGCTCGATTGAGATGGTCTCTCCTATTCGCTGGTGGACCAACAAATGGAAGGCTGACGGAAAAATCACTTTTAAGGTTTACCCTCGTCAGCTCAAAGAAAGAGGAAATGTATACAGACAAAGTGATGGCGGGGGGTTGTGGGAGGGCGACGGGCTTAAGACCAAACAGAAAGAGCAAACCCTTTTAAATGTTGGTTTACAAAGATGTCTCAATAATTGACATCCAAATCCCTCCCAAAAGTAAATGTCCAGGCTCTGAGAGCACCGCCGGTGACTTTGCTTTTCAGCGTGGTCCCCGTTTTTTAATCACTGAATTCCAGGGATCTTCTCAACAATGTGCGTCATGTCTGCGTGCTAAAACATGAGTCGGGGCTTGTGACTGTCTTTGTCATTTTCGGGCAGATGTTTTTCATGTTCTTGTGGAGAGGCTGATGCCACTCTCGCACCAGTACGCTAAGCATGAACCCACCGCCAGCTGGATAGCTCAGCGTAAAGACTGGAAACACGGGCCAACAAACGAAGTCCACCTCTACACAACTCCAAAGCTCACTAATCAACACATTATATCTTCTTTGTTTGAAAGCATTGCAGTTTTATGGAGGGTCACGTGTCAGACTTTTCTCCTCTCCAGGAAATTCCTGCACCATAATCCCCCGGTAGAATGGTAAAGTGAATTAGTGATCTTATGAAGAGCTGGTCGGCAAGTCGTGTCGTCCTCAAATGTTCCTTCTTCATATGTTGATATCAGCCTCAAAAATTCCCCACCTGAGGCGCTCTAATGCGGGTTAAACGAACTGCGTTGGCACGGAGACGACACTGTATGAGCTCAGTAGTTGGTGTGTCGTGCTGTGTGTCCATCACATGGCAGCAGAAGCGGGCAGACCACACCACACCGCAGTCACGCGTCACCAGAGAAGCCGGAGGACGGTCTTATCTCCGATGTGCAGCCCACAAGCCCCGTGCATCGCAACCAAATGTTCGTCCCGACAAGGCGTGAGACCATTCCATGCAGTTTCTGTCCTCTGGGAAAGAAGTTGTTGCACAGTTTGAATTTGAAAGCACTTAGGGGTCAAAGTGCTCTACCAACATGGAAGCTACTAACAGGAAACCATTGATCTTTTTAAGGGTTTAAAGAACAGTGTAGTCCCACTTTCTTACTGTGCCGTGCTCCTGTCAGTTGCTGCGAGTGAGATGTCACATAAGCACAGCCGGCACGCAGTTGTTGGACAGCTGAGACAAAGAAACAGTGAACGTGGCTCAGCATGTTGATTCACTTCATTGAGCTGAGGCCTGAAATAACTGTTATGGTGCCGGTGTTTTAAGACGTCTGATTTCAGAATATGTTCTAACACCCCCCCCGCCGTCAGGCGCCTAACAAGCACACGCTTTAGTCCCCTTGTGTGTGTGCGTGTATGTGTGTGTAAACACGGACGATTTCGGCCGCAGCAGGTTCTCAGGCGCCACCAGTCTTTGTTGCGTTCCAGGTCCTCCCTCAAATCCCCCCCATCAGTGCTGTTTTTGCTGCGACTCCCCTGACGAAGCCCTGAGCGAAGAGGGAGTGCACAGACAGAGTTTAGAGTCGTCTGAAAGAAGGAAGTTAGAGGTCTGACGGACCCAGGGCTTATACAGGAAGGAGATGTAGAAAAACAGCTACCACGCAGAGAGGAGTCTACGAAAGCGCCTGTGACAGAAAGTCTGAGAGAAAGAGCGACAGAATGACAAAATACAAAAGAGGAGGTACTGTAACAGTCTGTCCAGCTGGATTTTATAAGACGGAGGTGAATTTGTTGTCGAATGTCCCGTTGAAATGACTGTAGCTCGTCAGTTGGAGCACTACATTGACTAATGGCAATCGCACTTTACCTCTAGCAGACCTACTGCACTTTAAAACACAAAGTGAAGCCTTTAGGTTGTGTCTACAGTGTGTGGGTAGATGGTGTGCGTCCCCTGTGTGTGAAGTAGCAAACGTACTGCATGTAAGCGCTCGGCAGCTGCTTCATCGCGCGAGTTGTTGTGGCTGAGGCAGGATGTGCATCGGCTCAGCCTGGCATGTTGTTGTCTCTGAAAAGGATGCGCCGAGCGCTTAACCATCACGACTTCCCGTCTGAAAATCTCTATTTCAAGGTGTAATTTCAGAAGCCTGAAGTCGCTCTTGTTCTCGCCTTCGTTGACTCACAGCGTTTGGCTCATGATGAGCTCACCGCAGGCGGGGCGGGTTCGTTTGATTTGTCTCCTCTGCGGCCTCTGAGGAGTTTCCATGGCGGCTGGCGGTGCCCACGGGGGAGCCCGCCGTCGCTCGGGAGCCATTTTGCAGGTTGCTAGGTGGGATCGTCAGGCAGAAGAATCCTTTTGTTCCTGAGATGCTCCCGTCTCTGTCAATACAAGGGTTTACGCTGAAGAGTAATCCTCGTGTGTCTCATGTACACTCAACTTGTTCATTTGAAATGTGTCATAAATTATTGTGAAAAAGCTTGTGTCCTGGTACTAAATGTAGAAATAATAATTCTGCTTTCACCCGTGTCTGTTTGTTTGTTTATTTGCCGGCAGGATTTAGCAAAAAGTTCTGCAACAAACTTGGTGGAGGGATGAGGCATGAACCGGGGTGGAACCCATAACGTTTTGGTGCAGATCTTTTTAAATGGGCAGTCCCAGGATTGTTTTTTCATCACTTTCTGTAAAACTGGGAGATAAAGTTTCTTTTTCTCAGGCAATAAACTGCAGATCTGGATATAAAAAAAAGAGATCAGACATGTTTATGCATTGTACAGTTTGGTGTAGATGCAGGATACCCAGATCCCAGATCTGACAGACATGCACAGGATTTTTTGGCCTTGGTGGAGGAACAGTATGAAAATTACATTTTCATCCGTTCAAGCACAGCACCTATCGCAGTGTTAAAGAAAATGATGAGAAATTGCTGGATCTGCACCAAAATTGAGCAATGAGTATCAGTGTGATGATTTAGTATGTAACCTTGGTCATATCCATGACATGCATATTGATAATGAGCAAATATTCACTTTCATATTAAACTTGAATAACAGCTGTATTTAACAGTTTTATCCAGGTCTCCGTTGAATGCTGTAGAAGTTATTTAGGGGTCCTTCTCTGAGCCTGAGCTCTGTTTGACAGTCTCACTCGAGTGAGAGTGATGAAAGTGGACAAATCAGTTCATGTGATGTGGCAATAACAATCCCGTCGTCTCTATTTTTATTCCCCAGGGGAGTCCAGGAAGTTTGATCCAAACTTCAAAGGCCCGATCCACAACAGGTGAGACATGCGTTTTCGTTCCTCATCGTAATTCCTTTTCTTTGTGTTGCACAAGAGAGCGGTAACCATGTCCCGCCTCTCCTCCGCTCAGGGGCTGCACAGATGTCCTCTGCTGCATCCTCTTCATCGTGGCCTTGCTGGGGTACTTTGCTGTGGGTATCCTCGGTAAGACTGAGCCTCCATCACCATAATGTTTGCTCTGTCATTGCTCAGACATATGAATTTAGAGGAAACTTGCATCTACAATTGTAGAATGTAATTTTTTTTTAAAATAAATGTAAGACCAGTCATTATTAAAACATTTCACCAAATATTAACATCTATCGCGCTGTCATCAGGGTATTTTGTAAGATTCTTTCCATTTTCAGTACACCATACAAAATATACCATATTTACTATTCATTTCAAGAGAAATATGAAGAGCCACCCATATTAAATATTAATCACAAATTTACTGGGAGTGAACATTGTATAGTAAAGCACTGAGCGTCTTTTATAAAAGCTGACTGTAGGACCTGGGTGAAGACAAAATACTGAGGCAAGATAAGAACTCGAGAGGAGCTGTGTGTTTTCATTTTGATGGGCTAATACTGAAGGTCACAGCGGTCTGCGCCTCGCTGTGTGTGTGTTCTCAAAGTGACAGAGTGTATTCATGCTAAAGAAATGCATTGCTTTGCTTTGTCTGTCTTTTTCCTTGTCCTTCTTGCAAGACGAGTGGGGTCTGTCTTTCAGGGCCGGGGTTTTATTCAATCATCATTTATTGCCAGCAGAATGATATTCATACCTACATAATTGCAAATATGTCAGAAAACAACTTAATATTAATGGAAGTTCTAAGCTGCCAGTGGCGGTAAAGAGCAAGAATATACAGTATATTGTTGTTTGATTTTACGGTCCACATTTCTCCATGCAGCCTGGTCCCAGGGAGACCCCAGGAAAGTGATCTATCCCACAGACAGCCGCGGACAGTTCTGTGGACAAGATGGAACACCTCTGGGGTGAGTCACATGGCAACATGAGTAAGATGATTACTGTAAATACACTAATTTAGGTGCAGCTTATGTTGCGTACAGTTTAGATAATATGTATAAATGCAATCTGATTCCCCTCTTTTGGGATTTGGGGATATTAATTAATGATGTCGGCTTAATAACGGCTTTGATTCACTTTTCTTAAACAACAGGAAGAAGCCTTTTCTGTTCTACTTCAACATACTGAAATGTGCCAGTCCTCTGGTGCTGCTGGAGTTTCAGTGTCCCACCACACAGGTAAGACGCAAGTCTGGTCTTTTTACACTCACTGAAACTGTCGTTCCTGTTGCTTCTGACGGTCACGTGAGTTGTTCTGATTGTGCGTTGTTGTTTGTGTCCAGTTATGTGTGGAAAGCTGTCCTGACAAGCATCTCACCTTGGTGAAAGCCCTGATGGGCAACAACAAAGACCATGAATTCTACAAACAGTACTGCAAACCAGAAGTGGACTTCACTAAAAGTGTGAGTAATTTGATTGTTGTTATTATTCACATTCTGTACATGCGTAAATGATACATATACATGTATACATAACTTTTCAAAAACTACATTCCAGGCTGTTGAGATCCTGAAGGACGGCTTGTGTCCTGCCATGGTGATGCCCAGTAAAGCCAGTAAGTGAGACGCTCGTTCACGTTTCCCCGTGCCCAATGTTCAGCCACGACACGCACCGCTGCGTCTGCAGCCTCAAACAAACCCGACCATATCAACAGTGGCCGTCGTCTCCTCACCTCCGCAGTCATGCGCCGCTGCCTTCCTGCCCTGGGAAGGATGAAAGGTGGGGTGGTGGTGGTGGGCAACGAGACCGTGATCAGTGTGGAGCAGGGCGTCAACATCAGTGCCACCGAGGTGCTGGAGGCGTCAAAGTGAGTGCTTTTCAGAGTATATCCAGGCCAAATAAATAATTATTATAGCAAGTTAAAGGTTGTTGGATGAGCACATAAATCCAGTCCTGCTATAATTATCCTAAAAGTTATAACCAGATAACACATTATCATACACCGTGTGTGTGTAATTACCTTAATGAATCAACATTATTGAAACAGTAGTCATAAAAAAGTTATTAATTTATTTTTTCATTCAATCTATTGGTTGAAAGAAGTTGATCACTTATAGGCCATGGGTGTGAATAAAACACAGATTAAAGACATGAGCATGTATTCTGAAATGTGAAGGTGAACATTCATCTTAAATCAGTTGATCAAAGAAATCCTTCATTTCAGCTCCAGGGCGAATTGTATTTCGATGAGTAAATGAAATAGTTCTCACTGGACGTTGCTGTCGCACATCACACTTTGGTGTGTCAGCTGACACATCGCCGCCATAACTCACTGCATTGATTTGACGGCCTATTTGAAGGCCTTCATGCTAGCTGCAGCCGCGGCCTTCATGTCGCTGTTTTCCGTCTGCTTGTCATTTACCACGACGAGGAGTGCGCCTGCTGTGGTTGCTGCTGTGGTTGCTGCTTGCAGCAGGCTGCGTTGCGGCGTTTACAGCTAGTGGCTTTGTGCCTCATGTACGCAAATGAGTACGTTTCAAATGACTAGGTCTAAATTTAGCCAGCTTGACAGCTGAGTTACAGGGCACATGCCGCACAACTTCTGGTTCACCTCCTGTATCATCATAAAACGATGATGAGCTGAAAAAGGCCTGTGCTGACATTGTTTAGCTAATACTGCTTGCACTCAGTCTGGCCAGCAACGCCTTCCTGTGCAGTGATGTCACACGCTGATTTTACCCCCTGTATTAATTATTCAACTGACATTATTATTTGTTCATGTCTTCAGTTATAGGCCTATTTTTGTCTGATGGCTGCAATGTTGATTTTGGACCCTGGTGGCTGGTTTTAACTCCATTTTACTTTTGTTCCAGGAAGTCAAATTTGGTGGTTGAAGCTCGCCAGGTGGCCATGAGAATCTTTGAAGACTACACTCAGTCCTGGCATTGGATATTGCTGTAAGTCTTTCTGTAAATCTACTGGTTATAATAAATTATCATCAAAACAAGTGTGCTTGTTGTCAGTAGACAGGACAAGTCACATCTGCAAATGTCCTGCAGTTGACTTTCATTTAAAAAAACAGAAAAACTTACGATATATAGACTGAAATATTGCAGGCTACAAAGCTATATCACATCCCTTAACTGTTATAATAATGTAATAATAATGTAATATAAAACATTTGCTGTGTCCACACTCTCCAGTGGTCTGGTGATAGCCATGGTGGTCAGCTTGATTTTCATCATCCTGCTGCGGTACTTGGCTGGCATCATGGTCTGGGTCATTATCGTTTTGGTTATTCTAGTCATCGGATACGGTGAGTCTACAGTCTATTAAAATATTAAAATTTCTATTTAACATTGTTCTGCTTTTGCTGAAATGAAATTTAAAAGGAAAAACAACAACTCCTAAACATTTTAACAATGTTTATAGGTATTTTCCACTGTTATATGGAATATGCCAGCCTGAAGGGTGAGCCCGGCGCTGACATCACCATCCGTGACCTGGGCCTTCAGCTGGACTTCTCTGTCTACCTGCAGATCAGACAGACTTGGCTGGCCTTCAGTAAGCACAAACATGCCTGAGCTCTATAATACAACTCTGTGTTAATTGCTGATGAACCTTACTCATCTTTTTTCATCCTTGCTTCGCAGTGATCATCCTGGCTATCGTGGAATTCATCGTCCTCCTGCTGCTCATCTTCCTCAGGAAGAGAATCGTCATCGCCATCGCTCTCATCAAAGAGGCCAGCAAGTCAGTCTCAGTTGGGAATGTATTCATGTCTTGCACGTTGCGGCACCCTTTTCTTCTGTTCATATGGAAAGAGCCACTCGTGATGACGAAGCCCCCAGATAGTGCTCACACATTTCTGCAGCTCCCCTCAACTCTACCGAGAGCTTTCTTGTCTTTCAGCTCATTGTTTTGGTTTTCCAGGCCACAGCGTTACTATTTTGGGTTCAGTCTCACAGCTCTCATTAACCTCATTTGCTGCAACGGGACGCGACTGCTGTCAATACACCCACTGAACACGACCTGCTCAGCACCAAATGGCAGACAGACACAGTTAGCGACTGGAGGGTGAACAGAGTAGATCAGAATCAGAATCAGAATTACTTCTATTCTTCCCCAGCGAGAAATTCTTTATCACTTAGCAGCTAAAGAAGCTAATTCCTTCTGTAGAAGATGGAGCTCAACACAGAGCTAAAAGTAGAGCCAATATCGGACTTCACCAATGTTGTTGGATTTGTGAATGGGCAGCTTTTTTTTTTTAACACATTTATCAATACAAATATTTAAAGTGATAGTAGTGCGAGTTGAAGTTTGTTAGTGTTTGTTTTCATAATCTTCACCGTCAGGATAATTTCCTCCTTTTGGAGAGTATTATTTGTATGTAAGCTTGTTGACATGGCACTTTGTCCTTTGTTTTGCAGAGCTGTTGGACATGTGATGTCATCTCTTTTCTACCCACTGCTGACCTTTTCCCTCCTGGTCGTGGTGATCGCCTACTGGGCCATCACTGCTGTGTATCCTTTCACGTTTTTGGACGGTGGAGAAAGATGTTTAAAAAAATAGCGTTTTACTAATAAAATAATAATTCCCTCCTGTTATCACTGTGGCCACATTTTAAACAGATGCGGCAAATTCTTGATTGTGACCCTTTCAAAGATATCTTCTCCGTGTTCTGTCCTTGACAGCCCTGACCAGTTTCTTGTCCACCTCCAATGAGCAGGTGTACAAAGTGTTCAACAACTCTGACTGTGAGTACTCACGAGAGACCTGCGACCCTAAGGTATGTCTGTAAATGTCAGTGGTGATGTTTTTAGAATGGTCTGCCAAAATCTATTTAATAATCCCATGATTTGCCCCTTCTCGCTTTCTCCAGACATTCAACACCTCCAACGCCTCAGCTCAGTGTCCAGATGCAGAGTGCCTGTTTGCCTTCTACGGTGGCGAGACCCTCTATCACAAGTACCTCATCCTGTTCCAGTTCTACAACGTCTTCCTGTTCTTCTGGTGCGCCAACTTTGTGACGGCCCTGGGCCAGGTCACTCTGTCGGGGGCCTTCGCCTCATATTACTGGGCCTTCAAGAAGCCTGACGATGTTCCTGCCTACCCCATCTTCTCCTCACTGGGACGCGCCCTCAGGTCAGAAGATGGATTTGTATTTTTACCACTGACACGTCTGTGCACAAACAGCACATATACAGTAAAATGTGCAGTTGTGCATCAACCAAATGCTTGACGCCCACAGTAAGTCCCCGTTTCATCCTCCTGTACAGATACCACACGGGCTCCCTGGCTTTCGGCTCTCTGATCCTGTCTGTGGTTCAGGTCATCAGGGTCATTCTGGAGTACCTGGATCACAAGTTGAAAGGTCAGAAGATTTGACATCAGAGCAAGCATGCTGACTCGCTGAATACACTTGGGCATTGACTGCCCATTATATATATATATATCTCATTATCCTGCATTCATCAGTAATTATGGTTGCATGCATTGAGGATTTGTTTATTGCTCGAGCTTTGCTTTGCTTTGTTTTCACCTTTCATACCATTTAACATTAACGTCTCCCCACTGCAATTCTACTTCATGCATTTTATGCATTCCCTAATCATTAGAGAATACATACAATGTGGGAAGTTTACAGTCTAATGTATTAATGCAAACAAGGACACTTACAGGGTATCAGAAGTGCATGGAACTTGGCTCAACCCAATACGATCTGAACATAGGCGACAGTCAGATTGGTCTACGGTTGTAAACACATGCTGTCATAACTTATTTCCTCCATCGAAT
Source organism: Psettodes erumei (assembly GCA_016785225.1). Classification (NCBI taxonomy): domain Eukaryota; kingdom Metazoa; phylum Chordata; class Actinopteri; order Pleuronectiformes; family Psettodidae; genus Psettodes; species Psettodes erumei. Next base: position 395,281 of record JAFBJZ010000004.1, on the reverse strand, counting down.
CACAGTAGCTCTCATTTTTCAGGTGCTCAGAACAAATTTGCCAAATTCCTGCTGAGCTGCATGAAGTGCTGCTTCTGGTGTCTGGAGAAATGTATCAAGTTCCTGAACAGAAATGCCTACATCATGGTGAGTTCCGATCATTCAAGACACTGCTGCGTGAGAGGTGTCGTCTGATCAGATCCAGTTATTCATTCTCTTTTTAACTCCAGATTGCCATCTATGGGAAAAGTTTCTGTACATCGGCTCGAGATGCCTTTTTCCTTCTCATGAGGAACATCCTCAGGTAGGATTTCATTACCTTAATATCAACTATTTTTAATTCTATATGGTTTAGATTACACTCATTCACTATTTAAGCTCTTAAATTAGAAAAGTAGTTAAATTTGAGATGCTCACTGCATTGTGCCCATTTCATCTCAGGGTGGCTGTTTTAGACAAAGTGACTGATTTCCTGCTGTTTCTTGGGAAACTTCTCATTGTTGGCATTGTTGGTAAGGGAGGTTGTTTTTTTTTTTATCATCATTATTGTTAACGCTAGAGATCTGTCTGGCTTTCTAGTTTAACTCCACAAATTGTCACTCTTTTCTCTGTACAGGGATCTTCTCTTTCTTCTTCTTCTCTGGAAGAATCAAAGCAGTCGAGGATGCTGCGCCATCTCTGAACTACTATTGGGTACCAATACTGGTAAGAAGGTGTTCAATTTGGATGATTTAATCCTTTTTTGCTCACCTTTGGACTTTGATACAACAGCACAGGACTTGACGTATGTGATTTTCTTCATCTAGACAGTGGTAGTGGGATCCTACCTCATTGCCCACGGTTTCTTCAGTGTGTACGCCATGTGTGTGGACACTCTCTTCCTCTGCTTCTGTGAGTAAATTTGTGTTCAGTCGACAGCAAGATCTCCTGCAGATCTTCTCTCTTCTTCATGGTTTCAAAGCACTCATTCAACTGTCTCAAGCTGGTTGCTTGGTTTCTTCTTCTTCCTGCCACGTTCCTGACTCTTCTCTTTGTCTCGTTTCTCCCATTAATTTCACTTTACTTTTATTTTCACACGTTCCCTTTATTTCATGTTTTCATTTCCTCACATTTCAATTTTCCATTAATCCAAACACACTACAAATACATCCCAACACACTCAAAAGGTGAGGACTTGGAGAGAAACGACGGCTCGTCTGACAGGCCATATTTCATGTCCCCTGAACTGCACGAGATCCTCTCCAAAGCACAACGGCTGGAGGAAGATCGTGACGGTGTTGAGCACGAGGATACGGCAATACAAGCGAACGAGGTGAAACTGGAGGAGGAAACGCCTCTTCAGCAGCAACAAGACGGAGAGATCCAGCTGAAACAGCAGGTGGCGCTCAAGCAGGAAAACGAGGAGGAGCAGCCGCTGCAGTCGGAGACAGATGCTGAAGAGCCCAAAGAGGACAAGAGCGAGGAACCAAAAGTCGGTCAGGCAGAAGAGGCTGAAAAGGAAGAAGACGCCGAGGCGACAGAAGCAGAAGAAAAGGAGGAGTTAAAACAGGAGGAAGAGACAGAGGCAGCACCTCCACCCGCGGCAGCTGAGAAAGAGGAAACTGGTGAAGAGAAAGAGGAAAAGGAGGAAAAGGAGGACTCTACAGTCGAAAATCCTCCCTCTGTACCACAGGAGTAAATGTCAGCAGTAATGTCACGGCAAAAACAAATTGAGGCTTGGTAAACCTCATTAAGTATACGGAATGAAAGAGCTGTCCCCACAACTCTGTGATACGGACCTGATGAATATTCGGCAAACTAAAATTTCCGGCTGGAGTAGATTGTGCTGGACATGTGAAAGGTGAAGTAGGTCAAAAGCCCAGTGCATATTTGTAGCTTGAAAAAACATACAAAAAAAAACGCTCTCCTGTTTTGGTTTTAGAAAAGTGTTGGTTTTTATATTGTGAAGATCTGTAGAACATTGTGAGTGCTGAACCTGTGCCTGATTGCTGTCACTAATATTGCGTTGTCTTAATCCTCTTAACGAATGCACTACAGAACCACTCAAGTACTGCGTACAGTCAAGAACACACGTCTCAGTCGATGGTGAATCTCTGTCACTGTTTACAATTATACCAGCTGATGCCAAAATGTTACAGATGCATTTGATTTACTGTAGAGCAGTTTTGTTTTTTCTCCTATGAGCTTGTGTATAGTTACAGTAGTGTTTGTCTGTGATGTATTTTTTGGCTTCAGTCTTGTAGAGATCCTCGCCAAGATGGATCCCATGTATTGTACTGCCACCTACTTGCCTTGGTATTTGGGAGGGGCGTAGGTGCTGTGACTGTGCCGCCACGAGGCAGCCGCCTTTCAGACCTCTCAGACTCTGCGGACACCTCCCCCCCATCCTCCTTGCTCCGTCCCTATCCTCTCTTTGTCTCTCTCTCTCTCTCTCTCCCTCTCTCTCTCTGTAAGTGCTGCATGGTGTTGACATGACCTTCTGAATGCTCGCAACTAACATCTTAAGTCTCTGGCTGCTTTTGTACATTTTCTCTTGTTTGTCACGTTATGACAGATGTAAGTTGGTTTTCCACTGAAGTTACTGATGACATTCCACGTTTACTGGCTGTAAGTCTTGATTAAAGGTGATTGTATTTAATCACATTAGTTCTTTTTATGGTGAAATATACGTGTGTCCAGGTGGTCTGGTGTTTGGAAGCAGGTGAGTTTTCATGTCCACCAAAATGAGACTGGACTAATTAAATAAAAATCTAAAATAAAGTACTGTTGATTAATTGATTATTTGAATAAGCCCAGGTTTTTACAGTTTCTAAACAAAGAGGTTGACTTGCAGTATGAGAAGTTTTCTGGCAAGTGTAGAGATAAACTGCTAGAGCACCCTCCCACACACCAAAAGACAAAATGAATTATAGGTAGATGTTGCATATATACTAGTATGGTGAAAAACCAGTGTTGTTGCTGTTGGGAAAATGTTGTAGCTAATCTGCCTCTTTCCACGTCACAGTGGAGGACTTAGAGCGCAACGATGGATCAGCAGAGAGGCCGTTTTTCATGTCGCAGAACCTGCTCGCCATCTTGAAGAAGTCCAATGAAGAACCCAAATCTGTAGATTAAGTCACAGCTTTGTGTGTCTGTGTGTGTATGTATGTGTCGGTGTGGTGTTCTTAAGTAAAAAAAAAAAAACTGAACAAAACAAGGCATTATCGTGCCATTTCCTGTGCCACAATATGTAGGTACAGAGTTTTTTGTCTTGCTGTCAGATGTGATTCAGTCACGACGTTGTATTGATCCTTTAATGTGTTATCACCAACTCTTAAACCCAACGAGGTGATTTCATGACAGAAGGAATTTGGGAGTTTGAGTTACAGAAGGTTAACTACGGTTAATTTAAGCCACAGGTTCTGTGTGTTTTTTGTGTATATTCTGTCGTTCATTTTTACGTGGAGGCTTTGGAGGGTCCAGCAACTTTCCGTGACAACTCCAGTTTATGGCAGATGGAATCTTTTGATACATGAGTAAAGCTGTGCTTTATCAGATCAACTAAGCATATTGCACTGTTTAACATTAACCAAAGCAAAGTTGCTAAACTGCCGACATTTAAAAGCTTAAAGCCTTATGAGATTGCAAGTGGTTCAACTTGAATTTACAGTTCTTTTGTTTAAATAGCTTATGTTCTTTTTTTTTGTTCATAATATCCACTGAATATAAAGCATCTGCAAGTATTAGTGCGCACAGATCTGGTTTGTAAATGTTTTACATTTCGTCTCATTTTGTTGTAAAATAATAAAAGTTTGTGTTGCCATACCACTGTTCAAAGAAAAGAAAGAGGCTATTGCTTCTTAATTTAGCTGGGGAAATAACATCAGTTGTTGTTTGCTTTTAAATTGTTGTTTTTGAATAACGGTCTAAACAGAAGACAGAATATGAAATATGTTAGCATTAAATATTTTAGATCCTTAAAATCATCATCATCATTCTTTAAATTAAAAGAAATTCGTCGTACAGTTTTCTAAAAGTTATTGTATATTGCAGACTGTAGCTTCCTATATTTGTCGAAAGGGAGGCCGTTTTAGGACTTTTTTTTTTTACAGGAGTGGATTACCTTCGCAGCTTTTTTTTTTTTTTTTTTTTTACGATGAAATCATATTTATTTGATTGTAAACGACTGATTATTACTTGACTATTCTTTGATTGCTTGCTGAAATTAAATATAAAGAACAGGCATATACTGTAGGTCAAAGGTAGGAACATTTAAGGGTGTGCATAATGTAAGGTTAGAAAATCTATGGAACGATTACAACTGTTCAACTGATACAGAGAAAGTAAACTGACAGGAAAATCATGGACCCAGCCCCCCGCCCACGTCACTGTTGACTTTAAAGTTTAAAGGTTGCTACGCAACGGGGAAACGTCGCTGCCGCTACACTGACTGTGAGCGTTGTATATTGCATTTTGCAAATCGTGCAACCGACGACTACCACCGACAAAATGTCACGCAGGGACCAAATAGCGGAGCTTCGACGTAAAATCCAGCTACTCGGTAAGTTTGTTTCAAAGTCTGATCACGCTGATGGACGTGTGCCTCGAGTTAGCTATTAGCCACGTTTAGGCTGATTTTACCAGACGATTAGCGAGTGGGAAAACCCCTGGCTAAACTTAATAGAAACTGTCGTTAGCTGTGCCATGAGCAAATAATGGGGGTCCCGCTGTGTGTTGTATGTATTGTTGGTGTAATGTGTACATGTGTCCACCAGAGGCCAACAATAGAGCCGAAAATGAGCGCTCTGAGAACAGGATCAGGCAGAACTCCGAGTCCATCAACCAGCTGAGGGAGAACAACAGGACGCTGTACAGACAGCTGGCGGAGGCTAGGGCCGTAAGTTACGCGTGGTCCACACCAAACTCAAGTCCAACTCTCAGCTGATTGTCTGATTCGCCCTTTCTTGGCTGTAACTTCCTGTTTTGCCTCCTAGGGGGATGAGAGCGTCATCAAAGCGGCTTTCAAAAACAGAGGTCCGGAGAAGGAGGCCTACCGCAACATGTCAGTGAAGGTGAGAGGAAGGAGAGCTCAACCCGATCTTTTCCCCTCTCCTCGCCCGTCTGTCTGTTTCTGTTGGCTCACTGACTCTTTCCCTTTTGCTGTGTCCTATCAGGGTGCCAAGATAGCACTAGAAAAGAAAGTGCTCATCAAGAGGAAGCTCCTCAATGCCCTAAAACACACCACCCAGACCATCCAGCAGAACCTTGAAGAGATCAAGATGGAGTGCCAGAGAATGAAACCAGAGGGGAGCAGCAGAGCGCAGTCTGTTGACGCCCACGCTCGGAAAAGAACGGACGAATCCATGGTACATACCCCTCAAGCTTGTGCAGAGATGTGCACAAACACAACAAGGCAGATGAGTCCACACAGAGATAAAAAAAAAAACCCTCTGTAAACAGTTCTTTGTCTGTTCGTCAGAAATTGCGCATGCTGGAGAACAGCCTGGAGAAGACACGGTTTAAGTGCAAGGAGGCTGAAAACATAATGAGTCACTATCTGCAACTCAAAAGTCACCTGCAGGTTTGTCCAACATGCAGATCATCAATTATGTTTTAGGCCACGTAGATCGGAACTGTTGCTGGAGTATTATTGGCACCATTTCCATATGTAACATATGTAAATGAAAAGCAGTGGTCCAGGAGATTTGACCTTTCACACACACATTTGCCTCCTCTCTCCATCTCTCTGTCCATATTTCCCATCCTTTTCTCCATCTGCCTGTCACTTTTCGGCGCTCGCCTCTTCAGGAGGAGAGTCTGACTTTCCCGAGCCAGCTGGAACATCTGGAGGCAGAAATTCTGAAACACAGGCAGGAGCTTTACGTACTGCAGGCCTTGAACGATGGCGCCCAGCTGTCTAAAGAAGCTGCTAAGGTGATTTGTGACCTCCGCTGCGAGTTGTACAACAATGCATGTTACAAGCATGTTTCTAGTAGAGACGTCACGGGGTGATGTCATCGGTTCTGATGCATGTTGTGTGAGAGACAAGTAGCTGCCAGGTTATTTTCACTAGTTAGTCAGCTGTGCCTTTTAATTTGAATGCATCCAACTTGCAGATGCGCACAGCATACTCCACATACTCCACATGGCTCCCTACAGCGGTAGAAACTATCCCTCGATCTGAATTATGCTAATACACTGCCAATTGCTGCGTTTGTCTCCCTCACTCCTTTTCCATCACCCCCTTTCCCGTTCCCCTCCCTGCCAGGCCGAGTTACAGCAGCAGGAGGAGCTGCTCTCCAAGGAGCGCAAAGAGAGGGAGCGCATCATAGTCGGCTACAGGAGAAAAGTTGAGGAGCTCCAGGCGCAGGCTGAAAGAGTCGATAGAAAGGTGAGATACATGTCCCGGTACAAAACAGGTTCAAAACAGAGACGTTATGTGCAGTGAAATGGAGTCATTCACATTTGGATTGGTTGTAAACTCTGCTACCTGCAGACCCAGAGACCAGCTTTGCAGCCAGATGAAATGAGCAGCGAGGCCCAGTGCAGCAACACCAGGATGGCTGGTGAGGAGGAGAAGCCCGGATCCACCATTGAGGAGGCTTTCCATCGCCTCAAGGAGGCCACTGGAGTCACAAACATACAGGTACGGATGTGGACAGAGGTACTCTCTGTACTCTCGGTACTCTACTATCTATTTTTATATATTAATACTTAATATTAATACTTTTTTTTCTGGGTGTAGGAGATAGTGGACCACTTTATCTCACAAAAAGAAAGGAGCCAACATCTGGAGAAGCTGAAGGGAGATAATGAGATGATCCTGCAGCGGCTGAAAAAGCAGAAGGAGCTCCTGAACCGGGAGTTGCAGGACACGAAATACTCCGGAGAGGCTCAGCTCTCCAGGTGAGACAGCGGGACGGTGGCAGAGGATGACTGAAAGTGCGCGGCTGTCTGATTGTCTCTCACTGTTTTTATCTGCCGCTTTAATAGTGACCAACAGACGCTGGAGAAGCGTAGGCAGCAACTACAGGCTCTGCATCAGCGGTGCGCTGAATCTAAAAAGCGCCTGGATTGGCTTCTTAATACCTTCAGTACTGTCAGAGCTGGAGTGGAGCACCTGGCAAACAAGCTTCAACACATCACACTGGTAAACACAACCATTATTGCCTATATTCTTTGCCCCTGCGTCTATAAGTTTTTTTTTCCCCCGTTCCTCCTTGAATTTCTGGCGTCAATCGGGCTCATGTCTGCTCATCATTCTTCCATTTCTCTGCAGAGTGAGCACACCGGGACCAGGGCGTCTCCAGACTCAGATGAGTATGTGTGGCAGCTGATGACCCAGTGCGAGCTGAAGTTGCAGCTACTGCAGGAGGAGCTTGAGGGAAAGGATCTGGCAGCTCTGATGAAGGAGATGGAGAAAGATGAGGTGAGGATTAGTCGCTATGCGCTGTCGGCCAGCATCGCAGTGGTTTGAAATGGGAGGCTGTGATGGAGAAATGATCTGTGTGGACTGTCTGTCAGCTCCAACTGGGGTATCTGCAATCTTAAAAAGCACCGAATTCATTGTCTTCGAAAATGGCCTTTTGTTTGTGCTGGCGGGCTGTCACTAGACGTCACACACAGTGGATTGTGCCGCAGGACGCTGTTCAGTCTTTTCTGTTGGGAGTTTCACCTGCCACTATCAGATCTGGAGCTAGAGAGCTCATCATCTCTTTTTTAGCCAAAACTTAAAGGAGGTTATAACTTGAATTCTTTAATTGGTTAATCCATCCAGCCCTGAATGTGTTGCAATAATAAATCATTCAAGGCCATATCAGCCATACTGGAAGGCGGGTGTGAATTAGCATTGGATCTGGTGGCAAAGCTTTCTTAAAAAGTCTCACTTGAACTTGGCGAACCCTTCCGGAAACTCTCGCTCGAACATCCAACGGCGAACGCAGTTCTGGACACATGGACACGGCATGACTGAGCATGTGCACATGCGTGCTGCTGTGCTTGTATAGTTTATCTGAATGGAAAGGCAGCCATCAGAGCAACCTGCAGTGTTTGTTCTTGATTACTAACGCCCGACAGCACCTTCTCTGTTTGAGAACATGGGATATCAGCGTGTACCATAGGAAACGCGTAACAGTCTGCAGGCCATTTACGAATGACATTGACTATTTTACTCTCAGATCCATTTTAAGAAGGCGTAATCTTTATAACTGACGCAGCTCTGAGCTGATAATTTGAAAATCAGTCCAGCCTTGTTTGCTCGACGGGTACTGCAACAAGCAACTGGCACTGCTTGGCTGACCTGGTCTTGCGACTCTGGAGAATTTTAAGTCCAGAAAAGATTGGTCCAAATAATGAGAACACAGACAGTGAAGTTGCTCCAAGCACTCAATTCTCATAATAACTCATCATTATAAGTGAACACAATACCATTATATTTTATATTATTATTATTATTATAAATTCATTCAAAATAAGTTCCCATGTACAAATTCAAAATGGCTAGTTTACTTTCCACATGAAGAAGAAGCTGCAGATAAATGTGAAATTTCTATATGTTTTTTAAAAATCAGTAGTTGTAATCAGTATATGTGAAAAATCTGATTTTTAAATCACAGTTCAGTCTTCTAACTTTCTTCTCCATTGTTTGTTCATATGATAAAATTTAGAGTTATTTGGTAATGTCAGATATTGAATGTCAGTCTCAGTTCTGATAAAGTCTGCTGAACTGTTTAAACACTGGGTCCACTTGTACTAAGTACAGACTTGATCATATATCAGTATCCCTGGCAAAGTCTCTCTCTCTCTCTCTCTCTCTCTCTCTCTCTCTATATATATATATATATATATGTATATGTGTGTGTTTTTTTAATATATTCAAATTTCTTTGGTATATAAAACTAAACAAAAAAAAGATCCTGTATATTTATGGAAAAAAAATATTTTATGGATGCGTATTAATTAATGAAAAGTTACATTGGCAAATATAGAAAGTACTTGTCTCCCTGGTGGTAAACACTGATCGCTGATTATTTGCACTGTGTCTGTTGTTTGGAACAGTTCCACTTGACTCTTGAGGCGAACCTGCCGGCTTGCAACATCCGAGTCAAGCTCCCTAGTGACAAAGGACAGGACCTCTTCAGTGACGGTGAGTTGGGAGTCTGACACGTACACATAGATGCGCACAGACACACACACAGTCTAAATCTCTGTTGTTTTGTCACTGTTTGTATCTCAGAGGACAAGAGTGAAGAGGACGAGGCAGACTTTATCTCAAGGGAGGCGCTGAAGCGTCAGTCTAAGCTCCTCAGTGATTCCAATTCCAAGAAGAAGGCCTGGAAGAAAAAGAAAGCTGATTTCTAATCCAGCACCACAGCCTCAAGACTCGAGGGCATTTGGACACTATAGCATTATTTAGACTTATTGAAAGATGACCACAATTTAATAGTTCATAATTGATATTCATTACAGTTTGTGATCATACATCTTCTGATGATTGCATTTCCTTCCAGTCTTGACCTGTAGCCCTGTCCCAGAGACTTTAGGGTCCTTAGACTCACGGAACTGCAGCAACTCCCTTGTACACAACTTGCAAGTGTTCCCATAGAGGGCAATGCTGCTTCAACTCCTTGGGAATCCCAGCCATCTCCTTAGATAGCAGCTGACTCCCCTTTCCAGCTCTGAGATGGTGAAAATTGGAAACTCGTACAGGAGCAGAGGCCAAAGGATCCTTGGTAGAATCCCATGTTGGTACACCCATGCTATAAATTTCCCAGGTAGCCCGGTTTTGTCGACCTTCTTCAGCCATCTCTCCAACTCCTCGCAGGTGTTTCTGATGGAGGTTGTATCTCTGAGACTGCTGTGAAAGATCTTCCCCAGGCTTTTCACCACTTTTTCAGACAGGGTTGGGATTTGAGTTGTCACTGTGAGGTCATCCATAAAAGCACGGATTGGTGGTTGCCGAGTTCCAGTCTTGGACTTGTGCCCTCTGCACTCTGGTTCAGCAGATTTTACCAACATGTTCATTGTCAAAGCAAACAGGATCACTGAGATGGTGCAGCCTGTGATGATTCCCACCTCAAGCCTGTGCCATTCTGTTGTTGTTGACCCAGATGAGACTCAACTTAAAATCACCGTAGTAATCCTGGATACGGTCTCTTACTGTGGCAGGAACATGGTGCCTTTCCAGGGCCTCCTCTACCAGCTTGTTGGGAATGGAGCCATAAGCGTTGGCCAGGTCTAACCAAAGCACCACCAGATCACCCCTGTTCTTCTTTGCTTCTCTGAGAAACTGTGTAACCACCGCAGTGTGCTGAAGATGTCCTCCCTTCTTCTACCCAAAGAGCTGTTTGGTGAACTCAAATGGGCTTTTAATGAAGGCTGCTCTCCTCCTGGCCCTCTCCCGCCATCACCTCCTATGCTGCTCGGCCCTGCGCAGAGTAAAAAGCTTCTTCCTTAAGATGCACTGCAGATCATCCAGTGGCCCTAAAGTATTCCAGTCTTTATGGTTTTCAGCTCTAGTCTGATGTTATGGATTTTGACTGCCCTCTGGTTTTTGGTGTATTGCCTCTTAACTCCTCTCCCATCCTCCACACCAAACCTCTCAACCGCCATGCCCACTATGAATCCTGTCATAGTTTGCATCCTCCTTTCCATATCACCTTTGGCCATTGCTTCCAGCACCTTATTGAGGCCACCTGATTCTTCTCATCTCGGGCTACATGGCTGGAGGGATAGTTTGCACCACTTGGAGGCTCTGGGCTCTGTGGGGTGCTTCCAGGCCCTGCTCCTCCTCTGACTCACAAGGCTCAAAGCCTGTGCATTGTGGTACTTGCTCTCTCTCCAAACATTTCATCCGTGATTGATGGATCGTCCTGTAATGAAAAATCCGCCTTTTACCCTTTTACCCTTTTGCCCTCTTGTATCCCTTCATTTGTGTGCTCAAACATGTTCCTTAGGGTTCATAATCATATAGTCAGATGTCACTCTCTTGTGCGTCACTCTCTGTGTCATGTCACTGAGATATGTGCTATATCACTGAGACTCCTCTGTATCATGTCACTGAGATATCTTTGTCTGCACCTTTGTCTGTATCTCTGTATAAATGCTTACATTACTTTGTGCTCTGTGTGACTCCTCGTCAGACTGAGCACTTACTCAGTCCGTCTGATGACTCACCTCCTTACTGTAACTTCAATAAATCCTGAAAGACACTTTGCTTGGATCAATTCTCTTTATTTCAGAACAAAGACGTGATCTGCCACAACAGTCCTCTCACATTTTTGCAGATCTTTCCACACAGACATGTGGCACTCGTAATCGTTTTTCCGTTGCTATTGGTCGATAACATTGAGTCCATCCGGCTGGGGATCTCATTGTTCCCCCCTCAGGCTCCCCTGGGGGTATTGTTCGTTCAGTTGATCCGTAGCTAGTGTAGCGGCAATCTTTTCTCTTCTTCTTAGCACTCCGTGTTACCACTAATATTAAGCAACCTTCTTGGCAATAAGCTTGACACAAAAAGGAATCTTCCGAGGCCGTAACTCCGTTCAAAAATAACTTTACTTATAAGGCAAAACAAAGTTACAAGATTCACTTTCACGTATTCTCCAAGTATTCGTCAAAAAACTGTCTTGCTCCGTAGGCTACTTAACCTGGTCTGACCCAAGCTGCAATGATGTCATAGCAGTGTAATTAAAGGAGCAGTTAAGTCATTTTTAAAGAAAAACTGCTGACTAACTAAGGAATACAATATGGCTCTTACAGCTAGCTTTGGGTACCTCTTCACAGAGATTGCGGCTAAGGGTGCTAGCCCATGCCGCCCCGGTTGCCGTCTTTCCAAGCTGCCATCTGTCTCTCCAGAAGTCACCAGCCTGTTCTTGGTTGTCAACCAGCCTGTTCCTGGTAGTCACTGATTTCTTCAGACTGACAGTTTGTGATGATACATCTTCTGATGCTAAGCTAGGGCACATCATCAGTGATGTTCCTGATTTCATTGGGTGTTTCGGGTCTTGATCAGGTCTTGGTCCGGAACTTGATGTGGTGTGGAACAATATTAGTTTGTGCCTTTGAAGCTGGTTAGTTGTTATGTAAGTGGATTTATAGTGACAGCACCAGCACCAACGCTCATCATCTTTTTCACATTTTAGCTCCCCACCCTGCAGCCTCATAGAAAACCAGTAAAAATGAATTTGAACAATGCTTTCACTTAATTTAATTGACCCTCTTTTACAGCTGTGGGATAAACAGGTAACCTACACTATGCCCAAAGGTTTTCTCTGCTATTGTTGTGACTGAAACCTAGCCAGCTTGAATGCACTGGGTTTTATCTTACAGACAAAATGAACTGTTGCCTGCAGCAACAGCAACACCTGCGACAGATCAAACCTTTATTCATGGATGAATCACAAAAAAACTAAAGACGCTCAGGCTTTGTTCCAGTATAAGATGACACTGAAGCTGCGTGCGGAACCTCCCTTGTTTGTGGACTTGCAGCGTCAACACCTGAACTATCTCGGCTATGTTCAGCATCTCAGAAATTGTTCTGCCTCTTTGTTTCGACTGTTCTACTGCTGGTGGGGCCAGCTGTTGGATGTTAAGAGGGTTGTCCCGGTTTATGACTGAGTGACTGGCACAGCAGCAAATCTTCATTCCTGAAAATGAGAGGACAACCTTGGTGATGTTCTCTCTCTTTAATTGCCTCTTGTCTCAGACATGGTTACTGGCAGCAGTGATTCAGTGACTTACAAAATGTAACCAGACGGACGAGTCTTGAACAAAAGCTCTTTGATTGATCGCAAATGAATGAGGTGCTTTTTTGTGTGTGCGCAGTGCCAGGGAAGGTTAACATAACAGCAGCTGTGCCTTAAAGCGCATATGTAGTTAGAAACATATCACATTCCTTTTTTCCCTAATTTTTTTAACACTCACCTTTTGGCACCTGACACTGAGATCATCTCTATATTCATTCATTCAATCAATCCAGTGGTTCCCAACCATTTTGCTGTGTGACACTTTTAAATGAGGTAACCCTACATCACAGATCATCGCCTTGGTATAGAAATGAATTATGAGCAGCACAGACAAAGATATTTTCTTCCTCCATCGATTGTTTATTTGTGAACGATTTTTACATGTGCTCAAACTGTTCTACATTTCACTTTAAATTCACTTTATTCAAATGTCACACAGACATGGAACAACCTCCATGATACTGGAGAAAGACCGGTTTATACAGTATACGGACCTAAGTCAGCAGCGATCAATCAATATATCCGTGCGCAAGCGGTGGGTGGACTAGCATTTTATTGGTGGTTTTATCGACCAATCAGCTAGAAGAGACGGTGCTGCGCTTCCCGGTACAGAGTTTGAATGACTGCCAGCAACGGGAGCGCGTTTCCTTCACTTCTCCTGCTAAAAGGCTTTCAAATAAACATGTCTGTGCAGTCTGCACAGGCTGTAAATCAAAAAATGTCATGTCGTTGTACGTCCACCTTCTCCGAGCAGTAAACTTGCCGGTAAGAAACATTTAAGCTCTTGACAGCTCAACATTAAATTGGACCAGCCTGCCCAATTCAGCTTAGCAGCAGCAGCAGTTATATGTAGCACCAGTTTGACACATCTATATTCATTTTTCTGTACACACGCAGACTTGTGTAAATATGGATGCTTTTGAGTGTTTGTGCATTTCCTTTGAAGCCAACTATATGTCTTCTTCAGCTTTTGTATCCATGGCCAATGTGAAAATGAGGGCAGAGGGTTTGAGCTTTATTCTCGTGAAGAGGGCAGTGACCTGGAAGAATGGGATGTACAATGCAGTCAAAATCGCACATAATTACACATCTCAGAGAAGTGGGAACAGCGAGTAGGCTATTTCAACAGCACCAGCACCGCACAGACACACACATGCAGTATGCGTGAACTAACGTGCAAGCAGAGCATCATCCACCCACAAACACAAAGAACAATCAGTCCTCAGTGATAAATGCCAGCGTCTCCGTCCAACTTTCACACTGTCTCTGCATGACTGCTGCGGCTTCACAGCTCTGGACGTGCTCTTCATTGGGATTCGTGAGATGCTGATTCAAGAGAAGCGAATTTACAGTTAAGTGACCATTGCCTTTAAGCTTTGTGTGGGTTTGAAAGTGCCTTCTGAATGCCACAATATCTAGATTTTTGTTGGGGTTGGTGTAAAAAAACACAATCGTTTGTTCTCAATAGTTTTGATTAATTGTACTTTATACATGTCATTGAATAATGTGAATTTCACATGTATAAGGCATATTTTATGGTCATATAAGACCCAAAAAGCAGATTCTCTCTCATTGTAGTCTTTTCATGAAGTGATTAAGATACTGCTTTATATAGTATAGTATACATTGTGTCAGTGACAGGGTCATATATTGTGTATTTTATGCTTTTTTCGTGACACAGACTGTTGCCAGCTCTCAAATTGTGTCTGAGAGAGAGACCGTTCCTCAGTTCTTTTTTGACAAAATGGGTTTATAGGTCGGTTGTATCTCTTCTCTGTCGTTTACCCTCTTTCTTATGAAGGGAATTCAGTGCGTGAAAATCATTTAGTGTACCGTGCTGTGCTGGCGCTAATGAATTGAATTAAGCTGAGCCATTAACCCTTGGTTAATCTAATCATAATGTCTATATTTATATTGAGCTTCCTCTGAACCCTGTTCTTGGAACTGATCTTTGTTTCATGAAATTCAAATGACTGGAAACATGCTGGGAGTAAAAAAAAAAATAAAATCACAAGACGAATGATAGTGCTCACGTTCCTTTCCCTGACACAGATGAGGCGGCAGGTGTGGGAGGGATCTGACGAGGTGCGTGTCTGTGTGTGGGCCCAGTAGCGTGACACAGTGTGGGAGATGAGGACTGTTCTCCCTGTGTGTGGAGGCGCCGTTGGAGGGGAATCCCACGGCCTCCGCAGCAGTAGGCTGAGCGGGCTGAGCCGGGTGAGGAAGCTGCTGTGGCTGAGGCCGAGTCAGTGCGCGGGCGTCCACATGGACACGGAGCCCGGCGTGTGGCTGAGGAGCTTCCAGTTGTTAGACACCGATGCACAGTATGAGGTGAGTTGGGACAAAACCACACCAGCAGTCTAGCATCATCCAGGAAGTAAGTAAGAGCAGCTTTCTGTGTCCTGAAGCCTTGCTTCATCTGACTTTGGCAACTAACATCTATTTTGTGCACTT
This sequence comes from Psettodes erumei, assembly GCA_016785225.1. Classification (NCBI taxonomy): domain Eukaryota; kingdom Metazoa; phylum Chordata; class Actinopteri; order Pleuronectiformes; family Psettodidae; genus Psettodes; species Psettodes erumei. The sequence goes on along the minus strand of JAFBJZ010000004.1, from coordinate 380,123 downwards.
CACAACTACATCACGGTATTTTAACTGAGCTCAGGGGTTGTGAAGTGTTTGTTAAAATACCATGCATGGGAATAACCCAAACAATTCCAAGCATCACTCATCACAACTGTGAAAACCCGGTTTTGACCTAACGTTTGGTCAAACAGGTCATTAGAGGTCACCATGGAAACATGGAAATTTTAACATTGCTGGAATACTCCCCCTAGCACAGGGAGACATTGTAATATGATATGATTGAATGCTATATGACATTCAAAAAATCATGCGGGAATTTTTGTTTGATTAATCAAATGATCTATAATATCCGTGGAACGAGTGAAAAATGTCCACAGAACAAGAGTCTAAAACCCATAGAATATTGTTTCTGATGAATCTTATGTTGAACCACAACAGATATTTTGCACGTGTTCTCGATAATTGACTTAAAAGATGAATTGTCAGAATAGCATTTGATGAATCCCCTGGTCATTTATTGTCAAACTGGCATCCTGGATGCCAAATTTTCCCATCAACCTTTCAGCATATCAGTGGTGTCATATTTCAGTTTTTATGTTACTCATTGAACTCTTTCCAATTTACTCAGTCTCGGATCAATCACTATGAGGGCTGATTCAATCACTGATATATGATACACACACATATAACAGCTCTCATGTTCAGTCATTGTTAAGCATCTGGGTTTTTTCTGTGGGAACTTCCGCCATTGTTCCCACTCGGCTGAACATTTTTTCACCCAAGGCGTCATCAACGACAGCAAGTATTTGGTGACACCAAGAAGGAACTGCAGGAGAGTCTGCGGGAAGTTGATGTGGGTGTGCTGTGTATTTTCAGCTCGGGGGTAAAAAAACAACAGACTACATTATGTCACGTGACGTGTTTTGGCATCATCTCGCAGGCATGCTTCTTCCTGTTGCCCGCCTGCCTCCACATCACCCATTCATGTGTCTAATCAGTACTAATTGAGGTCTCTCCTGGCACTGTTTCTCTGCTCTTTTGTTCAGCTTTGGTAGAAAGCCTGGGTGGCAAAGATGGGGGAAAGCGATGTTCGACTTTCATTTCAGAGAGAGAGAGACAAACTCATTAGAGAAACAAAAAGCTTGTTCTTCTCTTTGAGCTAAAAGAGCAGCGGATGCCTGATTTAAGACTTCCCATCTGTTGTGCTCGTCAGCGTTACTGTAATGTTTTGCCTCGAGTCAACTCCGAAATGCAGGATATTTAGTGTTTTCAGTTCTACGCAAAGCTTTTAATTTAGTATTTTTTCCAAATTTGTGCTTCCTTGAAGTCACAAAGTTGATAGCAGACCTGTTTCATGTGGTATGTCCTGACATCATGGGTAGGAACGTAAGCAAGGGGACGCTGCTGAAAAACCGTCCCGACTGGATTCTTTAGAGGAGGAGAAACTGGAATGCAGTGTTCACAGCCCGTGGATGCTGGTCTAAAATCAGCGTGTAGTTCACAGAGATGTTTCCTCTAGTATCTTGCACTCACTCTCTTCCTGTCAAATTATCACCGGTGTTTCTGTAAAGCTAAAAATAAACCGTGGATAGCATGTGGAGCTTGATTAAAGCTGCCAAGGAAATAGGAGGATAACTTGAGGAAATTAGATTATTTGAAAGTTGAATCTCTTTTACTTTTGGCCACCAGATGTCACAATATTGTCTCTGCCAAGATTTTCTCCAGAGTCATGAGGTGGACCTCGAGGTGGGATACTGCCACGCATGTAGTGGTGTCTTACATATTTGCATAACTGATAATCAGAAATGAATCTTAATGCAACATAAATATAGTAATTCATGATACATTATGTGTCTTACACCAACACTCTTCATGAGGTACAGAGACACTCAAGTATCAGAATAACCGAGCTCTCTGAATAATGGCGGTTATAATGATTGCGGCTGCACTTTTTGTTGTTGGTTTGGAGAGGAGTGAGGCTGCGTTCGTATCCAGCCATCGCAGCGTCGGAGCAGGATGTGAACCATTCCGTTGTTTGTTGATCCTGACACCTGAGCCCACAGCCTTCATCTCTAACTGAGTATACTGGCTTTCCCGGCCCCACAGACACCACACTGTGGGATGCATTATCAGTGATGAAATGTCACAAGTCTTAGTAGCAATGAAAGACAAAACCCTATAGTGTGTCAAGTCATCGTATGTTACTCAACTTTATTATTGCCATACTTAGAGTTTCTCATGACTACTGTTATTGTAAGATGTTATAATGCATTTTGAAGGTTTACACCAACACCTATTGTTACTTTGAGCATTTCCATTGGAATGCACTCTGCTTAATTTCAGAGGAGATGGGGATCACTGACAACAATTTATATTTTTATGTACATCAGCTGCAAAACACCACTCTGAAAAGGCTCCTTTTTCGGAAGAAATCGTGGGGGAACTCCTTGTTACTTCTTCTTCTTCTTTTACTTTCTTTCATTTCATGGTCTTGTCGTGTTTGTGTAACTTTACAATGTCAAATAGTTACTGCATATATGATAGGGTGTTACCACCACCTGCACTCTAAACTGTACACAGCTGTAGATACTGCTGCAACTTTTTAACAGTACTGAACATTCATTCAAATACCAGGGATTAGCTTTTAGGTAATCCCCTTACCTTTTTATTTCATTTTATTTTGTGGGTAACCAGCAACTTGCAGCAACGTCCCAGTCACGGCCTCATTTTCATTGGTCCATGACGTCAGCCCCGCCCACACCTGTGTCATAGCCCCGCCCAGTGAAATACCGTTCATTCCCGGTCCTCCTCTCGGCATCGAACCAGTCCGTCCACCGTCGCTGCTCTGCTCCAGCGCCCGGACGCTGTTGAGCTTTACAGGGTGTCGCATTTTGTTACGTCAGCTGTCAAAAATGAACCTGTCGGACATCGTTCAGGCTGAAGTGACGTGTGGGAGGACGCAGCTGACTCCGTGAGACACTGTCTGCGGTTCATATACTTTGGGATATATTCACTGACAGCAGCAAGATAAACATGGGGAAATGGCACCTGTCAATGGTAGGTTTAACGCAATTTATCCACCATTCTGTCATTAATGCTACTTGGATTCATGACGGTTTAATTGTGTCAAACATGAATTAGGTTTTTTTTGTTGTTCTTTTTGTGAACCTGATTGCCTTTCTCTCCGGTCACCAGGTCAAACATCAGCATATAATGGTTTCATTCAGCGTCTCGTTGTGTCTGGCCGCAAGCGCGCTGGTTTTTGTCTTGAGTTTCTGTCATGTGATCATCAGGTTTGTTTTGTTGTTGTCGAGCACAGAGTCTGCCTCTTTTGTTTGACATGTGCCAAATAACTGCGCCTGTATGGACACATGTTTCCCACCAGGTCAGTGGTAGGGCCTCATTCCAGGGCTGTGAGCGCTCCTCGAGGATGGGGGTGACAGATGTGATGGTTCAGTTTTGCTTTTTTCTCAGTCTGGCTCCAGTTTTTGCTGATGCTGTTGTGGAGAGGTGTTTCTTAATCCAAAATGATTTACACTATTATTTGCTCAGCTTTATTGAAAGGCATCTGCAGTCATTATATAGATGTTTTTGATTTGCATTAAACAATTTCCTGTTCGGCAACAGATGTGACAGATCCACGATGGATAATGTTTTCATGCATCTCGCGCTGATGGCCCCAGGAACTAGTCATGTGGTGTGAATCAGTCGTGTAGTTCTGGGCCATAAGTGAATATTATTGCTCATCATCAATCATATGAATCCGAAAAAATATCATCTGGAGGTATTTGTTTTCTCAGTCCTCATATATTGAATAATAAGTGAAAAATACAAGTATCTGACACAACTCTGAGATATTAAACACTTGAGAGTATTCAGGTTATCTGACCACCTCTCATTGTTTCTCCACAGTTTTTAACATGAGGCAATATGAACCAAATGCCGTAGGGTCGCATTGAGAAAGAAGCGTGTCATGGATCAGTAAACTGTCCCCGGGGTTGTAGACAGAAAAACGTAAGCGAGTGCGTCTTCGCCACACCGGGTGCCTGTGTGCGTCAGAGTTCAAGGCTGGGTCACCAGCAGAATCTCAAGAATGAGGTTAATTGAGGTTGAGTTTGACCTCGTCAATGAAATGACTCGACAAGGCTTATTGCATTTGCCGTGACGGGTCGGTTGCAAATATGTGACATTGTTAGAGTCTGATGTTTCAAGCGGCGAGCGTCATAGGAGCCCTGTGACTGATGAGAGAGCTATCAATTTAATTTTCAGTGATTTTTTTTTTTTTTGGAACCATCCTGAGGCTGTTTGGTTTCGTCCCATTTCTGCAGGGCAAGTATTTGCACAAACTACACAAAGCTTGTATTGACAAATGCTTGAGAAGTATTGAACTGTTTCTCCTGTAAAGTTCAGGGAATGATTATTTTCCAATTATGTTGTAATGTGACAGACAAGTGCTTTATGTCACGGTGTTATCCACGCTGTCAGAAATGAGAAAAGTATTAAAGTTAGTGTTTGCCAGGACTTGATGACCTTGCGTTGTCCCGTGCAGGACCCGGTGCAGGAGTGGGGGGAGGAGGAGGAGGACGGGGCCGTGTTTGGCGTCACCCTGCGCAGGGAGCCCGTCCCGCCCAGCTCGGAAGCAAAAGAGCCCCCCGCGGCCTTCAGCTTCGTCCACTACCACACGGTGAAGGTGCGCAGGCTAAAGGCCGCCACCCTGGATCGTCTCGTCACCCACCTGCTGGACCCCGAGCGCCGGGAGCCCGACTTCATCCGCGTCTTCCTCTCCACCTACAGGGCCTTCGCCTCCACCAGCACCCTCATTGAGCTGCTGTTTCAGAGGTGAGAAACCGTCCACGCCAACCGGCCTTCTAAGACACCAATTTTGGGAAACACAAGAGTGAGGGATGGGAAGATTCAAACAATTCTTGTTTCTGTAAACCACATATGAAGCTGCTGTCAGTAGCTTTTAGCTTAGCACAGAGAATGGAAACAAGTAGTACCGGGCATATTTTAGGTGCAAAAATACCTTTTTTATGGGAGATCTAATCACCCTTGGACAGCGGCAGCTAACTGTGTCCGGCTTTTATCACAAACCAGGTTAACCCAGCTGCTGGCTGAACCTTCATGCTCACGGTTTATACATGAGAGAGGTGTGGAGCTACTCGTCCAGTTTGGATTCATGAAATGATAAAGTTCATAAAACGGCAGTAATAGTAAATTAGTTTTTAGGACTGGACTGAGTTAAACTCCTGTACTTTTTTTCACAACCTTCAGAGTGACATCATTCATAAGTTATTGGACACAGTGACGCCTCTATTTTATCAGGCAAGAATCAGAATCTTCTTATCTCGTCGACATTGATCTGTTTTTCTCGTACGTGCTATGTTTGAAAAAAGTTGTCACCGTATGCAGTGTGAGCGCAGCATAGCTGCTGTATGCGTAACAAGTTCCAACGCATGCCAGATGCAACGCGTCAGTTTCCAAACGGAACAGCAGAGCGACACCCTCTTCACGTCGCCTCAGCCATTCAAAAAGCCGACCTCCCTGTGACAGGTGCCATCGTCACCAGCGAAACAAAGCGCCCGGGAGCTTTGTTCCATTACAGAGTGGTCACGACTACGCCCTCAGCACCCGGCCGAGGAACGTCCCCCGCTGAGCCGAGGCTCAGGAAGCTCACGGTGCGCAGGGATTTAATTTGGCAAAGAAATCACCTGCAGGAATGTTCATCTGCAGCTAATGAATGTCTGGGCCAGACACAGACTGACTGCTTGGCTGTTAGCGCTCCCCGAGGGGCCGTTTTGAAGAAATTAGTAGGGATTTGCCGAGAAAGTTTTCTTTTTCTCTCTCAGTTCTTTACCCGGTCTATAAAGCTCACCTTCACGTAACGTGCTGCCTGTTTGCAACTGGCCATCAGTACTGTAGAGGTGCCGTATTATTTGTCAAACAGTTGCCCTCATATTCGCGGTGCTGGTGGAAACAGGCTTCACATAAGCTTTATGTCAGGTCGGCCTCAGGACAACCCAGGAAGTGTGTTTTCCCGGCTTTGCCGCACAGGGTTTTGTGCAGGATGTAGCGTATCGTCGCTGTCATTAGCTCAGAAGCCACATGTACTGTAAATTTAAACATTCTGTCATTTGCTCCCCAAATGACTTTGTGATTTTTCCTTGTGCACAAACACCTTCATTTTAAATCTCAGGTTGTTTTGTCACATTTTGAACTAATAAAAACTGCTACTTGGTTCATTTTTATGAGGCCATTATTAGTCCCTGACTCCAGATCAAGGCCACAGAGTGTCTGCAGGGATTCCAAGTGTTGCCGGACATTTCCACAGGATGAGCAGTTCCAGATGCTCAGCCCAGGGACTTCTGTTGTTTACAGGATGTTTTGTGTCACAGGTCACGCTGCCGTCCCACCCCTGATACGTCGTTCTCAGGTGATAGATAACCGTGTTTTCCTTCTCCACAGAGAGGACTCGATCGCCAACCTGGATAGCACCGTGTGCCCTCGCAGGTGAGTGTGGTCACTCCTCTGTAAACAAAGACTACTTTGGCTCTGTAGTACAATCATAGCATAACATTGTCCCATACTTCAGCAGACTTTGCCCCACAAATGAATGCCTTTTTTTCTGTCGTGAATGTCGGCGATGATGTGCAGGACTAACCTTGCATCCCTTCTCTCAGTACCTTACCTCCAGTGATTCGACTGTGGCTGGACGAATACAGCGAGGACTTCCAGCAGCCCCCTCAGTACCAGGCCCTCCGGCTGCTGTGTGTGCACCTGCGGCATCGCCTCTGCTTCAGGCGTCTGGCTCAGACTGCTGAGACCCTGCTCAAGAGGCTCCAGGAAAGAGGTGCAGGGGAAATAAGAGGTGCAGTTACACGCTGTTTGTGTCGCTCCTGCCACCAGGATGCATGAGCTGCAGCAGCAGTGCCGCCGTTGTGTTGTCTGTGCACCTTTCCTACAGATACATGATCTGATAAGAGTTTTGAAAGTTTCATCTTCAAAAAGTGATGTTCTGCAGACCATCTCTTACACGTACTCACTTACACTGTAACTGAGACATCCTTTCATTCACAGCAGATTCACAGATCCAGACTCTCTTTAGCAGATCTAGTTTCCAGTTTTCACATTCAAGTTCAGAATGAGGAACTGCTACAAATGAACAATGATATAGTATGGCGAGAAATAACATTATCTAGCACTGAAAGCTTTTTCAATTCACTATGATAAATTGCTGTAGCGTCATGTTGACCTCAGCTGACGGACAGTGGGCCGCTCTTTCAGTGAATAGGGACTGTAAATTTGTACCCTGTCAGTTAAACAAAGGGCGATTTATTTCAAATTTCACGTCAGTGCAGGTATGCTCAGTGTGCTGACACAGGAAGTAAGTGACCTCGATCGAAAATAAACTTGTCATGTTTAAGTTATGGTGATGAAAGAAGGACATTTTAACACGGCCGTGTTTCTCCTGCAGTCACTGTTGCGCGTTTGCCTCTGTGGCCGGTGTCCTCTGAGCAGCCTGTTGTCATTTACGATTCGCTGTGTTTGACAGATTGCGGCCGGTCTGCGTCACGGCACGGCTGTGATTCATTGCGGCAGGTGCCCAGAGATCAGGCGGACAGGCGAGAGACGTCCGCTAGGGAGGAGGACAAATGCAACTTTATGGACTTCCCCGTGAGAGAGATGGCGGAGCAGCTGACCAGACTGGACGCTGTAGGTGTCATTGTCGAACACCCCCGCGCTCATCTGCACGCCACCGTGGGTTGTGATGTGTTCATATTGTGCGTCCCTGTCGTCGTCCCTCCCTCAGGATCTGTTCGTCCGAGTTGTGCCCTTCCACTGCCTGGGCTGCGTCTGGTCGCAGCGCGACAAGAAGGAGAACCGAAACCTGGCGCCCACCGTCCGCGCCACCATCTCCCAGTTCAACGCCGTCACCAACCGCGTCATCACCTCGCTCCTCTGCCCGTCCTCACCCAGCCCATCCGCTTCCTCTCCCATCTCATCACCCACCTCCTCCTCCTCTACCTTCCTGTACCCCTCCACTGCCCCGAGCTCCCCTCGCTGCTCGCACTCCAGCCCCGCCCACCGGGCACGCATCATCGAGAGGTGGATCGCCGTTGCGCAGGTCAGGGAAGAAAGTCATTTTGTGTTACTCACACACACACAAATGTAACTTCTGTCAAAAAAAGCGTAAGGAAAGTGGATGATGTGTCTCTGTAGGAGTGCAGGCAGCTGAAGAATTTCTCCTCTCTGAGGGCCATCCTCTCAGCCCTGCAGTCCAACGCTGTGTATCGCCTCAAGAAGACCTGGGCCGCTGTCAGCAGGTCAGCAGACAGAGCTGTGTTCGCTCAGTGTTCTCAAATGAACCACTCAGTTACTTTTTTTTGGGAGGAAAGTGGAAAAGAAACGCAGTAAAACATTGACTGAGAGAGAATAAAGATACTAAATCAGTTCCATAGCTGAATTATTAAACTCTTTTGAGCACGCAGTCCGGCTCAAGGTGAATGTTGACTCTGCACAAAGAGAGGCGTCAACAGATTGAATAGGTTGTTTGTTTGCTTGCAGGGAAAGCGTGGGCGCCTTTGACCAGCTGTGCGAGACGTTCCCCGACGAAAACTGTGTTCTGACCACCAGGGAGATCCTCGTGGAGGTAAGCACACGGGCAAACACGTGGGACAGGAAAAAGATCTCAAGCTTATTATTTGAACAAGCGAGCTGTCGCTTTCCAGAGGTGTGGGGGTGGGTGGGGGTGACTTCATGAATGAACTGGATTCTGTCGCACTATCGAACACACCGCATTAAGAAAATAACAAGCCACTTCCCGGTTTGCAGCCTTGTGTTGATGTGTGACGCTCTTCTCAGCTCCTGCCTCCGCAAGGTTAAAACTGTTCTTAGTGAAATTCCCCCAAAACTACTAGGTTATTATTAAATCAGCTGATCAGCAACTATTTTTAAACTGATCGACCAATTTTTCATTCAGTTTTCTCTCAACTTAAATCACAGCATCCGCTCCTCTCGCTGCTTTGTCTCATTTGTCCCCCGGTGAAAAACACTCGATATGAATGTGTGTTCAGTGATAATGCTGTTATCAGCAGCACAGTTTCTATTAAAAGAGTGAAAAGGCCATTCACAGTGGCCAACACAAATAAAAGTGGCCAGTTGAGAACACGGAGCTAATCAGCAGTTATTAATTGTATTGAGTACGCGCTCTGTAATCCTCTCCCGGCACATACTCAGTGCACGACTTGGGACATAAACAACACGAGTGAACACATAGTTGTCACATGGCCAGCAGCGCTGTGTGGCCCTCCCACGCCCGGCGGCGCCCTGTCAGCAGGTGCTCGACCCTGAAAAGCACACTTATGTAACGCATCTACCTTCCTGTCGTCTCGCACCTACACCCTGAGTTTGACTTATCTCGCTCTGTCAATACTGACCCTGTCTGTTTCCCGCAGGACGGGAGTCAGCCTGACAGCGGTGCCACCCCCGCCGCGAAATCCCTCTGCTCGGTGTCCAGACAGACGGTAAGGAAATGGGCGTTTTGTTTGGAAATAACCTTTACGGTTCCTCAATTTAAGTTTGACCGGCAAAATAAAGGGAATGGGTCAGCTGTGATTTAAAAAAAGAAGAAAGAAAGGCAGAGGGGACGTTTCTGTCTGCCTGGATCATCAGTTCTGCTTCTCTAAAGGTCACATGTTGTCAACTTTGTCAAACTTTGCTCAAATAGACACTTCCCTCTTCTTTTTCTTTTTCAGTCTGGTCCTTTTAATAGAAAAAGTTTGCACACCTACAACTCGCGCGGCTGCTGTCGTGTCGTCTCCCTCACACAGGAGAGCATGTGAAAGATGACTCTTGTGCAGCGTTCCCCACAGTGCGGCAGTTTACTGAGTCGTGGCTGTGCAGAAACGTTTTACGTCGTGTTCACATAGCGATGTGCTTGTGTGTCCACTTGTCCCTGTACACTTCCACGTCAGTCATACTGTTGTATTGTCACTGACATTACATTTAGCTCTCTCAACACCCTGTCCCTTATCTAGTTCACCTCTCTCGCATGTGCAACTTCTTGCAAATACATAAATAGACTATTTTAAAAAAATCAGCAATAAGTTGAGTAGTGCAGCAATCGTGCTGAATACCAAAACATAGACACGTGGCTTGATTTCTACCCTCAGAACGTCAGCAGTGGAGTTGTGCCGTACCTGGGCACCTACCTGACGGTCCTCACCATGCTGGACACGGCACTGACTGACACTGTGGAGGTGAGGTTTTGTTTGCTCTTTTCTATGCTGCTCTAATAGATTTATGATGCCATATAACAGCGACCGCTTTTCCTATTCCACAGGGTGGACTCATCAACTTTGAGAAACGCAGACGGGTAGGTGTCGCCCCCTAGTGGCCTCATACACAAACGACGACCAAGATCTTCGATTATGACTCCGTGCTCTGCTCCAGGAGTTTACCCGTGCCCTGTTTTTATCTCTGTCTCTTTTAGGAGTTTGAGATTCTTTCCCAGATTCGACAGCTGCAGACGTCCTGCTCGCAGTACAGCCTCCCAGTGAACGCTCGTATCGCCGCCTGGCTGCAGGCGCGCATGCTGCTCACAGACCAGGAGAGGTGAGACGCACGCCAACTCCCCTGCGCTACAGTGCAAAGACTAAAAAAAACACTCGCATCATGACTTAGTCTCTGCTGTCTTTTTGTCCTCTGAAGCTACGAGCTCTCCCGTGAGCTGGAGCCCCCAGTCGACCCCTGCCCCAGCTCTCCCAACTCATGGAGCAGTCGTCTGCTCACGAAGAAGCTCGCCTTGTGAGTCCCAGCTAGAGGACTGATTCAGATTGTTAATGTTGTAGGTCGTGATGTTAGAATTGTCATAACCAGCACTGAAATACGAAATGAAATGAAAAAAAGTACATCATGTTCCGTGTCTTTAATGATAAATGGTTGAAGTGATGAAGTGACTCCAGTAATGCTGGAAGTGTGATCACAGACAAACGTCTGGTTGTAGCTACTGTTTAGTGAGGAGGTGCTCAGCTCATACTGTGTGCGCGCAGGTTGCGAACAGTCAGTGACAGCTCCCTGAGGAAGACCCACGCCGATCAGATCAGCGTGTCGTCCTCTGGCTCCAGCAGCTCAGACATGGAGGACCTCTCCGCCCCTCAGCCCTCCCCGCTCAGTCTCAAACTCAAGGTACGAGCGCCGACTGTTTCCACGCTCCCGTGCTTCTGGTCAGCAGGAGCAAAACATTCATGCGCTTCTCCCCTGTTTTCCCCTCAGTCTCTCTCGGGTTCCCTTCACAACGTCGCAGAGGACTTCTCCTCCTCCTCCTCTCCCAGTCTTTCCAGCTCCTCCTGCAGCTCCTCCCATCCCGACCTCAGCTCCTGCTCTCTGGCGCTGAGCCCCGAGGCGTCGTCCTCCGGCTGCACTCCTCAGGCCTCGCTGCCCGTCTACAACAAACAGGTCGCTGACTCATGTATCATCAGGGTCAGCGTGGAGTGTGTCAGCAATGGAAACGTCTACAAGAGCATACTGGTACGGACAGTGGTTTTGTAATGGTGCGTTCCCGAGATCAGCAGGGCCGTTGATTGTTATTTTAGTTTAACACTTTCTATAAAAAGGAAAGCAGAAGTAAAAACAAAGAGAGAGCAGAAGCGAGGAGAAGGTGTTGCCTCATCACCCTCATTCAAGGCTATTTAAATCAAGGTTACTGTCGAACAACTCATGTGCAGGATTTTGTGCGTGATCACAAATCTCAGCAGTTCAGCAATTTCTGGCTGGCATTTGCAAACGCTGAACTGCTTTGCTGTCACCCAACGCTGCAAATTTTCTAATGATATGAAACGAAGAAAAGCTGTAAGCAGCAAATTTTTGGCATCTCTGTTGAGTGGAACGATTAGGTAATTAGAAATTATTATAAAATTTTGACTTTATACTTGGTTATGGCTGATGTCATTGCATCATGTTCATATTTGTAAATGAAAATTGTAAAAAGTCATTTTGCCAGAGCACATGGAAAGTATCGACTCTCACGTTGATGTTTCGTCTCCAGCTGACCAGTCAGGACCACACGCCACAGGTGATTCAGAGAGCTATTGAAAAACACAACATGGAAGACGTCAGCTGCCGTGATTTCGGCCTCTGCCAGATTCTCAACAATGGAAAAGGTGATTATTTCCTTAGACTTCTCCAGCTTTCTTTCCAGCTTTCTCTTCTTGCCAGTCACTTGTGATCGAACATAAGATGAGACGAGCAAATCCTCCAGTGTCGTGCTAGCAGATTATGCACGTCAAGTACATGACGTTAATCAGACACAGGTCTCTTTTAAAGCATTAGCACTAAATGGCAGGGAATCCAGTGTCAAGAGACCAAAGCTCCTTCACAGACACTGCCTATAATAACATATGATCCAAATTAACCGCAAGACACGGTTATGTTGACTGAATGGGTACAAAACCTCAGCAGGAAAATCACTACCGTCATCGTTCTTTTAAAATGTCAAAATGACCTTTCCGAAAATTGCCCTCCATACAATTCTGAGAAATGAGAAATAGAGGCAAGCGTCATCACCTCATTCCTCTTTCTGCCTCAGAGCTCCAGATACCCGACAAAGCCAATGTATTTTATGCCATGTGCACCACCGCCAACTACGACTTTGTCCTGCGTCAGCACTGGAGGAGCCGCGGGAGACACCTGGGCTCTTCTTCCAGTCCTGGAGCTCAGCCCAAGAGCCGCCACGCCAAGTGATGAGCAGCCGTCCTGCGCAAAGGTTGGGAGTGCAACCCGCAGACAGAGCTGCTCAACCACACGTCTGTGGTTGTTTGTGTCCACTCATCACCTCGAGGTCGTTACTGTCCGGCAGATAGGAGCCGCTCCGCCGAGGAAACCTCAGAGCTAACACTGACAGACAGCCTGAGAGATTTCTCAGCAACAAGTCGTCTTTGCTGGGACTGTTTGAGGACGGAAGTATAAAGAATACAAAAGAGAGACACCCAGAATAACCAGAGACAAGTTTTGTATTTTCCAACTGTTGTCTATCATCTTCATCGCCACCATATCTGGATGAGTGAGCCCCATTTTCCCCAGGAATCTTTTTTTTCTCAGATAAACACACTTGGATGTGGATGGTAGCGCATCATGAATCCACCCCTGGAAGAACACTTGAGCTTTCACTGCAGCCAGCTGCAAACATCAGGAGCTGCTGGTCCGCCAGAACTGTCCCGTGTTGCAGCTCGACATGGGAACATGATAAATGTGAGAGTCCGGCCCTACAGGCTGGGACCCGCACAGCAGACGTGGGATTTTTCCTTTCGTGTGTTTTCGTGAATGAGCAACCGGAGCTTCTGACTTTCCCAAAAGCACAGAGCACAATGAAGAAAGAAGCCAGGCAGGAATGTGTCAGGAGTGTGGGATGTTCCCGAACAGAGCCGGGTCAAATATGAAATCTGTGATTTCAACCGTGCCAAGTGCATTGGAAGAGCAATGAGGACCCCCCCACCACACACACACACTCCTCCCCACCTCAAATCAAATGGTGTTCGAACCAAGCCCTGTGTTACTCCTGACATGGAACACTTTATTTGCCCGGAGAGTTATTAATAACTATGGATAGTTTGTGTTTTAATGTGACTTAATGTGATTTTATGAACTTAAATTATTGAGTGCATTTCAGTATTCAGCTTTTACAGCAAAAGTGGCACGATAAAAAGGTTTCTGTTCTACGTTTTAGTATGTTAGTTCATGGAGTCAGTCCTCACCTCCACACTCTTCTCAGACACACGTCCTCAACCTGCTTCGGTACCTCGACAAGCTCAACCGAAGAGTGTGTTGGTTTGACTGAAGAGAGCGGGTTGTCCCTTCTCTGCTGTCACTGAATGAAGGACACTGTATGTGAGCGTGATGTGCACATGTAAATGGTAATGTTGCGTGGTGGTGCGACGGAGACGGAGCGCGGCGCTCAGGTTGGAGGGTGCGGGTAGGAGCAACTTCACCCAGAATACAAGAAGAGGCCTGCCGCCATGAGCGGAGCGCGGCTCACTATCTGCTGTGATCGAGGTTCACTTGAAGAGCGGGTCTTGTACGTGAACACGAAGCGTCTCCGTATGTGAGTCGAGGTGCAATTTATACATCGTCTCAGTGATGTGAAATCCTGCCCAAAACTACCAGGCAGCTTTCTGCAAGCGCAGAAGTTGGTGGCCTAGTCAAATGAATATGATTAGAACTTGGCCCTTTCCAGTCATTGGAACATGTACACACATTCACTGTTCTTTTTAAAACGAATCAAAACAACACAAATACACACTGGTGAAGGCCCTGGCGAGTTTTGCGCAGAATTTAGCACCACTGAGTCCAGCTTTAAAGCTACTGTGGTTCGTTAAAGGTTGGTTACGAGGTCTGGCAGCTGCAATATATGAAGGAGGAGTCCACAGTGTGACTTGTCAGTTCTCTCCTGTGTTTATGTATGTAAGTTGTTGACAATGTGCACGTGATAATTTAATCGTATATGTCTGTATTCAATTTTTATGTGAACGGATTCTTTACTTAAACGTTTAATCGAAGCACTTGGTGTTCATAATTAGTATCAAATATCCACTAATAAAGGCAATTTACAATTTTTATCATTTGCATTTTGTTTCTTGCTTTAAGACTTTTTTCCGAGAAAAAAGAGAAAAGCTGTTATTGGGGCTGTTGGTATCATGTTACTGGGTGTGTTTGTAATTCACCAGGATGCACTATGGGAAGAAGGAAGGTCAGTGCAGGTAGTGTGATGTTCTGGATCAGTTTCTGCTGGGAAACCTTGGGTGCGAGATCCAGACATCAGTCTGATCCAGGATCTGTGGGATGTGCAAGAAAAACAAGTCTCATTCCATGGGGGCCCCACCTCGCAACTTACATGACATAAAGTTTATGATTCCAAAATCTCGGTGTCAGATACCACAGGACACCCACAGAGGTATTGTGGCTGATCAGTTTATGTTACAGCTGAAACTACCTGGGTGAATGGAATTGTTGCGATTTGACCACTAGGTGGAGGCAGACACAAATCCTTTCAAGGTTTTGTCCCGCTCACTTCATCCTGCTTCCATTCAAAGTCAAACAACTGGTTTGTCCCTGAGACTGAGACTGAGATGAGAAGAGATATGCAGCTGAAACAGAATGAGGAGAGGAGAGTCGGGTCAGCGAGGCCGTTCTCCTGTCCCTGCACCCCAACGAAGCCTTAAACAATGTGAGAGGTCAGAGGTCATGGTGACAGATGTGTGTGTGTGTGTGTGTGTTGGTGGTTGTGGGAGGTTGTGACCCATCTGACCTGTTCTGCAGTGTGTTTTCTGAGCTCTGATTTCCATATTCTGAACCCACTTTTCTCTACTTTAGTGTGGCTGTGTCAGAGGCAAAAAATAACTGACTTTCTTTAGTTCCTCTCCCCTGTTTATTTTTGAATCATATTCTTTATTTGACGTTTTTTCCCTTTGCTCTCGCCTTTTAATCTGCCCTCACACTACCAGTACCTATCTAACCTGTGCTTAGTATTGCATTATGATTTGTATTTAGTAGTATTTCTGCATTAAATGGTAAACATACCTATATTTCATGTGTGTTATTACCTTTGTTGCACTCCCCTGCTCCCCTCGCCTTTAAGTGGCTATTTGTATTACATTGATGCATGTGTGTGTGTGCGTGTTGGCGAGAGCTCTCACAACTCAAATATAAATAAATAGACAAATCAAAACAACCAAGCCGTGACTTTGCCCCGAAGGCAGAGCAGGCTCTTTTTCTGCACTCGTGGTTGTGGTTCCGTGTTGTCCTCCTCTGCCCCGGGGCCTCGTGGCTAAGTGAGTCTTAATAACTTCCAGTGTGCTCTGGGCCAAATCAGGCCTCTTTCCTGACATGAACTTGTTTCAATCAGCCAACATTAGGAGGAGTGGTATCATGTGAGAACCGAATAGAAGTTATTCTCAGTTCACCCCAGGTTGGCTCGGAGAAGATACGCTCTGAGCTGCTGAAATTAGCTCTACGCTTACGTCTGACGGAGTGTCTGCGCTTTTGGACGGCAGAAATGCCCGAAGCAAGAATTAAATCATTAGGTGTTTAAGTTGTAGCCGAGACTGTTTGTTTGGGATCAGAATTTTAAGGGTGTTCCTGAGGGTCATGAAGAAGAACACATATCCATCATCATGTCCATCTATCAATGTTGTGTCATCTTATATTATTATTATATGAAATTTTCCTCTGCATTCAGTGGGTGCAGGTCTACATCTAAATCATGTCTGGAAAGACTGAGGCTTTGCTTAAAGATGAACTGTTTCAAACCAAACTCCCAACCTCTGAGTTACAGCGACTTAAGTTCATCGTGTTGTTCTTGTACCACGAGAACAGACATTTTGATATTTTGCCACATGGTGGCCATATCTGTGCCAAAAACAAATCTGATTTTCCTTTTGGATGATTTCAATAAGTTTTGCTG
Source organism: Psettodes erumei (assembly GCA_016785225.1). NCBI lineage: Eukaryota > Metazoa > Chordata > Actinopteri > Pleuronectiformes > Psettodidae > Psettodes > Psettodes erumei. Next base: position 363,712 of record JAFBJZ010000004.1, on the reverse strand, counting down.
TTGTGTGTTGTTTTACATTTTGCGTACTAGCAGAAAACCTACAACCTTGTGTGTTGTAGTTTGTCTTTTATTTTTTTTCTTTGGGCTTTCATCTGAAAAAATTTAATAAGATAAACTTTGTTTCAAATTTATCTTATTAAAATTGTCATTAAAATAAAACTCGGTGAAGAGACACGTATGTCCCCTGAGTGCCAAACTGCCACGTTTATACATTTAGTCTAAATCCCTCCATGCAGACAGCAATGTCCAAAGTCACGCGTGGCTAACTCGTTGTGTCCGTAGTGTGGACGAGTTGCATGTCTCATGTTCACTCAGCTGAGAATAACAACCAACGACTAATCACAGATTAGTGTGTGGGTGCGTGTTTTCTTGCATGTAAGGCCGGGGCCGCTGCGTGAGCGTGTCTACACTAACATGTAGGCATGTGATGCGAACAAGCGTCTGTTCAGTGTACAGCGTGTGTGTCAGATGAGTGCCTGTCCAATCACACACACATATACAGTGCAGTAGGTCAGCGGGAGAAGATTTCCTCATGTTCTCATCTCAACATATTTCTACAGCCTCTTTTGTCGTGTTACGTATGTGTGTGTGTGTGTGTGTGTGTGTGTGTGTGTCCTGTGGTGGTTGTACATTAGCAGGGTTTGTGGTGTAACAGTAGACAGATGGGAGAAATGGCTGAGACTAATCTAAAGGGGTTAATCCACTTAATAACCACCACGGAGGGATGCAGGTTACCTCACTCACCACAGCGCCAACGTGTTGTTTGTCTGTCCCGGCTGCTGGAGGTCCAATAATGTTGGCTTATGTGGAAAATGCCGACTGTGCGTTATTCCTGATGAAACAGCACAGTATCAGCTGTGTGTTTGCAGACTTTTTATTACAAAATTCAGTCTCTGTGTTTGCCAATACAGAGTTTCATTGCTGGGAAGACTGACGGACGCAGTAACACAAAGAGTGAACTTAGTACTAAAGGTTCACAGACCGTTTGGAAGCCACTCACTTGATTTAAACAATCTTTTACATGAGTCATGAATACAGCAACCCAAAAACACTTTCCATGTACACGTGGGCGAGGGAGGATTACACTATGAAAGAACCTATCCTCTAAAACACACATGCTAAGTATGTGATCTATTCAGCTACACAGCCAAAAGTAAATATATCTAGTTATTGTCACAGTAATAACTTGACACCTTTATGGCTACTCTGAAGAGGTCAGTGGGGAATGGTTCCATACTCATAATGATATGTGGTGTATTGCTGATCAGTATACCATTAATAAATGCCTTATGAATAATGAACAAGACTTTATTGGAAACAACATATACTCACTTATTGCTTTGCTGTAAAGTGTCACTGGAGCTCCTTATAAAGGCAGGTAGCCTCCCTCCCCTCTGTGTTTAATTAACTTTATTGATGTTCCAGTTAAAATATTTATGGAGCAATGTGGTAGCTTAGATTTAAAACTGTGGGCTTGAGCTTCATGTGTTCAGGGGGCCATCAGTGTTGGTCTGATGTCAGTAAAATATTTGAGCTGTACACATTCAGCTAATAAATAGGAATCTTTGCGCATGGAAGCCGGGGAGAGGCATTCATAACACCTGAGTCAGAGCTCTCCAACAGCTGCGTGGGAGGCGTGTGTGTCCGGACTGAATCAGTGTTCATATTGCATCAGACGACGTAAAGCTCTTTCTTGGTGGTTCACGTGAAACTTAGCTAATGCAAAGCCATGCAGATTATAAAATTGGACAGTGAATCTGCAGAAACTTACGTGCATGCATTGTGTTTTTATGAATCATGCTGACTTCATTGTGGATTTCTGTTAATAATGTGCATAGATTTTGACTTTTTTCTTACAGACTAGTTTGTTATAGCAGATAGTAAAGATAGTTTTATGTTCATGCCGGCATGTAACTTCAAGTTTACCGTATGGCCATGAAAGTGGTTATTAGTTCATTTTAAATTCTTAAAATATAACTTTCCAAAAATTTAAATTGTAAAAAGTGTTAATTCAATAATCCATAGACACACTTGATAAGGAAAATGATCACATATACCTGACCCCCCCCCCCCCAAAAAAAAAGTTGTCCAACGTTGTCCTCTACAGATACTACGTTGGCAAAAATAAAAAGCAGGCCCCATCATATCTTTCACAAAGCTGTTGTGAAGAGACAAATGAAGCGCCTGCAGGCCGAGACAGTCTGTGCCCTCAATTTGGACACACATGCACAAACACACAAACACACGCACACACACACACGTACGCCAACAGGCTACTTCCTGTAGCACAAGGGCAGAAGATATGGTAATGGGACCCCAGGGTGGTTTAGCATTGCATAACACTGAGCTGATTCATCTCTCTCTCTCTCTCCCTCCCTCCCTCCCTCCCTCCCTCCCTCCTTTCCTCCCTCCCTCCCTCCTTTCCTCCCTCCCTCACACACACACACAGTTATTCATAGTGGCCTACTTTCATTTCAAAAGTGCACAACTTTCTTGTGACCTATTTTTGCGTACTGATATAAATGTATTGGTATTGGCTGTGTGCGTGTCGTCCGTGTGCCACTGACCTTTGCAGTCTTCAAATCAAGCACATGTGTAAGACTCACACACATACATTCTCTGACCTATTTTACATTGCTGTGTAGGGCAGCGGCAGCAACGATTGAATGGGTCATGGCAGGCAACATAACTCTCTGCTGAACCGCAGCCAACCAAGCATGTCCAATAGAGGAGTCGTTTTTCTCCCTCGCTCTGTTTTCTCTCTCAGGCTTCCTGCAGGCGTGTACCAAATCTGAGCCCCGTGTCTTGTGGTGGAATTAAAATATATGGCTGCGGTATGTGGGCTGATGTCACGTTGGCAGGTCGTACTACATGCGCTTTTAATTCATCTGAGGAATTACTTGATTCGATTTTATTTGAGATTGTGAAATTGTTCCCAAACTTCTTGAAGTATCGAGATACATATTTAGAAATATAGAAGTATGCCCAAAAACTGAACATGATACGCCTGAAGTTTATTAATAGCTCTATTAAACCTCACTCAGGGAACCTGAGACTCTTGGTTAGCACCATGTCCTATCATGCTGCAAAGTACTTAATGATTGATTAACTGCATTCCTGAGTGATTTATTGTTTAAGCAGAGAACTTCTCAGCGTCCCTACTGTGCAAAATATTCTGATATGAGGTTATTGTCAACAGTTTTGTGTCCGGACTGATCATAATCGGACCCAAACAAACCTTTTGACCTGTTATTGACCTTGTCAGTTTGAGCTGGTGCTAAACACCTAATAAAGTTGTTTTCATTTGGTCAGTTGAGAGACTAGATCGCGATAAAATTAACTTCTTTACATATGCACTTGTTTAGGTGCAACAATTTATGATTCACAGTGTGTGAGGACTGAGTTGTGAAAAACAAACTCATGAGGTCTTTCTATCAGCCTGTGAATCTCAGCTGTAACAGCAGAGACGTGTGAGGGTATTCGACACCTGCTCGGCATGATGTAAACTGCACGTCCTCTGCTTGAGGAGGACACGCTCAAATGACTCAAATCTGATATTCAGATGTGTGCATACACACTCGCATGTACCGAGGCACAGTTTAACACACACACTCCTTGGCTCTGTACTCATTACCCCATCCCTGGCTCTCCCTGTGCTGCTGACCTACATACTGCAGCATCCCAGTTACATAACCAGCGAGGGCTGTTGATCACCACAGGCAGCGCAAGGGCAACACCCCCTTCGCTCTTGCTCGCACGCACACACGCTCTCTTCTCTGTGACCTACCAACTTCCGTCAACTCCTTCATACTGTAGGGGAATTACCAACCTGGGTCCTGCCTCCGCCACTGTGCACACACCTGGGAGACAGGTGGATTCAAATCGATGGGCAAACATTGAGAAGATTCCAAATTGGGTCAAACTAAAATGTCAGCAGCCTGGTATCTACTCATTAGCTGTTAGCTGGTCACTGCCTTCAATTCGAGATGCAAGTATCCTCAAAAGTATATTGTATAAAATTCTGCCCCACCCCACCCCCCAAGTCTTTACATAATTTCTTTCTAAATATAAGCTTGATGCATTGGCAAACTGATCCAGTGCTGTAACCCAAGTGAGTGTGTGCATGCGTACATGCCCCTGACCTGCTCTTTCATGCAGCAACAAGAGAGAACTTCTGAGTAGTTTGCTCAAGTTTACACGGAAGAGGTATGTGATGTAACCCTCTCTCTCTCTCTGTCTCTCTCTCGCTCTCGCTCTCTTTCCTCACCCCCTCTCCTCCATCCTATCCTATCCCTCCTCCGTGACCTACTTTTACTCTCCCGGCCCGTTTTCACAAGCCTCTGCACAATACAAAGCAGCTTTTACGGCTCGAAGATGGGTCGGGGGTGGGGGTGAGAGAGAAAACAAGAGATACGGAGAGGAGGGAGAAAAGGGGAAGGGAAATGAGGGAAAGATAGTGCACGACAGAGCACTTTCTCAGGAATGTCACCTTGTTATAGCCGGCTGGCGGGCGGCATGGGGCGCAGAAAACGCATCCATGTGTGGTCAGCTGCTTCCACACACGAACGTCCTTCCTCTATCTATTGCGGCAGATGCAAGAATAAGCTTCTGTTACTGTACAATAGAAGTGCTGTGGCTGCGTTTCATTTGCGTCACAAAATTGCACAACACGAAGCACTCCGGTAATAAACTCCAGCAATTACACAAATGGGGTTTTGTTGGATCCCCCTTATTTGTTGACATTTGCGGTCCGGGGCTGCTGTCCTGAGATTCTCAAGGAGCTTGGGCGTTTCCCTGTAATTGCAACACCTCCGTATCTGACAGGCTGTCCTCGCTGGATGGCTCTTATGTAACCCTCGTCAGTGGCACGCTCTGCCGATGCCAACTTTCTGTTCCCATCAGCTATTGTTCCATCAGCGGCAGGGTCAGATGGAGGCTGCCACACTTAACAGTTGACGCAGTTTTCTCCCAAGACAGTTGTGTAACATGTTTTTTTGCCTGTTGCTCCCTGGTGCATTCTGTGATTTGTCTCTCGCACTTCTCAAACCAAGACACATCATAGTGTTGAGCAATTCTGGACAAAGAGCAATAGTTGCTTTATGTGGAACTATTATTTTGATGTAACACTGCTTCATGTGTGGCTTTTAGGCTGACCTTTTTTCTTCCAGATGGGTTGCTTTTAAAGGAGCCAGTTTGCTCTTAGCGTTTTTTTTTAGTTGATTTAACTTCAGGATGATCTTAAAAGCACCCCAGGTTTTGTACTTTATAATCTTGCACAATCTTGTGCAAATGAAGTCACACAAAGCAATTTCCTGACTATGTCATGCTTTCATAATTCAGACACTTTCTATTCAACTTATTTGCTCGAGCTTGAGTTTGTGAAACGCAGCCTGTGTGTAAAACAACAAGTGTACTGTTTTTGTATTAGTTTGTGTTTGTTTTAGTATTAATATATGACATGAATATTCAGGCTGAAGCTGAATTTGGGGCAACAGATTCGCTCCTGTTCTGCTGCAACCGCAGAGTATGTGTATTTTTCTGATTTCATTTCATTTCAGAGAATCTCCGCCAGTAGTCAGCAGGCACGAGGTGAGGACGTGGTGAACCAGTGAAGTCTTCCTGTTGGCTCACGCTGAGTTGTGCTGGCAGACTGCGATGTCGCTCACTGTGAGCCGTGAATCAGCTAGTCGGTCGTCTGCTTGGCCCCATGTGAAACTGCGTGTCAGCTGTGACGGCATGTCATCAGAGCGACTCAAAAAGTTCAAGAGACCTCTATAAATTCAACAACCTTTTTATTTTTTACCCCATTTTGAATCTTTCACAATCAAAAATGAGAATTTTTTGTAACCATTTTGCATATCCACGTGAAGTATAGCAATACATAATCACTTCTGGACAAGCCTTATTCATTTTTTTTCCATTTTTGGAAAGCCTTTCGGCAAACAACAATGGTTATACAGAAACACGTAGTACAAATGGTAACTGGGGAAAAGGGAAGCAAGGGTAAATACACAGCACAACCAGGAAGAGCATAGAGCAAAATGACACAACAGGATGACAGAAAAATACACACAATAATAGCCAAAATAATAACAGAATATAATAGAAAATAACAATATTAATAAAATAATAATAAAATAATGACAGCAGTATACAAGAGATAGAGACAACTTTACATTTATACATAGTGACCAGAGGCAGGCACCAGGAAGTGAAACAGTTAAACTTGCACAGACTGTATGATCTACTGCAGCTACTGTAGCGAAAAACAACTCAGTGCGGAGGTGAGTGGGATCGTTAAGACATTGGCCAATGTGGGGACAAGGGACAATACGATTAAGAGGCACCTTATGAAGAGAGAGCAGCTTTGCTGGTTGCAGCTGGAGAGCCATTTCATTTATTAGACAGACAACTTTTGTCTGGAAACGCATTGATTTTTGTCGAACGGCCGGCAAACGAGGCTCGCCTTGTGCTTGTCAGGTTTTGCCAACAGCAATGTGTGACTGCATAGCCTTGATTGATACGAGAATGACTGGCCTTGACTGCTTTGACAGCTCTGAGCGTCAAAGAGCTTGGATCACCTGAACGAGGAACCCGAGCTGAGGCTGATAAAAATGTACCTTTCTTTTTCTTCTTTTTTTTTTTTTTTTAAATAACTTGTGGCTCGTACTTTGAGTTAAAAGAGCATCTTTGAGGCATTCTCTAGACAAAAAGGGACTGTACAAGGTGTCTCCATGAGAACAAACTGATCACTTTTAAGTCTACATCTTCCGCATCCCACTGCTTTATTTTTTGTTGTTTTTGCCACATTTTTCTTCTTAAAATATATATTCCATATATGCAAATTTTTATGTCACAGTAATATACAATCTAAGTGCTTCAGAAGTGGAGAGGACTTGTGTGCGGATGATAAGAAGGTGAGGGATCAAATGGTACAGATGTGTTCAGGGGGGAGGAAGAATGTAACTCTTTTCCAAAAATGGAGACGCTAAAGGAAGGATGTGTATCTTTGGTCAAAGGAATGTTCCCATAATGCCACAATAAACGCTGGCCAGCCTCCAAGGCAGTTTACGTTAATGAATAATCGAATAATGTTTGAATTTTCCTCAAGGGAAATATCCCAGACTCCATCTCTGGAGAGTTTCATTCTGTCCCCTCCCTCATTAAGTGATCTGTTATTTCGCTTGGATGGAGAGTTGGGAGGTAGGAGAGAGTAAAGGGAAGAGGAACAGGTGACACAGTGAAACTTGATGATGATGTCACGTCCTAACTACACCTCACGCGGATCAGTGACATCTTTTCTGTCTTGTAAGGTGGCGATGTGACTCATGGTTGTAGTTGTCTGTCTGCTACAGGCAACAAAGAGAGGTGATAGGAAAATGCTCAAGCTGCTCCTGTTTGTCCTTAGTCTCGCCTCTTATTACGCCCACCCCTCCCACCGCTGGATCCCTTTTTCCCTCCATCCTTTTTAGCCTCCACCCTCTCATTCACCTGAGGCTTGACCTCTTCTGTGTACTCAGTCTCATTTTCCACCTCTTTGCCCTCCCCGGCGGCCTGGCCGCTGTGAGGGTTGCTGGGCAGAGCTAAGTAAGGGTGCTGGGGCAAGTTGGGGGAGGGGGACATGGAGGTGCTGACCGGGCCCTCTAGCTGCGCTCCTGCTGCTCCACTGGACAGTGCTCTGTACTTGAGGCGGAGCTTGTGAGGCAGAGCAGTGCCTTTGACCTCGGCTTGGCACTCTCCATGCAAACTGCCAGCTCCCGCCATCTTCTGGTGGTAGCTGCTGATATCTGAGGAGGACGAGGAGGGGGACTCATCGTCGGTGGAGCCCTCCTTGTCAGAGCTACGAGGGTCCCCATCGCTGGAGGAGGTGTCTTTCGTGGAGGAGTTCTCCTGGTAGAAACCGTCGGCTTGGGGGCCCCCCTCATAGGTGAGCACCGGGGGCTCTTCGTCCAGTGTGTTGAGGTAGCCGTTGTGCTGTGTGAAGGAGGACTTGCCCTCCTCAGTGTTGTGGATCAGATCAGGGGCAAAGGGGTTCTGGTGGCTTTCTGCATGCTGAAGGCTGTTCTCCTGACCCTGGTAGCTGTAATGATGTTGGTTGTCACGGTGCTGTTGGGCACTGGGACTGTACTTTTGCCGCAGCTCCTCTGCTGACTCAGGATGACCATTGGCGTATTCATACTGAGGCGAGTCCAAGGTCTTCGTCCTCTCGAGCTTCTCAGCGACCTCTGTGATGCTCAGTGAGCAGTCAGAGAACTTGGAGGTGTGGGCATGCTGCTGCGGTCTGCTTTGCTGGGCCTGCTGGTCCTCTGACCTCTGGCTCTCCATGGGGTAACAGCCACTGCTGGAGCGGTACAAGATGACACTCCTCTGCGCGGAGGTGGCCTGAGGAGCAGGGCTGGAGGCCTCCACATGGCATGGCTGCTGCTGCTGCTGCTGCCGGTGGTGGAGTTGGTATTCCATGGCACTTTCAGCCAATGGGGTGCTCTGCTGGTGAGGAGAAAGCAGAGCAGTGTGGTTGCCATGGTAGGCCCCTGCTGCCATTCCATTTGGTATCCCATTAGGGATCCCATTGCCTTCCAGCCTGGCCATTTCCATACTTGAGGGCTCCTTCTTTATGCTGTAGCCCATGGGTTCTGGGCTGTCTCTGGAGGAGCCATCAGACATGTCAGAGACGGAGCCCCGTGGAGAATACTTGTGGAGCCCGTTGTGGTGCTCACCGCGGCTTGACTGTTCAGTTTCAGACGAATCAGAATTCAGCATCACCTGGGACGCGCTGGAGTATCCACTGCTTGAGAGGTAGGTGTTACTGTTTGGGGTGCCATTGGTGCTCCCACTGCTACCAGTGTTGCTGACTGCAGCACTGTTGGAGATCTGCTGACTTTTCTCCATGTAGGATGCTGTGCTGATGAGGCCAAAGCGCAACTTGAGCTGAAGGAGTTCAGTCTTGAGACGAACATTCTCCTCATTCAGCGCCATGACCCGGTTCTCTAGCACCATGTCATTGAGGCGACGCTTTTCCCTTGAGCGCTTGGCTGCTTCATTGTTCTTCCTCCGTTTCTCCCAATAGGAAGCATCTTTCTTCTCATCAGAAATAAACTCTCGCTTGCGACGGGAGGTCACAGTAGGCTTGCTACCTTTAGCCTGGCGGCCGACCCGTGCTCCACCTTCAGGAACAGGGGACGGGAGGCTACTGCTGTAGGAAGAAAATGTGTCAGCCTCAATGGCGTTCTGGTTGCTGGTGGATGGGAGGTGCAGACTGAGACTTTCCATTTTTTCCCAGCTGGGGGCCAGAGTGTGACTCTAGCAAAGGGCAAAGGGCAAAGGGGAAGGGAAAAGATGTTAAACTATATGAGCCTTATGCTTTGTTACTAAGGAGTGTGACCTATGTCGCAGGATCGGCAAAAACTTCTGGATGAGGTATTTGTGCTCCTTGAAGGGATAGCCTCATTGATTTCCGTTACGTTTATTTTTCAAGATCAAAATGTTCAAGTGTCTAAATTAGCCAGAAAGATTAAAAAGAGGTGGAACTCCACAAAAACCTCAGACATTGAACTAGTGTTGTGAACAAGGAGCCAAAAATAAGAAAAAGTTTATATTTCGAGCAAAGAGTCTCCCCGTTGTCTGGAAAATTGTTCAAAGCAGTATGTGGAGTCTCGCTGGGGGTGATTTTGAGTTTATCAGCGTCTCTCTCGATCTTCTACAGAACTGTGATGCCTGTCAGGCCGATGCCCTGCTTTTCTCGGGGTCTTCCACAGGATGTAGGTCAGTCTGTCTGCTTCGGGTTCCCTGAGGATCTGGCTTCAGTGCTGATGAGTGTTGACCACTACCTGGTATATGAAGAGTAAGAGAGAGAGAGAGAGAGAGAGAGAGAGCAGTTAGATTGGCTGTAAAATGGCTGCAGTTCCTTGTGGTATATATTTATATTTCAGTCAGGTCGAATTAGACTTATGAACTGTAGTGCGAAGCTGTAATGTGGGTCCCTTCAGGGTGCTCTACTCTGAGGCTTCAGATCAATACACAGCCTGTTTATCACAATTCAGCCTGCACCAAAAATCTATTACATAACCCCCAAAGTTACACAATGTTTGTTTTTCTTGTCTTTGTTTCCTTGACTTCATAGGGGGTAAAAAGGGCTGATGCAGAGCCTCCAGCAGCACACACATGAGCGGACAGGGCTGTGGCTGGGGCTGAACATATTATATGTGCTGCTGCTGCTGCTACTGCAGCAGCACTCTTGTGTAAGACGGAGGCACTGTCATAGTCACATAACAAGGACTGGGGCAGGCTGACCTGGTGCCAGCTCTGCAGGGCTGAGGGAGGGAATGAGTAGATGAGGCTACAGCTATGTTTTAGGCTCTGTGTGTGTGTGTGTGTGTGTGGGGGGGGGGGGGTTGTCTCCACAATGTCTTGATTTCTCTGGTGCTATCACACTGTCTGAAATTACACAAGACCACAAGCTGCCGAACTTCCTTATGTTGTGTCAACATCGGAGCTCTGCAGGACGCGCTGCCCACCCAACGCGTCTTGCGGCACGAAGCGAGCAACAATGCTAAATGAGGCACGGACGGATGTTGACGGCAGTCCAGGATTATGTAATAACTAGATCTGCTCTTGTTTCAGGCCCGAGTCCTCCGGTTCTCTCGCTGCACAGCATCACGCAGCTGATATGCAGTAATGAACAACACATCGTTACACTGAGCCCTGGAGTTCATTGGAAACATGAAAGCATCTTTTCCTGACACACACACACACACACACACACACACACACACACACACACACACACACACAGAATGCAATAATCTAGGTCACTGTGCCTGTGGGTAACAATGACTCCTCTGGTGTCACTTTTCATTTGCAACACTAGAACAGAATGGAGCACAAATGTGAACTTCTATCACCATGAAGGCTTTTACTAGCCCTGTGCTTCCCTCTTTTTCTAAAATGAACTTAAAATGAACTCTAATCTTTTTTCTTTAAAAAAACGTCATGCAAAGATAAAGTCAGACCTGAGAAGGTATAGAGGAATTTTGGCGTATTGCTGATGAAAAACTATGTTGATGATGTTTTTGGCTTTGTTTGTCTTTTTTGGGGGGTGGGGGGTGTCTTATGTTCTCCTTGAATGATGAAGCCTTGAAACTGAGACCAGACATGGCACGAGTAGAGAAGAACGCAGACAAATAATCTCCACTGGCTGTTCCTGTTACTTAAACCATGATGGCAAGAGTGCAAAATAAAAAATGCTCATATGTCTCATGGAGCAGAACAAAACTGAGTCACATCGACCTCCTTTGACTGCGCTGCGGCGTTTTGTTCCCACATCACGAACCACTTACTTCACGCCGAGCCAGTGCCACATAACTATTTAATCTATTGAGCATCTTCTCCAGACTGCTTAATGCACATCTCTGTCTCCGCTGGAGTGAACGGCCCTGTTACATAACCTCACATTAAAAACAAGCGCATTGTGACCTTGAATTAACCATTTATTTAACCAGGCCTGGGATGTTGTCACTCAGGGGTTAAGTCTGGATGCGCTGCAGGCTGTTCTTCATAACCTAACTCTGTTTTCTTTTAAAAAAAAAAAAAATGGCGTAAAGCTGAGCTGAACAGAAAGGGATTTGGACGCAACCACCAAACAGATGTGGAAAAATGTAGGGTCGGGCCCCATCGCTCTCTCTCGCCGGCCCTGATTCATTTCCATAAAGACTTGCAAGGGGGGGACAAAGGCGGGCGGGAAGAAAGCGCGCATACGTCTGCGCTGTCCCACTGACCTAGAAACAACGCTAAGCAGTAAACACTCCTCCCGTCTTTGACGGTGCGCCATAAAATAGGTCAGTGGGACTGCATGGGAGGGAGGGCAGGAGGGGGAACGAGAGTATTAGAGTCCGCTCTAAAAATAGAGCGACAGAAAGAGGTGAGGGAGGGAGGACGCAGAAGAACGATTGGGGAGGAGGGGGGGTGACGGCAGGAATTCAGTTGGTGGAAACGAGAGGAATTTTACAGAAACTGCAGCAGGGGAGAACAAGAAAAAAAAAAGGGACAAACTCGAATGCGCCATCTGCCCCAAAAAAAATCGGATTATGAAAGCCCCGGTGGTTTTCACGCAGCGTTAGCTCCCGTGCGACGCCGCGCGCAGAGCGGCGGCGGAGGAAAAACGATAGCGAGAGATAGGGAGATGGCATTGACGTCAGAGCACACACCCATCTCTGCAGCCGAATTCACATTCTCTCTCTCTCTCTCTCTCAGGACCGCATGGGGAGGGGCTGCTGTTGTTGCTCGTAACGTACGTGCTCTGAATTTCTCTTGTTGCCGAGCAAAGCTTGTGTAACGCATGCATATTGCATAGCAGCAGAGGCTACAGGTTATCTGCCCCTTCTGCCTGCAGGTTGTTCTCTGAATAAAAGCAAAACGCCCCAGCTAGAAAAAAAACCCCAAACAAACTACTACTAGGGAAGGAACGTTGTGTATTTGGCTCTTCGTGCACGCACTTATTCCCCATATAGAAGGATTCGGTGCAGCTACTGTAAGCGTTTGGTTTCCCTGTGTTTCTGGAGGAAAACACGGCTAAGCAGTAGTTCCCAGGCACTTGCCGCTCAGGGAGGAATGCCTCACCTCTGACCCCCCCTCTAAGGCAAGTGTGAGTAAAACACAAGGCATCCTCTTCCCCTCCTCCATCTTTTAAATGATCCAACACCACACACGTGGAGGGGCCCCTGCTAGGAGCCTCCATTTTGCCCTGCGGTTCTGTGTCAAGAAACAAAACTGGGAGACAGGAATCCAGACATTCCAGGTCAGTTAGTGAGACCTGTGTGACTTTGCGCCACTTAACACTTCCTTGGAGTCATATGGGACTAAAAACACTTCAACATTGACGAGCGATAAGTGATTGAATACTACAAATAGAAAGAGAAAAGCACCTTTTTCTTTAGAGAAGGTTACAAATTTGGTAAGGGGTCACATTACACATTTACTGTTTATTGAATAACTTGTGACCTATATCCTCTCGAAATCTAATCAACATGTTTAACATGTTCACAAGTCAAAGGTTTGGGCTACTTTTTAACCCCCCTCCCAAAAAACTGTTTTGATTAACAGTAACTAACATGAGAAAACTAGGACAAATTACTTAATTCTGCATGAATCTGAGGTCCTGTATTCCTCAGCCGAGCAGACTGAGGGGCTAAAGTAGTGCGCGGATTGCCCCGTATACCTCATGTGTCTCCTCACCCAGATTCTGGTCTGACCTATATTCGGAGAGCTGGCTGGGACAGAGCAATGCAGACGGCTCTGAAACCAGACCAGCTGGCAGCGGGCAGACTAAGAGCTCACCAGAAATCGCCAGACAGGGGTTTCCATGCATTGCATCACATCCTGGATGTTCACTTGTTATTCTAATTTCACAACAAAGTCACGCCAAGACCTCGCCGGGTCTTTGGGGGACGAGCTTTGTGCTGAACAGGAAAGACGGCTGCATCTGGTTGAGCCTCGCTTCTGCTTTTTCTTTTTCTTTTTTCTTCTCCTGCTCCATGTTTTCTCTTTGGAGGAGAGAGCCTGAGCGAGATAAAAATAACTTGCAGACACCGAGCAGCTGTGTCACAACGCCGATGGAAGCGTTTATGAAACTCTATTTCCACTGGGCAGCTCGGCTAAATATCTATCTGTTTAAGAAATGAGGATTTGAGCGTTAATGTGGGGAGGGACGATGGGAAGAAAGCGCAGGGTGTGAACGGGAATCAATTACAGGCCCCTCTGTCCCAGGAGAGGGCTGCTGTTTATTGCTTCTCCCCGCTGCGCGCTGGTTATGTCATACCCTCCAACTCCCTCAAAGCAAAGCTCTGTGCTTTACTTAACGCACCGTCCAGTGACTCACTCTGAATTAAAAAAAAACAGACATTTGGTGCTTGTTTTCTCCTTTGAACTTGAACATTTTTATGTGAAAGTGATGTAACCTAAAAGCAGCAGCAAATCTTCTACACATCTGGAGGAGAAGTAGGTTTGGTAGAAACATAAGCATGAAAAAAAAATCTGTTTACTCAAGTTTTTAGGAGTTTAGTTTCTCATTACGGGCTTTCCCCCCTGTAGTATGTCTTTAACACTCCAATAAATGATTGCAGCCTGCAGTATTAACACAGGGTGTCTATTATAATAACAGTCTGATGTTGTACCTTTTTTGCATATCTTCACTAAACTTTCCTCTAACCTACATTTTTACATGAATTTTAATTCATTTTGGTTTAAAAAAAATAAAAGAAAACATGCCATTAACAATACCCTCTATAAATTAATTACTATCCCCAAACAAGCCGCGCTTTAATCCATTCTGATTTGCATCAGCCAAATGAATATCTCTGCGAAAACATGAAAACAGCATGCATATACTAACAGCGGCGTGCCACGTGCAGGGGCTCATATAAGACAGTGTGTCTGCATTAACCTGACACTAACGCAGACTGAATGCAGCAGCTGCCCCCCATTCCCTGGAAAACACCACCACGAGGGAACTTACCTCGCCTTGACATTGAGCACATAATGTGGGGCACGGGCAGCTGCGTTTTTCCGGTCCTGCTACATGTTTGGCGTCAACAACGAGGCGACAAAAGGCGACAAAAGCCGGCAACAAAGTGGCACGTTGGCGTCACGAGCGCCGCGTTCTCTGTGACAAAAGCAGCCGCAAACGTCTCAAAGTCACGGGCGCGCGGGTCTGCCGGCACGGCCGAGAGTCGCCATGTGAACAATAACCGGCCGTGAGCATCATGTCCTCATCTCATCGCGCGCACACACACACGCGCGCGCGCGCGCGCAGCGCTAAACACCTACATATGTATTAAACACACGCCGATCCAACAACGGGCAGAGACACAAACAGGCAAAGACAAAGGGCTAATGCAGCCCCGGCGCTCAGTCAAACATACCTTTCCATGTCCTGGAGGAGGGGAAAAAAAGATTCCGGCTTCCCCGACACAAAAGCTGTCTCGCTCCCGTTTCCTCCTTTCCTTGTCCCTTTAGAAGAAACCTCCCCAAAAAACGAGAAAGAAAAAAAACTTTCTTCTCCTTTCCCTGTCGGTGCTCCGGTCAGTTGCGGTTGAGGCAGTGGGTCGGGTGGATGCTGTTTCGGTCTTTTGGCTCGGGCTGCCTGTGTGTTTTTGTGCTGCCGGACACTTTGCTCCAGTTTCTCCGGCTCCCTTTCTAGAAATATGTGTTAGTAGGTCAGCGGTTGCATAACAGCTCTTAGGCTGCCTAGTCACGTTTTTGTCCTCTGTCTCTCCGCGCGAGACTCTCCCCCCCTTCCTGTGTGTGTGTGTGTGTGTGTGGTATTAACCCCTCTCTTTTCTCTGTCCTCTCCACCACTCCTTCTCCATCTCCATATTTCCTCCTCGATGTAATACCATCTCTTTTACGGGAGTGGTTATGTTTATAACAAGGGCATAAACGCGTGTGCGCGGCCACCATGTTATTCCGGGACGTCCAGTAATAGCGTGTGAGCGAGCATGCAGTCACTCTTACATATTCGCTCATTAGTCATCGTTATATATTTTCTTATGGTGATACTTTATGTTTAATGACGCAAACATAAGATTGGTTCTAATAATGACTGGGGGGTCCCAGGATTCCAGTTGGGAAACCTCATGGCCTCAATCTGATGTGATGTGTGTTGAATATCGAGACATAAAACGGAGGCAAGGATGACATAGATAGATAGATAGATAGATAGATAGATAGATAGATAGATAGATAGATAGATAGATCTGATGTAATTTTGCTGATAATTTGTTGATGATACTACTGGAGCTTATATTAACTTAATATTAATGCTGGATTTAATTTGTAATGTAGGGGTTAAGAACAGGGCCTGCGGTATGCTGTAAAGAGTGTGAAGCCTCTTGAGGCAAATGTGTAATTTATGATATTGAGCTACAGTATACTGATAAAATGAACTTGACTGCAACTTCAAAACATCTGAGTACTTCTTCTACTACTGCTTGATGTTGCAATTTGTGATTTGATGGTGTATCTTAATGCTATATATACACTATACGCCACACTACTATTAATCTGCATACCACAAGAATATCGTCATTTCCTGTTGAAAGTATTAGCAAAAATACCATCCTTTCATTTTGGTTATTAAATTTGTGATGGCTTTACTTTGATGTTGCAGCTGCTGTTGTTGTATAAAAGTCAGTGTGAGCGAGATTTTGGACCTCTGGCTGATTTAAACAACACTTGTGTAACTGTTATGTCGTTGTTATAAATGGGTTATAAGCCTCGTTTCCACCCCTCATGTGTGGGGACAAAATGTAAGAATATGTATAAACCCACTGCCCACTGACATCGTAGACTATAAAAGGACAGGATGTGGATCCTGAGGGAACTTTTAGCCCTGGGTGTGGTGGGTGTATGTGGCTCAACAGCTTGTTGGCATAAATGCCCTCACAAATCCACTCACTAAACTGATGCATACATTATAAAGCATGTTGACTACAAGGTGAATTGTGAGGAAATATTTCTTTTTCTTTTGAGAGTCACCATCCTTTTCCTTTATTTGACTGTAGTCTGTCTGCTGCTGATCCTGGTAGGCCTCAGACTGTCTGTGTGTTAGATCAGAGTCTACCCAGCTGACCCAGTTGTGTCTGCAGTGGCAGACAGCACCTTTGTTCACGCATTAAGATCGTTATGGTGTTATCACTGTAAAAACAATCAATGTGATTTGCTTTGTTTTGCTATTTCAAATTTTTTCCACTTAATATCAATTCCACTGTCAAAGATTAAGAATTTGCCGTAATTAATCAACACTGGAATCTTTATCTCATTGTACTAGTTTTGCCCAGTTGTTCAGATTTTTTTTTAAAGAAAACAGTAAAAAAAAAAATACTCTTAATAATTAAAAAATTGGCAATGAAATGTAAGACAAGGCAAGAAAAATGCAGCTTCTTTATTATTCAAAAATACATAATTCATCCCATATAATTTAGGTTTCTATCCAGGAAAAATGAAGTATATTATCTGCTTTGGAGCTTTTCTGTTATATCACAGAGCCTGTTGTCCTCTCCACCACCATATTTCATGTGCAGTTACGTCAGCCCTGTTCTCTAGCAGACACACATCCACCTCCAACCCACTTTCTCGCTTGCATCCCTTCCCCCAGCTTTGTCTCTATACACACGTGCACCCATTCACCACACACACACACACACACACACGCCATCATCACCACCATAGACCATGTTGGGGAAACAGCGGCCTTGAACTTGTCTAGCTCCTCCCCCCACCGGTACTCTGTTAGAACCACCAACCCCCAACACAGTCCTCCATCTTTCCAGCTGCCTCTGCATGCAGGCATTCCCTTGGCAACTGTAGTGGTGTGGTTGTGCCTGCCTAGCAACCAAAAGGCTCTCGCTCTTTCCTATGTGGCTTATGGCATGGGGGGTTGCAGACTGGGCTTGATGAAGACTGATCACAGACAAAAGATCTCATGAGCATCTTGTTGTTGTTATGGGGGGAGAGAAACAGGGCCATCGGTCCCTGCGGCTGCACAAGTCAGTGTGATGCCAGTTAAACGAGACACTCTCACATTAAAATGCATTTGTAGAGGTCATGCAATTGCAATTTCCAAGCTTCTGCCTCATGCTTACACTGTGCTTTGTGAATAAAATTGATAATTTCAAGGCGGAAGCGCTCTGCTTCCAACACACAATTACACTGTTGCTTTTTTCTGTATGTGCAGTATATGCTACTACAGGAAGCACAATGGAGGAGACAGCCTCTGTAGTAACACTGCCGTGAATGAATGAGTGAATGAATGAATGAGAGTCAGGTGATCCATGCTAATAGACACTTGGCGCCATCTGGTGTTGATAAAAAAATGATTTAAAAAAAATCGCTGAACACTGGATACAGAACATGTTAATAAAAAATAATGACATTTTGCCAAATGAATGATATTTTCACAAAAAATTTCAGCGTACCTATTGCGACTTTCTAGCTTCCCTCTGCCCTCAGGATGGATTTCATGTGGCCATCTGCCTATTTGTCCTCTTTCCAGGTGTTAATGTATTCTGAACCTGTATCCTCCACTTCCATATGGGCCAATCAGTCTCTACCGCAGCTGCTTCAGGCCTAAAAATAGCTTTCTACCGCTGACGCGATAGATGACTCATGCAGAGCCTCGCTCCTCTCCCTGCAGCCACCCCTCTCTCTCCCCTGCGCTGTGACCCACTGTCTCCCCTCAATTCAGTAACCTTAGTTAAGTATGAGCAAACTGACACCAAGGTGGTGGTTACATTTTTTAAAGAATTTAATAAAGGAAGGGAGGCCTTAACTGAAATAATATCACTTGAGCTGAAAAAAACAACTTGTGACATGCTCATACTCTGGAGCAGTGCACCTCCCCTCTGCTTTGCCAGACCTTACCATAGCTCTCTCTGCCCAGCAACACTGCGGCAAAGTGCACTTAAAAACATTTAAAACAGCCCTTCACATTGCATGTTAATAGCGTAAATACACTTGGCCTTTACAACAAATATAAAACAGCTACAAATGTATTTTAGTAGTTGCAATGATATTACAAATATCTCACTTTGTCGTAAATGATTCACCATTCTCTTGGATAAAATATATGTTTATTTTAAAATACAGTTCACTGCAGTTGCAATTCGGAACAGTGATGGAGACAGTGATTTACTGTGTGTATATATATATGACCTTGCTGTCATAAGATAACCAGACACAGATATAACACAAAACCTCGTTACAGTCCAAAAAGTCATATTCATCACACATTTAACACATGATAATGTTATACACAACCTATCCTGTGCTGAAGGGTTAAACCAATGTACTGTACTTCGTCTCAAACACGAGACACACCTGGTCAGAGAGGATGATACATTTGTGTTGAACCTAGTGAGACTAACATTATAACAGTGCGCATGCTGTAAGATGATCTAACATGTTCTTCCAGGGTTTGTGATTGACCTGTTTAGTCAAGTGTTCAGAACTATACAGCAATCAGCATGATCCAGGGACATGACAAATCACATATGAATCCCATGTAGTTTTTCAGCCACTGAGCACAATTTTAAAAATGATACATCTTTTCTGGCAGTGGCGTCCTAGCCATCACAGAACAAAGCAATAACTAAACTAAGTTTCCAGTGAAACAGGTGTTGTAAATAAGATTTATCATTCCAGAGGTGGCTATTTACATCGGTGCCAGACTGCACATGGAAAATCAGCATTCTGTGAGATAGATTTTTTTTGGAGAGATGTGAGGTGAAATCTGTCTATCAGCTTTAGTCTGGATTTGATCTTCCTCTGCTCAGGTTTTAAGTAATCTTGGAGAGCAGCTGCTGAGAGAAGAGCCTTTTGAGCTGAGCCACTTCCTGAGACAAACAGCTGATCTGAGACCTTAGACTGACGTCCTCTGTCGCATACTTAGTGTCCCTAGAGTTCTGCCAAGAGGAGCTATAATATCCAGAGGACGGCCCCTGATACTGTTGCCCAAGTCCACTACCGGCTTCCTCCCTGGACCAAGGAGCCTGACTCTCTGCCCGACTGTCCCACCCACCCTGGGGACTCCTCATTTGGATGTTTGGCCCCACTGTAGCTACAGGTGGTCCACTGTGTCGGTTGTCTGAGGAAGGAGACATCTCCCCTCCGTCATTGCTACCACCTGGACCTTTGAAACGGAGCTTGTGTGGGAGGCTCCTCAAACCCTCAGGTGAGTCTTGTTTGTTTGCATACTGACCCTCGTTGACCTCCAAGGGACAGATGTGGGAGTCGTAGCTCTGCTGCTCCTCAGCCAGCTCCTTTGGAGAAGGCCCACTATATTCACTTAGTGTGTCATCAAAAAACACAGGGCTGTCCATGTTTGAGCTACATGAGGTGGAATTGCCGGACTCCTCGGATACACTTTGACTTGACAGCGGCCCAGCTGCCCTCGGCCCGTAGATGGCGGGCTGCTGCGGGGGGCGAGGGTGGATGAGGTGGTTGTTGGAACTTTGCTGTGTGTTGAGGTATGATGGTCCATCAGTGTGAGGTTGGTAGTAATGTGTTGTACTGGGTGGTGGGTGAGCACATAGGGGGCCAGAGAGTGGCAGGATGGTCATCTCAGACGGGTCCTTGACCAGACCAAAGCGAAACTTGAGGGCCAACAGCTCGGCCCTCAGGCGAGCGTTTTCCTCGAGCAAACCCAGCACCCGCCTCTCAAGCACCATGTCATTGGCTCGCCGCTTCTCTCTTGACCGTTTAGCAGCCTCGTTGTTTTTTCTTCTCTTGTCCCAGTAGCCTTCATCTTTCTTCTCGTTGGGGATGAATTCCCGTTTGCGGCGTAAATTATTACCGTTGTCTTCATCGCAGCTGCTACTAGCCTTAGCTTCAGCACTGGCAATGCTCTCTTTGTGTTTGAGGACAAAGGTGCGACCCAGGAGTGTTCGGGCCAGCTGGCTCGTGGAGGTCAGGATGGAAACAGCCTCATCAGTGAAGGACCCCGCCCCACCCAGAGGCGTGGATTCCAGTCCCTCCATGCCCCGCAGTGAGGGCACTGATAGGTCCTGGATGATAGCCCCAGCAGATTGACCCTTCATGTTTAATCACTTCAGGGAAATACAAGGATGGTTTGAGACTGCCTGATGGTTGGAACGTTCAGAGTGAAATGCGATATAATGGCACCACCTAGTGGTGAAAAAACACAAACACATATAATGAGCTGAGGATTTGTTTACAAGGTTGCAAAACATTTAATCAACAGTATACTGCTGCCAGTTGAATGTTGTAATGTATCCATCAGAAGCAAATTACTTTGAAATGATAATAAGAAAAAACTCATAAACCAAATAATTTTCAGATTAAATAGATATTTATGGGCATTTCATACACAAAGCTACATTAATAAATACTCAACAGTTGTCTAATTTTACACATAAACTATAATTGCATCTATATTTCACCTGTTAGATTTAATTTCACCTGTTAGATTTAATTCATAATTTCTAAAGAAACAAATTAACTATACAAACAATTCATAAAGATTATTTTATACACTGCTGATTTAAAAAATTGTGAATGGTCCACAATGTCTGTGATTGCTTATTAAAATCTTAAAGAATTTGATTAAAAGTCAAATGATTTGCTGGCCAGAGACCATGACCAGGCATTTACAATTATCATTACCAAGATAAACCCTAAATCCTAAAGAGATGAGTGATGAGCCCTTAATAGTTTTGTGCAGACATAAAGGTATCCTATTCCCATGTATGGGATGATCACTAAAATATTATTCATAAAGCTTCCCAAAAACTATTTAATTAGGCTCCCTCACATGATAAAACAATAATGAAATGAATGGTAAATCTCTTGGAAAGACAAAGAAAATTAAACCATGAAGGAAATCTTACTTACAAATCAAACAGCTGCTGAAACCTTGTAGGAAGAGCGCTTTAGTCGGAGAGAGGAGAGACATGTGGAGCCCCACAGGTCGCCTGCATGTTTCTGCTCCTCAAAAGCTCCGCATCTCTCTGTCGTTTCTTCCCCCGCTCATCGGTTCAGCTGGGGTCGGATCCTCACCCCGGCTGACCCCTCCCTCTCCCCCTCCCTCCCTCCACCTCCTCCTCCACCTCCCCCCTCCTCCTCCTAACAGGAAGCCAGCTGAGTCTAACCGGTGGAGAAACACGTAACAAACGGCAACAAATCCGAGCCGCTTTCAGAGTGACTCCAGACAAGTGCCATGTTTTCACTTTCATACACTGGAAAAATGAAAAGAGAAATAAATAAATAAGTAAAATTAATAGAGCGCCTGTTACCAGGATACCTGAGAATGTGTCTCAATAGAATGACTTACAGTGAAAATCCTGGCCCGCCACCGTGGCACTGCTGACTCACCCTGAGCTTTACACTAGTTACAATACATTTCATTGTAAGGTGAATACTGTAAACATACATCTACCATCTAATTAGTATGTAATGCTTGACTAGCTCCTCCTTCTGTGTACAGCACTTCATGCAAAAAACAGACAGAAATTTGAACATGAATTACTTATGGGAAAGTCATTCATTTTGCACATATTAAGTCAAAAACCAAAGTACTGCACTAATAGAAACTTTGACCTGATGATGGCACTCAATGCAAAGTCAGGGGATCACCAAAGTTATTAGTATACATGTTCAGGGCTCCATTGATATACAACATTTGTTGTCCCATATGGTGAAGCATTTCACAGGATAAATGAAAACCTTGACCTATTGGTGGTGCCAGAATCACCATCAAAGTCAGTCGGATTCATCCTCTGGCATTTTTGTGCAGACATTTTTCAATATATTCAAGTCTTGATCAAAGGGGTGGACCAAAAGCAGGAAGGCAGTGTCATCCCAGAGGCCATGCTGCTAGCATGGCTAAATGAGAAGTTGCCACCAGGACAACACCATATTAGGCATTGTATATATGGTCTACATGTCCTCCAACAAGGAACAGTTGGACCTCAAAGTGCTGCTTTAGTTTCTATCCTGGTGGGCTTTATAGTGGTCAAACAAGTTTGACATGATGAGCTTGTTCTTCACTTATACAGTAAAACACTAGATGAAATCCTAAAAACCTATATAGTGTTACAGTCCTTCTCTCTCTAAACAGGTCAAAGTGACCTTAGTAAATTACACAACCTGTTGGAACAGTTTTATTAGGGTCATTATTTCCTGAAACAATTTTCCTAGATATAAATCCACAAGAGCTTCCCCACTTTTTTATGGGTTTAAGGTGAAATGTCCATCTCATAAACATCAGCTCACGTAGTCTCTTTTTCTTTACTGAAGCTGCGTTTCTTGTGATAGAGGAGAGGATCATTACTGATCCATTTAACACATGCAGCGCTTGCAGGTTTTCTGTTTTCTCCATTTTTTTTTTTACCGTGTTACATTAGGTCATCTAGTTTACAAAAGCATGTGTGCACAGCGTCATGGTGGCTTGAGCTGTCCTCATTTGCTCTCTGCAGGTAGTTACCCATAACAAGTAGTTCAAGGTAACACGGTTACATGGAAATATGTGTTTTGTACATGTTCCCTTTGTTACTAAAAAAAAACCCTTTCACCAAAAATACATCATATGTTTATTTCCTTCATTAGATTAGATTAGAACACCAGTCACTACTGTCATAGAACAAACGGTTGAGGATGTGTAATGTCACTCACTCAATGTCTTTCCTTAATTTCAGAACAAAAGCAGTTAATCACAGTGTCACTGCACCTATGAGTTAAGCTGTAAATTATATAACCACATGTTATAAATGAAGAATGTAAAGACAGCCACTCTAATGCCAGCAGATAGTGTGAATGGAAAAGAGAGCTGTTATGTAATACAGAGCGAGAGAGAGAGAGAGAGCATGTGAGGACTGCGCAGTGTTGGAAGTTCAGTTGGGGTGAGGTTGCACAGTAAAAAGGAACATTGTTCCATGAGTGTTCGACTGGACAGCGATACTTCCTCCCGGCACATGGAAATGCTTCACACTAGACCTCTCTGTCTCTGTGTCCATTTCACAAGTTTCCCCAAAACAAGGCAGTGGATAACTTCTCATTGTATAGTTTAAGTATGTTTCTCATCTCTGGATCATTTAGTAACAACAATGTCACTATTGACCTGTTGCTACAA
This sequence comes from Psettodes erumei, assembly GCA_016785225.1. Lineage (NCBI taxonomy): Eukaryota > Metazoa > Chordata > Actinopteri > Pleuronectiformes > Psettodidae > Psettodes > Psettodes erumei. The sequence continues at coordinate 340,074 of JAFBJZ010000004.1, read as the reverse complement.
CCCTGACAGGTCCGTTTAAACACACTGGTGTATGGGCTGTGGCATGCAGTGGTGTGCACAGATTCAGAAAAAGAGGTTAGGGTGAAATTCTCAGAAAAGAAAACTGTACTGGTTCAGGTTCAGTTGAATGAACTATTAACAAATTAGCTTGAATGTGAAGCACTGTGATTTCAGAATGATAAAATCTACTTCCTGAGGAATATATATATATATATATTTTTTTTTTACCAGGAACTACTTCTCATGAGCTATACATATCAACATTTAATTATCAGCAGTGAACAGTAAATAAAATTATGGCTGATGGGAATGTCATTGGTTTTGTAGATATTTGATTATGAAGAAAAACTAATGGACAAAAAGACGTGTTGACATGATGATGGTGTTAGATGAAAAGTCAAGGGTATCATTGTTATAATTCATCCTGAGGCAAGAAGGAATAGTCAGAGACATTTCACTCAGAAGCAGAAATGTCAGTCTGCTGGTGGTGCCAGAGGAAGACTCGGGGTGTCGCTAAAGTTATTAGGCGTCATTGTTTGCAAATAACAAATGTGTCTACCAAATGTCAACCTGTCCAATAAAAGCTAAACTATTTCACTCTGGGCCAGAGTTGGTGACCAGCTGACATTGTATACACGACTACTGCAACACAGAGATAATGAGATACTCAGATAATGTCACAGTTTCTTGTTCAAATGAACTATAAGATTTTTTTTACATAAACAAGTCATCTTTTTGAAATTGCAGCAATCTCTGTTATTCTGGGTTGAAACATTTTTTTTCAAGAATCCAGAAAAAAGGAAATTGCCAGATGTCAAATTCTCCATCTTGAGGATGTTCTACTTTGCATCTACTAACATAGTTAAGGAAGGATGGACAACTGGAACTATACTTTAATATGTAATGAGTATACCTAAAAAGAAAATATCTCATATCTGTAGCCCACTATAGTGATACAGATGACTCACCTTTGAACATTAGTTCTTACCCTCTGTGATTCTAATCATGTCCCCGCTATATCACTGGACATGCCTCACTGGCAATGTGTCCCCTCTGTACCATGGATTATGCAACTGAAATATTGTGCATAAGAAAGCAACAATTTGAGTTTGTGTGAGTGTGTGTGTGTGTGTGTGTGTGTGTGTGTGTGCGTGTGCGGGCCTTCCTGCGGTGAACTCCAATTTGAACCTTGTACATCTTGTAAAGTAATTGACTTCCAGCGCACTGGATGAATAATCTGCAGAGGGGTGCGTAGATAAAGCAATCAGTCTATGAAATGAATGCTATGTACGGTATAGTACATGTACATGAGCAGCATTAGACCTATGTAGAAACAGCATATAAGGAGGTGGAAAACATGAGAATATCTCTTACCTGTGGCCCTAAACTGCCTCTTCAAGTAGATACAGGCATTTGAGGTAATGACTAAGGAAGTCATGCATTTGAAGGACTATAACCTGATATGTCTTCAGACCATTAACTGTTATTGACAATGAATATACATTTTGATTATTTTTTTACTTTTTCAAGAGCTGCTTTGTTCTTTTGGTGGTGTGTTTAATGCAAGTGGGAAAAGTATTTTAATCATCTGTAGCATTGTGATAAAAAAAAAAAAAAACAAAACAAAACATCACATTACAGTAAGGCATAAAAAATGCCATAGTATAGTTTCATTTTTCTACCATACTATGTCATTTTTTATGATGCAATGCCTTATTATACTATGGATTTTTGGTTTGCGATGTCTTACTATACTATCATGTTTTTTTATGCCTGACTTTTTATATTTTAATGCCTCATTATAAAATAAATGTGATGTTTTTATGACGGTTTGATGCTTATTACATCATGACATATTATACCATTATGTTTTTGGTGATGTTTGAATGCCTTACTATTCTATGACACTATCTATATTGTGTTGATGCTTTACTTATACTACTACATTTTTCATGATGTTTTTATGACTTATTATACTATGCTTTTTTACTGACATTTTAATGCCTTACTGTCCTATGATTTTTCTTAACCACATTTTTTAAGGTTCTAATTTTTTTGGTGATCTTCAGATACCTTACTATTCTATGACACTTTTTTTTATGATGTTTTGATGCCATATTACTTGATGATGATGTTTTTTAATGATGACTTAATGATGTTTGTTGCTTCATTTTTGATGCTTTGCTATTTTATGATGTTTTTATGATGTTTTGGTGCTTATTACACTGTCGTTTTTATTTACCATGTTCTTGATGCCTCACTACACAGTGATGTTTTTCATGATTTTTAGATACCTTAGTGTACAATGATGCTTTTAATGATGTTTTCATGCCTTATTGCCAAATGGCATTTTTCCACAGCATTTTTGATGCCTTACTTTCATAACATAATGTCTTATTGAAGTTTTGTTGCTTACTGCACTATAGCATTTTTCATGACATTTTGATGAATTCACAATGAACACAGGTTTTTATCATGGTTAGCATTTGTGTCATTAGCCTTCCACTTATTCACAAAAAGAATACAGCTTTTAAAACCTTTTCCCCCCACAAAATAGCAAGGGCGAGCTTCGAACTATCGTCGGTTGTGGTTTTGTTTACTGTTACACATCGCTCACTTTAGAAGCAATGATGCTCCAGCTGTGTAAAACATAACCAGACTTGCTCCATCTGTTCCAGTAACCAGCACAACTTTAACATTGAACCTCCAGCATATAGCAGGCGTTTGTTGTTAAATTTGGAATTAAGTCCTTTTAATGTTAATATCTCAGAAAATGCACAGCGCCACACTTATACTATGATGTTTTCATGATTCTTTAATACCTTATTATCCTATTACACGTTTTATCATGTTTATCATGTTTAATGCCTTACTGTAATATAAAACATTTTCAACCATGTTTTTGACGCTTGTTTTGATAGGGTTCTATTTCTATTTCTGTTTTGTAAAGGCTACAAAACAACACAGTGCAGGGTTCCAATGCTGTTGTGTTTTGCTTGAAAAATATTTTCCCATGTGTACTGGTGTGTACATGAAGCTTCATTAGAGCTCTGAATGACAAAGGCAGAAAATAAATGGCACAGAGTGAACAGTGGCCTGTGGCTGGACTTTGTGTGTGTGTGTACGCTCAAGTTCAAACCAGGAGAATCATCTCACCCCCACCCCACCCCCCTCTCTCTTTCTGTCTCTCTCGCCCTCTCTCCCCCTCCTTTTTACATCCCTCGATCTACTTGGACTCACAATCCCTCTCAACAGTCTCAATACTGCAGTGGCTTTCACCACACTAATCCTCATCCTGTTTTTGGACATCAGGCCAAGATTCCTATTATGTGAGGTTGTGTAATGGCAAACAAACAGTTCAGTCAGTAAGTCCAAACATGCATACTAACTTATAGTAATATACATTGATTTGGTTAAGCCAAGAGAAAGCTCTAATTGTGCTGGGAAAGTTTATCTGTATTTAGAAATCTCTTCCACCATGTGGAGGAATGACAGTTTGGTTTTGTCCATGAATGCGTAACCCCAACAAAATGCAAATTTAGATAGATATCTAAGATTGAGGGCTGGTGTCAGTGCTGTCCTAAAGTCGCAGGGTTTAATACTGCAGAGAAAATCCATTTATAGATGCTCACTGGAGAGGCAGTGCTGCTGAAATATTAAAGTGACAATATTTTGTAAACTGAACGGTGTGTGTGTGTTTGTCTTTGACTGCAGAAATCTGTCAGGTGAACTGAGGTGGCTCTCCTGCGTAAAAGGTGTTCCTGCTTTTTTTCAGCAACGCTGTTGTTCTCCTCCGCTCAGTGTTGCCAGTTACAGGATGTTACAATTCATGGTAGCTGATGTTATCACTAAACAATTGAACCTTGGGTGTCATATTTTTTATATGCATTAATACAAATAAGTTCTCTTCATTGTGCAAATAATAAATTGTTTTTGTATGATATGATTTCAAACAAAAAGGATTGTGAGGAACAGTAAACAAAAAAAAAACATGTTATTTGCACAGCAACTAGTAGATGAGGAAATGCAATCACTTAATAGCCTATTACACAAGTTGATTTTTCTAAAGCTTGTCAAATTACATTTTCACTTCTTCATTTCTCAAGGGCACTCATAGAGGAATTATTGTCTTTTTAAACAATTCCTTTCTGCTTCTCCCATTCATTAATATGAATAAGCAAAAGTCCTGAAATGTTCTCTCCAAGGGGAAAACCCATACAGAGTAACTGATTAATCTGCATTTCTCCACAGAAGAAAACAAGAGAGAGAGAGAATTTAATTACACATCTGTCCTCAGGAAACCTTCCCTCAGAGGCACAGCATTCAAGTTTTCTTCTGCCACTGCAACTCTCTCTCATAAAACAATCAACTGAGTGTTTTCCATTAATAATTTGTACATTATGCCATGGCAGAAAATAAAACTTACAACTCTGCAGAACAGTTGTCACTTACAAGCAGATGCCAAATGTATGCGAAAACATTGCATTTTTGGAATAGTTTATACCACATGCTATTCTGACTTTAAGTCAGCCTGGTCACAGCATTATCTTAATGACTTTTTAAAATGTTTTGACCTCCCCTCTGGTCAAACAGCAGTATTTTCCAAGCTCAATATATCATGTCTTGTTCACGCTGCAGTGCTTGTTTTGCAGACTGTTAGCACTCCAGTCATAATGTGAATGCATAATGCCTGCATAATAGCCCTTTTAGAAGTATGACATTATGTAAACAAGAAAGGAGGAAGCAAAAAATGGAAGAAGAGGGGGGATTTGTTCAAGAGTTTGATTATTTGTTCTTTTCAGGGCACAGCAGGTCAGAAATCTGCTCTGTCCTCATTCCACCTCTAAATCCCAAATCACATATCCTTGAACACTGCGCTAGAATAAACTCGTGCTGCAGATGGAACCTCATGACATGACATCTCTAACCAAATGCATCAGAACAGGAGAGAATAGTGTATTATTAACCCCCCATAGTATAAAATGTGTCAAAAAGGCATGAAAAGGTCATATTATAGCATGTCCTGAAAATGAAAAAAAACGACATACTATACTATGTCGAAAAATGCAAAAAAATGTAAAAAAAATAAAAGTGCTAAAAATGCATCAGAACAGTAGAGAATAGTGTGTTATTAACCCTCTCCATAGTATAAAATGTGTCAAAAAGGCATGAAAAGGGTCATATTATAGCATGTCCTAAAAATGAAAAAAAACGACATACTATACTATGTCGAAAAATGCGAAAAAAGTCAAAAAATTAAAAGTGCTAAAAATGCATCAGAACAGGAGAGAATAGTCCATTATTAACCCCGCATAGTATAAAATGTGTCAAAAAGGCATGAAAAGGTCATATTATAGCATGTCCTGAAAATGAAAAAAAACGACATACTATACTATGTCGAAAAATGCCAAAAAAATGTCAAAAAAATTTAAAAGTGCTAAAAATGCATCAGAACAGTAGAGAATGGTTTGTTATTAACTCTCCATAGGATAATATGTGTCAAAAAAAGGCATGAAAAGGTCATATTATAGCATGTCCCAAAAATGCAAAAAAAAATACACATACTATACTATGTCGAAAAATGCGAAAAAAGTCAAAAAATCAAAAGTGCTAAAACTGCATCAGAACAGGAGAGAATAGTGTGTTATTAACTCTCCATAGTATAAAATGTGTCAAAAAGGCATGAAAAGGTCATATTATAGCATGTCCTGAAAATGAAAAAAAAACGACATACTATACTATGTCGAAAAATGTCAAAAAATGCCAAAAAAAAAATTAAAAGTGCTAAAAATGCATCAGAACAGTAGAGAATGGTTTGTTATTAACTCTCCATAGTATAAAATGTGTCAAAAAGGCATGAAAAGGTCATATTATAGCATGTCCTGAAAATGAAAAAAAAACGACATACTATACTATGTCGAAAAATGCGAAAAAAGTCAAAAAATTAAAAGTGCTAAAAATGCATCAGAACAGGAGAGAATAGTGTGTTATTAACTCTCCATAGTATAAAATGTGTCAAAAAGGCATGAAAAGGTCATATTATAGCATGTCCTAAAAATGAAAAAAAACGACATACTATACTATGTCGAAAAATGTCAAAAATGCCAAAAAATTAAAAAAAATGCTAAAAAAAATGCATCAGAACAGTAGAGAATGGTTTGTTATTAACTCTCCATAGGATAATATGTGTCAAAAAAGGCATGAAAAGGTCATATTATAGCATGTCCCCAAAAATGCAAAAAAATGACATACTATACTATGTATGTCGAAAAATGTCAAAAAATGCCAAAAAATTAAAAGTGCTAAAAAATGCATCAGAACAGTAGAGAATGGTTGTTATTAACTCTCCATAGGATAATATGTGTCAAAAAGGCATGAAAAGGTCATATTATAGCATGTCCCAAAAATGCAAAAAAACATACTATACTATGTCGAAAAATGTCAAAAAAAAATGTCAAAAAATTAAAAGTGCTAAAAAATGCATCAGAACAGTAGAGAATGGTGTGTTATTAACCCTCCATAGGATAATATGTGTCAAAAAGCCATGAAAAGGTCATATTATAGCATGTCCCCAAAATGCAAAAAACCCGTCATACTATACTATGTCGAAAAATGTCAAAAAAGTCAAAAAAATTAAAAGTGCTAAAAATGCATCAGAACAGTAGAGAATGGTGTGTTATTAACCCTCCATAGGATAATATGTGTCAAAAAGCCATGAAAAGGTCATATTATAGCATGTCCCTAAAATGCAAAAAATGACATACTATACTATGTCGAAAAATGTCAAAAAATGTCAAAAAATTCAAAGTGCTAAAAATGCATCAGAACAGTAGAGAATGGTGTGTTATTAACCCTCCATAGGATAATATGTGTCAAAAAGGCATGAAAAGGTCATATTATAGCATGTCCCTAAAATGCAAAAAACAACATACTATACTATGTCGAAAAATGTCAAAAAATGTCAAAAAATTAAAAAAAGTGCTAAAAATGCATCAGAACAGTCGAGAATGGTGTGTTATTAACCCTCCATAGGATAATATGTGTCAAAAAGCCATGAAAAGGTCATATTATAGCATGTCCCCAAAATGCAAAAAAACACATACTATACTATGTCGAAAAAATGTCAAAAAATGTCAAAAAATTAAAAGTGCTAAAAATGCATCAGAATAGTTGAGAATGGTGTGTTATTAACCCTCCATAGGATAATATGTGTCAAAAAGCCATGAAAAGGTCATATTATAGCATGTCCCCAAAATGCAAAAAAACCCGTCATACTATACTATGTCGAAAAATGTCAAAAAATGTCAAAAAATTAAAAAGTGCTAAAAAAATGCATCAGAACAGTAGAGAATGGTGTGTTTATTAACCTAGGATAATATGTGTCAAAAAAGGCATGAAAAGGTCATATCATAGCATGTCCCTAAAATGCAAAAAACGACATACTATACTATGTCGAAAAATGTCAAAAAATGTCAAAAAAATAAAAGTACTAAAAATGCATCAGAATAGTCGAGAATGGTGTGTTATTAACCCTGCATAGGATAATATGTGTCAAAAAGCCATGAAAAGGTCATATTATAGCATGTCCCCAAAATGCAAAAAATGACATACTATACTATGTCGAAAAATGTCAAAAAATGTCAAAAAATTCAAAAGTGCTAAAAATGCATCAGAACAGTAGAGAATGGTGTGTTATTAACCCTCCATAGGATAATATGTGTCAAAAAGCCATGAAAAGGTCATATTATAGCATGTCCCCAAAATGCAAAAAAAAAACATACTATACTATGTCGAAAAATGTCAAAAAAGTCAAAAAAATTAAAGGTGCTAAAAATGCATCAGAACAGTAGAGAATGGTGTGTTATTAACCCTCCATAGGATAATATGTGTCAAACAGGCATAAAACGGTCATATTATAGCATGTCCCCAAAATGCAAAAATGACATACTATACTATGTCGAAAAATGTCAAAAAATGTCAAAAAATTCAAAGTGCTAAAAATGCATCAGAACAGTAGAGAATGGTGTGTTATTAACCCTCCATAGGATAATATGTGTCAAAAAGCCATGAAAAGGTCATATTATAGCATGTCCCCAAAATGCAAAAATGACTTACTATACTATGTCAAAAAATTCAAAGTGCTAAAAATGCATCAGAACAGTAGAGAATGGTGTGTTATTAACCCTCCATAGGATAATATGTGTCAAACAGGCATAAAACGGTCATATTATAGCATGTCCCTAAATGCAAAAAAACCCGATACATACTATACTATGTCGAAAAATGTCAAAAAAGTCAAAAAAATTAAAGGTGCTAAAAATGCATCAGAACAGTAGAGAATGGTGTGTTATTAACCCTCCATAGGATAATATGTGTCAAAAAGGCATGAAAAGGTCATATTATAGCATGTCCCCAAAATGCAAAAAAAACATACTATACTATGTCGAAAAATGTCAAAAAATGTCAAAAAATTCAAAGTGCTAAAAATGCATCAGAACAGTAGAGAATGGTGTGTTATTAACCCTCCATAGGATAATATGTGTCAAAAAGCCATGAAAAGGTCATATTATAGCATGTCCCTAAAATGCAAAAAACAACATACTATACTATGTCGAAAAATGTCAAAAAAGTCAAAAAAAAAAAAGTGCTAAAAATGCGTCAGAATAGTCGAGAATGGTGTGTTATTAACCCTGCATAGGATAATATGTGTCAAAAAGCCATGAAAAGGTCATATTATAGCATATCCCTAAAATGCAAAAAATGACATACTATACTATATCGAAAAATGTCAAAAAATGTCAAAAAAAAATTCAAAGTGCTAAAAAATGCATCAGAACAGTAGAGAATGGTGTGTTATTAACCCTCCATAGGATAATATGTGTCAAAAAGGCATGAAAAGGTCATATTATAGCATGTCCCCAAAATGCAAAAAACAACATACTATACTATGTCGAAAAATGTCAAAAAATGTCAAAAAATTCAAAGTGCTAAAAATGCATCAGAACAGTAGAGAATGGTGTGTTATTAACCCTCCATAGGATAATATGTGTCAAAAAGCCATGAAAAGGTCATATTATAGCATGTCCCTAAAATGCAAAAAATGACATACTATACTATGTCGAAAAATGTCAAAAAATGTCAAAAAATTCAAAGTGCTAAAATGCATCAGAACAGTAGAGAACGGTGTGCTAATGACGCTCCATAGCATAATATGTATCAAAAAGGCATAAAAAGGTCATATTATAGCATGGCCCCAAAATGCAAAAAACCCCGTCATACTATACTATGTCGAAAAATGTCAAAAAAGTCAAAAAAAAAAAAACGTGCTAAAAATGCGTCAGAATAGTCGAGAATGGTGTGTTATTAACCCTGCATAGGATAATATGTGTCAAAAAGCCATGAAAAGGTCATATTATAGCATGTCCCTAAAATGCAAAAAAACATACTATACTATACTATGTCGAAAAATGTCAAAAAATGTCAAAAAAATTAAAAGTGCTAAAAATGCATCAGAACAGTAGAGAATGGTGTGTTATTAACCCTCCATAGGATAATATGTGTCAAAAAGGCATGAAAAGGTCATATTATAGCATGTCCCAAAAATGCAAAAAATGACATACTATACTATGTCGAAAAATGTCAAAAAATGCCAAAAAATTAAAAGTGCTAAAAATGCATCAGAACAGTAGAGAATGGTTTGTTATTAACTCTCCATAGGATAATATGTGTCTTAAAGGCATGAAAAGGTCATATGATAGCATGTCCCCAAATGCAAAAAAAATGACATACTATACTATGTCGAAAAATGTCAAAAAATGCCAAAAACTTAAAAGTGGTAAAAATGCATCAGAACAGTAGAGAATGGTTTGTTATTAACTCTCCATAGGATAATATGTGTCAAAAAGGCATGAAAAGGTCATATGATAGCATGTCCCCAAAATGCAAAAAATGACATACTATACTATGTCGAAAAAATGTCAAAAAATGCCAAAAAATTAAAAGTGCTAAAAATGCATCAGAACAGTAGAGAATGGTTTGTTATTAACTCTCCATAGGATAATATGTGTCAAAAAGGCATGAAAAGGTCATATGATAGCATGTCCCCAAAATGCAAAAAAAACATGATACATACTATACTATGTCGAAAAAATGTCAAAAAATGCCAAAAACTTAAAAGTGCTAAAAATGCATCAGAACAGTAGAGAATGGTTTGTTATTAACTCTCCATAGGATAATATGTGTCAAAAAGGCATGAAAAGGTTATATTATAATATGTCCCAAAAATGCAAAAAAACGACATACTATACTATGTCGAAAAATGTCAAAAAATGCCAAAAACTTAAAAGTGGTAAAAATGCATCAGAACAGTAGAGAATGGTTTGTTATTAACTCTCCATAGGATAATATGTGTCAAAAAGGCATGAAAAGGTCATATGATAGCATGTCCCAAAAATGCAAAAAAACGACATACTATACTATGTCGAAAAATGTCAAAAATGCCAAAAAAAAAAATTAAAAGTGCTAAAAATGCATCAGAACAGTAGAGAATGGTTTGTTATTAACTCTCCATAGGATAATATGTGTCAAAAAGGCATGAAAAGGTCATATGATAGCATGTCCCAAAAATGCAAAAAATGACATACTATACTATGTCGAAAAATGTCAAAAAATGCCAAAAAATTAAAAGTGCTAAAAATGCATCAGAACAGTAGAGAATGGTTTGTTATTAACTCTCCATAGGATAATATGTGTCTTAAAGGCATGAAAAGGTTATATTATAATATGTCCCAAAAATGCAAAAAAACGACATACTATACTATGTCGAAAAATGTCAAAAAATGCCAAAAAATTAAAAGTGCTAAAAATGCATCAGAACAGTAGAGAATGGTTTGTTATTAACTCTCCATAGGATAATATGTGTCAAAAAGGCATGAAAAGGTCATATGATAGCATGTCCCCAAAATGCAAAAAATGACATACTATACTATGTCGAAAAATGTCAAAAAATTTCAAAAAATTAAAAGTGCTAAAAATGCATCAGAACAGTAGAGAATGGTTGTTATTAACTCTCCATAGGATAATATGTGTCAAAAAGGCATAAAAAGGTCATATTATAGCATGTCCTGAAAATAAAAAAAAACCGACATACTATACTATGTCGAAAAATGCGAAAAAAGTAAAAAAATTAAAAGTGCTAAAAATCTATCAGAACAGGAGAGAATAGTGTGTTATTATCTCCGTATAGTATAAAATGTGTCAAAAAGGCATAAAAAGGTCATATTATAGCATGTCCTAAAATGAAAAAAAACGACATACTATACTATGTCGAAAAATGTCAAAAAAGTCAAAAAAATTAAAAGTGCTAAAAATGCATCAGAACAGTAGAGAATGGTGTGTTATTAACCCTCCATAGGATAATATGTGTCAAAAAAGTGACAAAGGTCATATTATAGCATGTCCCTAAAATGCAAAGGTGATGCAGCGAAGCACGCATGACTTTGTTCAGTGAGCCATGTGTTCCCACACTATACACTATTATAACCCATGTTACACACATTTTTCGGTAGGTCTTTTGTTAGTGTTTAAGTCTCCTGTCTACATGCCCATAATGTTTGTCCAAGTGGCCCTTATTGCTAAAAGCATGCAAACTTTACATGATGGGTGAGTGTTCCATACTGGTCTTCAGAGAACCAGTTTGATTTTTACACAACATTATTGAGAGTACTGAGTAAGGACTATATCTTGCTGTTTACAATCAGATATAGGTGCACCTTAAGATGAAGCCTGACATCAAGAATGCACGAATGATGGTCCTCAAATTCTTACTCTCTAACATTGTGTCTTAAGGATGTCCAATAACCTTTTTCACTTTATGTAATCTAAACTCAAATCTTAACTGCAAATTAAAATCAGACCCAGACTGTCACATCAAAGAAGTGCACCGATTTTGCTGCACTGATTTCAATTCTATCTTTAAAAGTGTGCATCATGAGTTTGATAGTCTCACATAAATGCAATGCTAAATTGGTGGCATTCTCTCTTAAATGTTAAGCAGTCATTATCTGGTGGTCATTTTGTAAGCAATGGATATCAATTGTTTATTTAAAAAAAGAGAAAATTTCATACGTCAAAGGCTTTTGAATGAGATTTGTCACATTTGTCTTGGGAAGTAAACCAAAAAGTGGACAGCATCAACACTCCCCCACGCAGCATGTACCCAATGATTTGTGATGCCAACCGACCACTATTTGTGTTTTGTGTGTGTGTGTGTGTGAGATAGAGAGAGAGGGAGAGCTTCAGGTGTGTCTCTTCATGTGCAGAGCCAGGTGGTCAGAACGTGAGAAGGCCCTCTGACACAGCACACACTCGTAGGGTTTCTGGCCAGTGTGCTTGCGGTAGTGACGGGTCAGCTCATCTGAGCGGGCAAACTTCCAGCTACAGCCCTCCCATGAACAGTGGTAAGGTTTCTCCCCTGATGAGTAAACAATAAAACTAATGTTAATTATCAAATAAATATGACATCATATCTCGTGGCCAAATGTGAGACAGTCTGTCTTTTTTGGTTTACCTGTGTGGGTGCGGAGGTGAGCCTTGAGGTGTGAGCTCTTGGTGTAGGTCTTGCTGCAGCCGGGGTATTCACAGCTGTGGATGGCAGGCCTCTTTTTCCCCGTGGCCCTTCGACCACGCTTCCCCTCCACTCCAGCAGGGGGCAGCTGAGGTCCAATCAGCAAGGGCTGCTGGTGGAGAGGCAGGTGACCACTCACTTGGCCATGGGTGTAGTCACAGAAGAGGTTGGCGTTGTGACTGAAGTTGGGCATGTAGCTGTAGTGTCGAGGGTCAGGTGTCAAAGCTTGAGGTGGGATGAACCTGTTGTCAGGGAAGGTCAGCGTGGAGGGTTGCTGATGGAGATAGTAGGAGTTAAAGTCCCATGATGTGACTTTACCATGGTTTCCTCTGGTTCCTTGCTGGAAGCCAAACTGATCCACATCAGGTATATTGGGAATAGAAGTCCGACCTGTTTGCTCATCATTATAACCACAGTGATACAGCTCTGGCTGGACTGTTGGGGTTTCAGCAGGGTGCAGGAGGTCTACCATGAGACCACTGTTCACCTGCAGACAGTCCTGTCCCACTGAGTCCTTAAACATGCCCGCCTCATGGTATGCTGCATTTGGGTTGAGCTGCTGGAGCTGTTGATCAGCGTTTTCCAGAGGGGGATGGAGGTCAGGTGAAGGGTTGCTCCAGTCAGACAGCAGGAACTCAATGTCCCAAGATGCCCGGCTGTCATCATCTAGGAGCTCCTCCGTCATTTGCTGAGAGACCTGCAGCTGCTCTGAGCTGCTTGGTGACAGTTTGTTACTGAGAGATTCCAGAGGCGGAGAGCCAACCTCAGACTTCCACACCTAGGTGTTTTCAGAGAGTGTTAAAGGATAGGTTCACATTTTTATAAGTTTGAACTTCAATCAATAGCCTCATGCACATATGTTTACTGAATGGGTAAATGGTTGTTGTCATTATTCCTATTGTCTATACAAATGCAAAGAAATCCTTCCACCAAAGTTAATAGTCTTTCTAGGACCTAATTTCTCATTTGTACTATTTTACAATCCCTCCTCCGGAGGAGATACTGTCTGTAGAAGTAGAGTACTGTACTGTCTCATCAGAAATCAAGATCTAAAGTGCATTTCTCCCAAACAACAACTAAAAAAACAGTGCAAATGCAAATACAGTACAGATTCTTCATTCAAAAGTAATGTTCGGTACCCTGAGATCCAAAACTCAAACTCAATGACTTATTTCATTTTCCAGGATATCATCTCTGAAACACATGCATATGTTTGTTATAGCTGCTCGTGAAATATACATGTAAAAAATATGTCTTCTAACCTGGTACAGCGCTGGACAACATACATGACATGCTTTTCACAAGTCAGGCCTAAAAGTTTACAACTGAGTGTTGTATCAGGAAAATCCCAAGTAAAACTAAACAGCTCAAGATGGACACATTTGTTAAACTAATATCAACTGTAACAAAGAATAAATGTGTTGACCATCATGGCAGTACTCATTATACAAGGCAAACATAACCTATATGATATTCTCAGATGTTGAACTGCATTCATTAATTGCTTTGGCTCCATCTGTCATTTCTTTAGGTAAGGTAACAGGTGGCACTGGAAATTATTCAAATCAATTCAGGTTTTTTTTCAATCTTTGTGTAAATTAAAAAAAAACAAACTGAGGTCAACATGATACTTACTTTCATGTTGTCACTGGAGTGAGCGAGGCTGGAGAAAGAGCTGAAGGAAGGGAGCACAGCCTGTGTAACAGCCATCAAACACTTGGATATGACATCAACTGACAGTTTTTAAAAAACAGTTAAGTTTCCCTCTTCTTTTTTGCTGTTTTTTGTCTTTCTTTTTTTCTACATGACCGTCTTACCCTCAGCTAACAGAAAGTCAAATCCCAGCTCATCAGGCCAGGCATCCCAGTTACAGTCCACCCAGTGTTAAAAGGCTTCAGAAACAGTTTCTTAAAGAGAAAAGTCTCCTTTTCTCCATTCCTCCCCTGCTATCTCTCCCTCCTCTCGCTTGTCTATCTCTGTCAGCTGTGAGTCTCACTTCAAATCTCTCTTTTTCATGTAGGTTTCGACCGTTAGGAGGTGGAGCATACACGTAAGAGCTTCGCCACTCACTACTGTTCTTTATGCCTCAAGATTGTTCATTTACAATCACAAAGAAAGTCTGCTATCTCACCTCAACTCACTGTCTTCCTGTTCTGTGAGATTCACAGCAGAAAAGTCAACTCTGAAACCACTGATGAGCACCAATGTGTGATTTCATCAAGCAAGACCAAGAATCATTAGTCTATTGAATACATTGTAAAAAATAATACAAAGAAATAACTAAATATGGCGTTCACTGTTCATGCTAAGAATCAGCACTGAACTTCTTAACTGAATATAATTCTGTGGTGTCTTGATGGACGATAACATTTTTGAGCTAATAGCTTCAACATTTGCTGACTGCCAAGGTAATAGTTCACATAACAAACAGTTGAATTGTAGCAGATAGCAATAAAGATTGTCGAATATTTCAAAATATTTCAAATCACGACCTACAAATGATTGTGTAGTCGTAAACAGGAAATTACACAATAATCAAACTTTTGAAATAATGTTACAATAAAGTGCATGGCAGGAATGCTTCCTGCTAGACATTGTATATACAAAAACACAAACACCCTGCCTGGGTTTGTCACTAGCAGACGTGAAAGGAAAGGTAACTTCATCACAGACTGCATCAAAAGTCTGCACATCAAAAAGATAACACACAAATATGGGCAAACTAAGACAAAATAAGGAGAGGAAGCTAAACTCTTCTTGTAAATCTGTGAGCATTAAGTCAGTTATTGAGAACAGTGAGTTTTAAAAAGCGAAGAAATGTTAATTGTTTGAAAAGAGACTGCTGCAGGAATTAGCGACACTTGGAAATAACAAAAAGCTAAAGAATACCATCCAGAGATTAGTTTGCATCTGCCAAACTAGTACAAAATGAAGGCCAGTTACCTTCTACTTTTGTAAAAAATGAACCCTCAACACTGCAGGCTAATACAGTCAGTAAAAGTAAACAGGTCAGTGGTCATTATCAGATGACTGGCCACTATCTAATGAAGCATGCTTTTTGTGTGTGCACATGAAAACGCGCTGTGTGAAGCATGGACGGAAATGAGTTTGAACGAATGTAATGTTCATGAACGGTGATCAGCAACGAACTTTTATTACAGAGCTACTTCCAAAAATTCAGTGTGAGCGTGTGTGAATTAACACTGGCTGATAAGAGCAGGCCGGTAGGCAAGCTGATATGTCTCATGAACACACACACACACACACACACACACACACACTGTGTTATCTGTCATATTTCATAACTGGGGTTTAAATCTATAAAAACTTTGTCTTATTTTCTGAGCCACTGCCGCTGACAGTTTTTACACACTCCACACAGATGCATATACAGATCGGTCTTTGTCTTCCCGGTGAGAAATGCAGCTCTCACTTCTGAGAAGACCTGTGTGCAAAAGGTGATTATATTCTGGCTGCGGTTTATCTTTTGAGACGGGGCAGAGGCTGGCTGCTGTCTTCCCAGAGATAATGGACCTCTGACTGCTGCTGATCCCCGATGACTAGCCCACCACTGATAAAGACTCGCTTTCCCTCAGACTGACGACTGCACATGACATCCACTACACAGGCTGAAAGCTTGTGGCAGAAAGTCTGTTTGTTTGCCAAAGGAAACTTGGAATTTCTGTCAAAAATCACTAAAGAAAGTAGAGATAAGTAGGAAATTGTACATGGTCAAAAAATAGCTTTAATATATACAAAATAATTAGGAAAAACGGGGATACAATTCCCAGTTTAATGCCAGGGACTTTTGGGCATCACCTTCCATACACATAAAAAAAACCTTTATTATCTTTATCTTAACATTTCTTTTGGGCTTAATGATATGGACAGTTTAATCATCCCTGTGGGGAAGCACAACATTTGTTACAGCAAAGTAAAGAAGATTATTGCAGTGGTTTAAATACTGTTTTTTTGTTTTGTTTTTATGTATTTATGTACTCATCTGGTATCACAGACTAAAATATCCCTTTAAGGATTTGTCCGGTGCAGATCCTGGTTTTGTTTTTTCCTGGTATATGTGGCTGTTTTTATTACTTTTATATACTAATCGACTTATTTGGTCATCATCCACAGTAACCGATGAAGAGTCCGTACAAACAGGTGTCTCTGTCTCTGGCTCCATCTGGCGGCCATGTGTTGTCACTGCGCCTGGCTCCTTACCAGCAGTAAAACAAGTCAACGGAAACGAACCACGACACATCCAGTTTCCAGAAAAGGCCGTCGATAAGAAACAGAAA
The DNA here is from genome assembly GCA_016785225.1 of Psettodes erumei. NCBI lineage: Eukaryota > Metazoa > Chordata > Actinopteri > Pleuronectiformes > Psettodidae > Psettodes > Psettodes erumei. The sequence goes on along the minus strand of JAFBJZ010000004.1, from coordinate 323,151 downwards.
GCTACTTAAAATGACATGAAGTTAGGAGCAAAAAAAAAAAACATATTATGTTGCTTTAACACGATGGTGTTTGACGGTTGCTATAGAAACCCAGCTGCGCTGTAGAGGAGCCTTCCGTCGGCGCTGGAGACTGTCAATCGAAATTAGCCGCCAACAAGCGCGTTCTCGGAGGACTGGTGATAAACAAAGACGTGTTCTAGTAAGTTCTTTATCTTTGGGTCAATTCGCGTCTTCTTGCCAAGAGTTCCTTTCGTGTAGTGAATTTCGGACATTCAGCTGTCACCGTGAGCCACATAGCAAGAGTTGGTTGGATTTTAAAAGAGAATTAATCTAAGATTAAAATGCAGTTTTTTAGTGATGTGGAGCGATAAAGTCAGTATCTACAGTCATACGTGTCTCTCGGGGAGCATCGGAAATTTACCTGATGATCGTTAAACGGCACATGATGGAATTTGGGGCCATGACTGTGTTGATGGACGTGATGTTATAAGCAAGGTTTTATTTGAACGGTGGCCTCACAACTGTAAGATCAATATATATCTACTGGCACACTGTCGATTTGTCTCTAAGGGACATCCCTGCAGCCTGAGCCTGCCTCTCTGCTCAGAGAGAAGTTCAAATTCACAAAGTACAAGCGAGGTGGAGATGAAGATGAAACCCCAGTGATTGTGGGTAATGTAGTAATGTAGTGTTGCCGTGTCTTCCAGGTCGCAGATGGAGGCCTCCTCTCAAAGCAGAGCTGTCAGAGGGATGCTGAGCAACTGCACGGCCGCCCCGTACAGCCGGGAGGTCCAGGACATGCTGAAATGTGAGACGATGCCCTCGCTGATAGTGTGGTGGGGGCGGTTTGGTTTGAGGAAGTGAGGGTTTTGGTCCATATTTAATCATGCTGTCCCCTTTGCACAGTGATGATGCAGGAGTCCAAGCTCAGCAACCTCCAGAGGAAACAGATCAATGAATGTCTGAAGAGTAAGTTGGGGGTTTAGGAATGAGGCAGTGAGATTAGTAATTTGGTGGTATGTGGTATACTGTTGAAGATATTTATGGTGATAAAATGCTAACAATACACCTTTATTGTCACACTCAACATGAGACACATTGTATATAGTAGCATATAGGTATTATAATACAAGGGCCCCTCTAATGATTCCAGTCCCCACATTGAACTTTTAATTAGCCACACTTTTGCAATGACACTGAATTTACTTCGCCACTGCACTCCTCCCTCAGCACGTTAACAAAATCCTTTACATTATTTCACTTTGTTCTTTGTTCCTTTCCCCCCTCGGATGGAGCACCTTTGCCGCCGGTCCCTGACCCCCCATCGCCAGCTTCTCCCCCTCGGCCCAAAGCCAGTAACTCTCTGCAGAAACGCCTGCCGTGCAAGCCTCAGAGGCGCACCGCTGAATCCTGTCGTTCTGGGAACAGCTACGTCAGGGAAAAGTTCTGTCCCGCTGCTCCGAGTACGTTCTTGAAGCCTCCGCTCGGGACTGACAGGACTGTGACACAGACAGTCGCAATAGGGGTCATTTGTCACTAAATCTGGCGAAATTTGCCATCACTTTCATTCTACTATCTGCATCCTGAGAAACAGGAAGTCTTACTGTCCATTTTTCACTCTTACTGTAGGAGACTTAGAGAAAGAGAAGAGGAGGCTTCAGAATATAATGGCTACGGGACAAGAGGAGCCCTGGGCTCCATCTTCCCAGAGTGATCCTGCACGTTGGAAACCAGAAGTGATGGAGGAGAGAGACCTGTACCAGGAGGGTGAGACAAACCGCACGACTTACAGTGAGCCTGTGTGCGCGCGTCATCGCGAACCTTTACAGGTGTGAGATCAAAATGACGGCCCAGTTTGAAGACGGGTGCGGTCGGACCCGCGAGCACTGATGTAATAATGTAGTAATGACCACTGAGGGGCGGCAGCATGTTGACGGGCGTCGTGCCCGGAGCGCCCCCCCCCCCGTCACAAGTTGTTCTCCAGTTTCAGCTTAAGTTAAACTCTGCTCTGTTCGGCTGAGCTCGTCAACTCTAATGAACCCGTTTCCTCTGTAGTCCTGGATGAGATCGAGGAAAGAAGAGAGTTTCTGGCAGATATGGCCGCTCTGGGTCAGGAGAAGCAGTACATCAACATCATCAACACTGAAATATCCCAGGTACATGAGCAGTGGTTTCCACTTCAGCTCTGATTAGGTATGCTGTTATGTTTTGTGTAACTTTAAATCGAATCCTGAACAACAGAATCAGGTGCCGAACAGACCCAACAGAGTCCAAATACACAGAAAGAGAAAAGGGTATAATTTAGAATATGTTCTCTGAAACCAATCCAGAAAATCAGACAACTGGAGGTGCTGGAGAAGGCCGGCAGGGCCCAGAGGGATGCGGTGACACCGGAGAGGAGAGAGGAGAGCGCTCGATGTGTGGCGGCGGCAGAGAAGGCCGACCCCTGACGAGAAGCCCCGTCGAAAGGATTAAATTCACGTCAAACGACTTGGATTAACTTACTTTATTCCTCTGCCTTCCAGTGTCAGTATTAAATAATCCTGCAGCTGTTTGAGGACACTGTACAGTGCTGCGGGAGCCCTTGGGTTCAGCCGGACAGGAAACACAGGCACAAAGCGAAAACAGACAGATAAGATGACGGGACAGTCAGAGTGACGAAACAGGAGCAGAACGAGTAAACGACACGGGTCTGTACGTGTTGGGTGCAAAAGTTAGCACCCCCTTTCTTTGAAATGACAACGTGAGTAAAAATATTGACACAGCATTTAACGCCCTTTAAAATCGTACAAATGTTCCTTCATCGTCAATAGTAACAAAATGATCAGTGTATATATCCAAAGTTATAGGGGGGGAGAATACATTTTTTTCATTTCAGTGAAAGGGGTATGCTGACTTTGCTATAGTTCCAACAAATGAAGGTAATCCACTTACAGTATGCAATTAAATAGATGGCATTCATACAATCTCAAGACATTTAAGGCAAAACACTGAAACATACAGAAAGGCAAAGTGAAACATAAATTAATAATTGCATATTCAGGTTTTCCCAAACGGTTAAAAACTGTCATGATGTAACAGCTGTTAAAATACTGGATATCAGCCTCTTCTACTGCTTATTATTGCATGTGTGACCTCTCATATTAATAAAAACACTTTCTAAGTGATGCCTTCTACGGAGCTGCGGCCTGACTTTGAATCCCACTTTTGGTTCCAGTCACACACACACACGACGCCGTCGCAAAACTATCACAGAAGAAAGAAGGAAGCGAGGACGCGTAACAGTCGCCACGCAGCAGCTGGAGGAGATTAGGTGTCCGTCGTCGGCCGAGCGATCCAAGGGTAGATGCTGCCGAGTGTAAAGCGAGGTTTATCTTTAAAACAAAAAAAGTACCACAGTCTCACATGTCCATCTACTGACCTTTGAACACGCGGAGCAGAGGAGACCTGTATTCAAGGCGTGTCATCGGGATGAGAGTGAAAACTGAGGGAACGGCGGCGCCGCGGGGCGCAGCGAGCGACAACCATCAGCGCACAAAGTCGTCTCCGCTCCACTGGCTCCAGAGGTCAGAGAGTTTCCGGACGCGTCGGCTCTTAAAGCGCTTTGAGTTGCCAACGCCGGCTGTGTCAAAGCACCGAGGCTACAGACAGTCACTGAAGAGACTTTTTTGGAGAAAGCATCGAGTAAGACATGAGTGGGAGCGGGGTCGGGGAGGAGGGGGATGTCTCCAAGTTGCACTTAAGTCATCGTCATCGTCACCTCCTTCTCCTGGGGTATTTCTTTTCTGGCATCTTTTTTTTCCCTGGAGGAGAACGTGTCCTCTGCTGCTCAGCTTTTCTCCCTGCGAGGGCTGTGGCCGCCGCCCTGTTCTCCTTTGTGACTCAGCCGCTTCAGCACTTTGATGGGTTTAAACTTTGCCCCTTTCTTCTTTGGCTGGTCGCTCTCCGGTTCCTTGTGGAAGTCTGACGGGGATGAAAATAAGACACAGGATGACGTTGACGCGCAAGAAAGATGAGAAAGTTGACGGCGAGAGGAAAAGAGAAATGGGCGCGCAGGTTTGGCTCGGAGGTTTTCGTTGTTTCCTGTGGCGGAGAGCAACGAGTCGGGCTAGCTGTCACCTGCCATCATTCCTACCTTTCTTCTTCAGCATGGCCTCCATCAGTTTGTCCTCCTCTTCCTCCCTGTGACAGAAGGGTTGTTAGATCAGTGGGGGTTGCAAGCATCGGCATGCGGCACATCCCGGGCCGGCTGATTACCTCTGCCTGTCCTGGTCCATGTTGTTGATGATCTGGTTGCGCTGTTCGATGATGGTCACCAGCTCGGCCATCAGCTCCTGCTCCCGGCTCTTGTCCTCCTCGGTCCAGTCTTTCTCTGAGAAGGGAAGGGACGTTTTTTATTATTTACTGTACACTATACTCGTGAATTGGTATTTATCAGATTAGATTGTCTGGCTGTCCGAAAGTCCTCAACCCTGACGACTCACGCAGCAGTGACGCTCACCTGGTTTGTTGAGAAGACACCTCAGCTCATACTCCACATCCGCCTGCCTCTCCTCCAGGTTCTGCTGCTTCGCCCTGCAGCCAGCAGCACATAAACACTTTGTTACAAACCGCTGCCTCTAACCTGCCTGCTGCGAGCTGAAGGGATGACAGAGAAGCACCAAAGTACACATCCTGCCCTCCCGAAAGAAGATACTGCGCGGCATCCGACTGCATATGTGAGACTGGACTGTATTATATTTGAGGTTTTCTCTTTAGGGTTTGATGTTAAAAGAAGTTCCTCTCAACTTCCTTGTTTCTGAAAACAATGCTGCAACACGATCTGCTTCTCCACAATTCACCAATATGCTCACAATGTCCTACACAAAAACGACACGTACGTGTAGACCAGCTCGGCCTCCCGACGGACCAGCAGGTGCTTCTCGTGGATCAGGGTGAACCAGTCGACCAGCAGGCGCTCCTCATCCTCATCTGTCATCACAGCAGAGGAACACATTTTTGTTTTTCCACCCCAAAATTCAGGCAGCTTGGCAAAAAAAAAAAAAAGTAGTGACAGAGTGATACCATTGGGGTTGTCTCTCAGCTTCCTCTCCAGCTCCACTCCCCTCTGCTCCAGCTCATCCAGCTGTTTCTCCAGCTGACTCATCTCCCCGTGGATGTCCTCCACTGGGATGAACTGATCTGACTGCACCTGCAGGGAGGTTTGAGCAGGACGGATCATTTACTTCTGCTAGGAATGTCTGTACTATAGTCTGTCTATGCTGAAACATATAATATGTGAATGAGGGCTATACAAAGAAATGAGTTTATATTACACTGGGGTTTTTTTTTTTACCTTGCGTTTGATGAGTGGGAAGCCGTGACCAGGGGCCGGGGGTCTGGCAGGGCGAGGGCCTTTTGGTGGTTTGTTTTTGGATTTATTCGGGGAGGGAGAAGCTTTCCTGTTGAACGGATTCTCCTTACATATCCGCTAGAATGAGAAGAGATGCACGGCTGGATTTATATACTGTGAAAAGTGCGCTGTTATTTTTCCCTGTATCTGGAGGTGGTCCTATCACCTTGATGTGTGACTGAGCGGCCCCCGAGGCCAGCGGGCTGGGCGTCGTCAGGGGTCTTGGCGGAGGTGCCCCCTTGGTCTCCGAACTGCGACTGGTCTGTGGCGTGGCTGGAGCTGAGCTCGCGCTCAACGGCACGGGGGAAGGGTGGGGGCCGGGGGAAGGATGAGGTGGAGGCTTGGTCGAGGAGGAGGAGGAGGAAGAGGAGAGCGAGGGGGAGGGGGAGGCCGCGGAGTCGCACGGCGAACAGATGGAAGGCTCCGAGCGACTTTTGGTGAAGGCGTGCTCCTGGTCGCTGCTGGCACCGCCGGCCGGGGGGGGCTGGGAGGAGCTGTGGTCTGAGCCCGAGGACAGACTCTCTATGCTGAGAGCTGGGGAGGGAGAGCAAGAGGAGGGCTGAGAGTGAGGGAGAACTGAAGAGGGGAGGAAGAGTCAACAAAGAGTGCAGGAATGAAACGGGAATCAAAGCAGTTGATTGAAAAAGAGGAAGGATGGGGGGAAGGGGTGGGGAGAAGAACAAACAACAATGAAAATCTACATGCAACATCCCTCTCTCGTTCATCAGTCACTGTGTGGACACAAGGCATTTCTGCTTCTGACAGCTCTGCGCTCCAAACTCATGGCTCCAGATCACCTCTGCTCAAATTACTTACTGTACAAAAAGAGAAAGTAAAGGGCACGAATCGGATTCCAGCTTGCGGTAGGAAGAGGAAACAGACTCTCGTGAGGCTGAACCACAAGGCCGAGCTGCGTTAAAAATGAAGCGGCGACTGTTCGGTCTGTCGTTACGAAACAAGGGTACGCTGGAGTGAACGGGGCAGATGCGAAAGGACCTCGCAGTCTGCCGAAGCCCAGGGTCACGGTTGACAGGAGGTCGCGCGGCGACGGCAGGACACTGCACTGGGCGTCGTGACTTAAATGCATCAGGAGGACTACGTCAGCGCAACCACGCAGAGCACACGTTGTGTAAGACGTTCGCGGTTTGGGAGGAAACTGACCTAGGCGCGGGGCCCGGGGTGCCGGACGCTTCTTGCTCCTGGCGCTCTCGGGGCTGGCGGAGCGGGACGAGCTTCCCCCGCCGGGGGAGGCGTCTGCGCCCGTCGCCTCGGCCGCCCGGGTGATGCTGTACCACGGGTGGCTGGCTGCCACTGCGGGCGGGACGGCGCCTCCGTCGCTCCCCTCCTCTTCCTCTCCCTCGTTGCGCTCGGCGTCGGCGTCGTCGTCCTCGAACGGGTTGGAGGGCGGGGGGGGCGTGCCGGGCCGCGAGCCTTCCCCTTTGAGAGAGGACAGAGAGCCCGCGTTGGGAGGGGTCGCCAAGCCGGCGGGGGGAGGGGGAGGGGCTTTCTTCTTCTTGGGTTCCGACTGGACCAGGGCGAGCCAGGGCGGGTCTTTGGGTTTATGGGTGCCGGCGGGCAGGCTGGACAGTGAAGACACACAGATAGGGATGGAGGGGCGGGGGGGGGGTCACAGAGGGTAAGAGGACAAAACGGAGGCATGGAGGAGCAAACGACTGCAGCGCGTGACAAGACGTCACTCAGAGAAAGGATGATGTGAATGAAGCGGGTCGGATGGAGCGTGAACTACCTTCCAGGAGAACGGGATCTTTCTCTGGGTTTGGGAGGAGGAGGAGGCTTCTGATGTTCACCTGCCATTTCAGGTAGAAGGTGAGGATCAGTATCAAGTGGCACATTCATTTTTTTTTAATAGCTGTAATGAGAACACACCAGCCGCGAAGCCGTCCGTCGCGCGGGGGAGCCGAACCCGAGGGGCGGGGCGAGGAGGAGGGGTCGGCTCCGAGACCCTGCGGGGCGCCGGCACCGGGCGACCGGCACCTTCGTGGTGACTGTCAGGTGCGGATGGGAGGTCGCCGTTGGCCGTGGCTGGTGCTGGAGCGTCTTCCTCTTTCTCTCCCGCCGCCGCCACCGGCACGTCCTCCTCCTCCTCCTCCTCGCTCTCATCGAAAGGATTTGGAGGAGAGGAGGAACGCGGCAACTCCTCTGTCGCTCCACCGCCGTCCATCTCTTTAGCTTTTCCCAGCGAGTCGGCAGGATTTGCCGCAACAGGAGCGACTGCGGCGACTGAGTCATCGGGTGGCGCGTCGGCGTCGTTTGCTGGGCCCGCTGGAGACGGACTCTCGGCCCGGTCCACCTCAGGGGGCGAGGTGTGGGGAGCTGGGCTGCGGCCAATCCTGGCCGAGTGAACCTGCTCTGGTCGCTTGCTAAGGTCCGGCCGGCCGTTCTGGTTGGCCGGAGCGTGGCGCGCGAGGTGATGCGTGCAGACCAGCGCCCCGGAGTCGCTCCCCAGTTTGTACGATCCGGGAAGCAGAGTGCTGTGACACTGCGTGCACCTGAGACGAGGAGGACACAGGAGGACAGAGATTTCATGCAGGCTGCGGATGAATCGTTATTGATTGAGCACAGTCTGACAAAATACACTCAGAAATGTGGCACTGTCATATGTAAAAGACAAAACAAAACACGGCCTGTCTAATTCTTAAGATTGAGATTTTCAGGGGATCAAACTGTAATTTGACACTATTAATCACGGTTCTTATTTAAAACGACAGCCAATCAATGTGCGACGTACATTCTGTCGTCTGGCAATCCCACGGGCAACTAAAACCTCCAAACTATGCACAGGAAAGGAGGCATGCGTGTTCTGAAAACACAAACCCGACGTATCTTGCTGTGAACCAGTCTAATTAAAAGCATCCAACTGCTGAAACATGGTTAGTGTTTTTATGGCGCAGTTGGAAAAAGGCAAATTAGGCGCTTTGAACAGATGCAGATACAGTCGCCTGGAGTAATCCTGCACCGCGAACCCCCGGTGGTTGCCAAATTGAACGCAACTGAAATCTTAAGGATTATAACTTTAGGAAATGCTAAAAAAACAAAAACCAGGCCATCGTTGTCTCGCAGCAAAGCGAGGTGCGTGGAGCGCGGGGAGCAGGGCTCACCTGAAGCAGTTGCGGTGGTAGAGCTTGCCGTCCACCAGAAACCTCTGCACCAGGTGCACGTGTCTCTGGCAGGCGGCGCACGTGCTGCTGAGCGTGCCGCGCTTGACCGCCGGGACGCCGGTCTGCCCGGGCTGGCTCGGCCGCAGGCGGGGGAGGGGGACGGGGCGGAGACGTCGGGAGAAGGTGGTGGGGGGAGATGGAGAGGAATGGGGGGTGGGAATCAAACATGGAGTCAGGATTTGAAGGATGCGGATCGTTCGGTCTGTTAAGCTAGCCTCGTCTGCTCCGTCTGGACTGCTCGCTGGCATTTCTTTTTCATTTAAAACAGTTTGATTCATACAAAAATGCAAGTCACAAAAAAGCGTTTTAATAGTAAAAAAAAAAAAAAGAGCAAACTGGGAGTCACACATTTTGGATGTGACTGATATTTAGGATTGATAGATCGTTTTAAATAAAAGGGGTTAGAAGCAGCGTGTTGATAAACTTGGCACAGTGTTAGTTCAGTGCAACGGTTAGGCTTTTATACACAGGACTGACCTAACTGGTTTGCTTTCACCCGGCCCACCCCACCCTACTGCCTAGGCTCAGGACCAGAGAGCGCGGGGGGGGTCAGATGCGAGGAGGAAGAAGAACAGGAAGAGGAGGGAGTGGAATGGATTTCCATCTGAAGAGGAGGAGGCCGGCGGTACGTAGGAGAGAGGGGACGGAGGGAAGAAGTTGAGAGCATGCGAAAGAAAAGAGAGACAGGATACAGAGGCTATCTTTATAGACTTACTCTACCTCTGCCCCCCCCGCTGTGCAACACAAAGCCCACACGAGGAAGTGGTCACTATGAAATACGTACGTGGCTACTGTACATTGTTGTGCGCCAAATGGCCAGGTGGGGTTTGTATTGTACAGATCTGATGAGTTAATGCATGCAGGATTACACTTGAGATGTCCCACAGCTCCACGCTCACTGTTTTTCCTACCGCGACGTACTGTGTGTGAGGTTTCAGGGAGCTGATCCAGGCCTCAAATAACACCACGGACAAAACGTTACGTGGGGAACACGGCTTGTTAACATGCAGCTCCAGCAGAGACCTTCATCGCAAGAGTTTAGTGTGGCCCGAAAACTTACCGGGCCTTAGGATAATTCAAATTAAAAAAAAATAAATAAAAGGATCAACACATGCATGACGGGACATCCTGGTCGTCCTCTCCTAGTGGCGTCCTTACCTCGGGCTCCGCCGCTTTGTCTTCCAGAGGGGCGGGAGGCCTCTTCTGGGCCGGCTCGCGGTGACCGACGGAACTCAGCCTCTTCGTGCAAGGGGGGTTGGCTGAGAGAGAGGAAGAGGAGGAAGTCATCAGCTATGATCTCATTATGTCAGCTGCTGTCACGCCCACGAGCGAAGCTCCCGCAGCTCAGGATGTGCTCGGGGTGGACGGCTTACACGGCTGTTAATTTATGAGCGGATGAGAAATCCCCTGAAAGTGTTCTTTTTTTGGAAAGTGCAGCACTAATGCATAAAATTTATGAATCTACCTGTAAAATGTACGTTCTGAGAAAGTAACGACAAGATTCAAATCAAATTCAATATCAAACGTCTCAAGTTTACAGCTGCAAGTCCAGTGGAGCCGAACGGAGCTGAACGTGGCGCGCCAACCTTGGGACTTGTTGTTGAAGAAGTTGTAATACTGGGACACGTAGGTGATGACGCTGAGCCGGTCGGGCACTTTCATGGACACCATGTCCTCCGGGTCCAACAGGGCCGGAATCCCCAGCTCGGTCTCGGCCACGTCGAACGCCTGTGACGGGGCAAACGCAGAGGAACTTTACGTTCTTTCTCCGGCAGCACAAAACTAAATTCCGTTCGCCGTCGACGCTCCGGGCTGACGGGAGAAACCTCAGACTGCGACCTCTCAAAACTCAGCGAATAAAACTGAGACTGTACGCAGAACTACACACCACTCTGGGCAAGTGAGACCATTTTGTTTTTAAGATTGATTTTTTATGTTTACTGTGTAGGATTAAAATATTTTAATCAAATGTAATCAAACTGGGGACAGAATGAAGTCTTTTTTTTTTTTTGCACGTGCGTGCCACAGCCCGGACGACTGAAGCCCCAACACATCAGCCGTTGTCTCACAAAGTAAGGGTTTGTCGTTTGAAGATAACCATCACCCTGATGAAAAAATTCCATTGAGGAAACGGGGGAGCGGGCAAGGTTACGTAACCACGCGGACGCAACCGTCGGCGGTTACGCAACACTGACATAATCCTGGCAACAAGAGCTGCACACGGGCAAAGCGGGGCCGCACGCAGATTAATCAGAATGCGCTGGATGAATGACGTCGGCTTCAGAGCTCCACCGGCTCTCTCATCGCGCGGCTCCACCCGACCGGCGATGAGTTGTGGATCCACTACGCATAACCTGTTTCACAGCTGGATGCCGCGGTCGGCAGCGGAACAAACGCGCCGCCGCTCCCGCTGAAGTCGCCAACGGCGACGGAGACACTTGGAAAAGTGCTGTGGGTCCAAACCAGAGACATTTCACACTGTTTTATAAGTCACATCTGTCCAGCAGAGAAAAACACACCTGTCCACAGTATAGTCCTGCTTCATGAGTCCTGTTTCAATTTCCTCCGTTAGTCCATTTTCAGCACCTTAAATGTTAATATGTTTATCTATTTTTATCATAATTTCTTCCTATTGCTAGTTATATATATATATATATATTTTTTTTTTTTTATTTATTTTTTTTTTAATGTCTGTAGTTTTATTTATTGTGTATTTTTTGCATTATTCCATTTATACTTTCTATCTATACTGTGTTTTATACTGGGTGTATTTATGTTGCTTGTTTAATGCTGCTGTAACAAAAGAATTTCCCAGTCTGGGATCAATAAAGTAAATCTATCTTTAAATTTTCAACTGACAGTTGTTGTTTTTTTAAACAAAAGGAAAAGTAAGACACGGCAGAGTGTGTGCAAGCGACGGGAACTGAAACCGACGCTTGCAGTACTTTTGTTTGCTTCCCGGACAGGGTGGTATTCACCTCTGCACAAGCTGTGATGTGTGAGAGCGATGAGCGGCCTCAAACATAAGTGAAAGAGAATTTTCTTTTTTTTTTTTTAAACGACCGTGTACAGATCTAAGGAGCTCTGCATGATCTCTACATTAACAGTCACTGACTACTCATTTGGGCTGACGCCCTGTGGAGTTCATTAGTCCCCCCCAAATAACAGCCAGCCCAGTGGGAGTTTGGGAGTTTGTGTCTGGTGCTGCCACCGGCTGCCTCACTTTCCCTGAGAGCTGCAGGAGCAGAAGAATGTAAACAGCAGCTCCCCTCACATCCCCCCACGTTCTGTTGGCTTACAGATGATGTGGAAAAACCCAACAAGGAAAATCTGATTTTAAAAAAAATGCATTCATTGTACTTATAACATAAAGATGCAAAGGCAACACTTTTAGAAATCCTCTCTACATGGTTTCTCCACAAACTAACGTCATGTTTTGGTTTTTTTGGATGCTGAATGGTCTGGCCCCCCCCCCGTCAGGATGAAGTCACACTTTACTTCACCCAGTCAAACACGCTGAGTGACACACCCACCACGACGGCGTGCGGTCGCCAGGCTTAATGCTTTCGTGGCTGAACGAGGCACGAACAGACGCGGTGCCTGAGGCGGCAGACGGCGGCCAGCTCGCGGGTGATCCGCGAAAAATCCCCCCACGGGCCCGACGTCGCCACACAGAGCGGGGTCAGAGCAGGGGCCCGGAAAAAGTGACTCACCAGTCGGTTGTTCTCGTAGACGTTCCCTTTGGAGAGGGAGCCAAAGTCTCTGGAACGACAGAAGAGAATAATGTTAAAAACTCAAAGCGACATTTGGTTGCGGGGCTGAGCGCGCAGGTGAGCAGGAGACACGCCACGCAGGCCGAGACAGCTGGACGTCGCGGCGTCTCCTGCTCGGCCGAACCCTGCGTTGACGATGGAGCCGTGCTGATGCGGGACGGTGCCGTATTTAGCCCGCCGGCCTACTTCCACTTATGCTGAGAAGCATCAAAAGGCTATTAACGGCTTGACAGCACGAGAGGCAGAAGCGGTGAGCAGTTAAACGTCCCGGCGGCCGCTGCAGACAACCGGTCCCAGGAGCACACAGGAACGGCGATATGAAATACTGCCGGCGTGAGAGAAGAGAAGCGGCTGCGCTAAACGGGCGAGATGGGTCGATAATTACAAGGCTTGGCCTTTAAACGCCCGGAGCGAGGCAGTAAAGCGGGGCTCTCGCCAGCAGACATCCTGCAGTAAAAAAAAAAAAAATGGAAAAAACGTCTGAGGTGCTCTGGGATGAAAGTGTGGCTGCGCGCCTGGGCGGATTCGTGTTGACCGAAGCGTCTCGCAGCGGGTAAGGAAGCACGCAGGGCGACCCCGGCGAGAGCTCGCGGAGACCATGCGGAAACTCTCAACAAGGCCAAACTTGGTGTAATTAGCTCCGCGCTGGAGCCGCACAAAGTGACCTCTGTTCTCTCTAATCTCGCTCCCGTGGCCGCGAACGAGCAAGCGGCTCTAATATCAAGTCCGTGGACCTGCTGCGATTTTGAAACAATCTGCCGAAACTGGCGTTCAAAAGTGCGAGTTCCAATTTTTCGAGCCTCGCGGGAGACGCCGATGTGAGCTCGGCGTGCGATCTGATTCGCGAGACTAATCCACGGTGACTCAGAGTCTCACTCCCCGGTTTATTTTGGGACAGAGGGCTGCCGAAGGAACGGAGCGTCCGTGTGCGTGCGGCGTGAGCCGGGGCGTTTCAGATCCACATGATCCAAACCTGGGCGAACCGGTGTATCTGTTGATGTCAGATGGAAAAAGTCGGCGAACGAGCATTCGGGACGGGGATCTGGTGATGTCAGCGGATAATTAATAATGAGTCGTTTCTGCAGAGGAGACAACACGAGTGCACTGTGGAGATAAAGCTCGATACAGAGAGGTCACAGAAAATTAAAAAAACGCCCAACGAAGTGAACGACGCGTGTGTTTGCGCTGCTATATTGCATGATAAGGTTTGATCAGTCACCCTCTCTGAACACAGTTGAATCTAAATGCAGTTTGGTGAACTGGGGCCGTATCCGCTCCCTCTCCAGCGGGCTGAGTGACAGTCGGTCTTGGCTGAAAGAAACCGAGATGAGGCCCGCTGGCTGTACTAGCGTCTCTCCTCTGGATCGCTGCGACGTATTTTGATGAGAATACATTGGGCGCAGAGGCCCCAGCCTTTGATTTAAATCCGGTTTGACAGGCGGAGGTCTCAGCTGCAGATTAGCCTGACGGACTGTCTGTCTGGATCAGAGCACTCTCTGCTGGGCCGCTGCAGACCACGCAGAGGGGGGGCCGACCGGGGAGTCGTGCTGGGACAGAGAACGGAGAGGCAGGGCTCAAAAAGTTGGGCGACCCCCCCCCCGTGCACGAAACATTCCACTTCGCTCACTCGTCCCCCAGTGGAGGTCTGCCCTGCCACCGTCCGTAACGGTCTCATTTGCTCGCAAGAGTCTGGACCACCTGAGAGGTGAACAGCGTGAGCGAGAAGCTCATTGCGTAAAACCATTCTGTCAGACGAGTTTTCCTCCAGGACACAAGAGGGACTTTGCATGTCATCCGCTGGACGATTTTACATCATCTTCCGACGACAACAAGGGTCACCGACTTGTTTCGGTTGGAATCAAACCACTAATCCCGATGCTGACGACAGGCTGCTGGACCCACTGAGCCACGCGGGGCCACATCTCCAGTATGAGTCACATGTCAGTGCCTGTGTTTGCGTTTACCGTCACGCCGCAAGTAACAGAACCTATTCAAATCATCTTAACACACAACAAAACGCACAAAGGCCCCTCTTATCTGGGAGATGGAAGTCCTGAAAGACGCGGGCAGATTGTCACCGAATGACACACATACTTTGTACTTTTAATGCGATCGAGCAAAGGCTGCTCGAGATCACTTATCAAGGGTAGGCAAGTTATCAGCTGCGAGTTAAGTCGCAGATTTTCTGTTTTTTGGCTTCTTGCTAAATGACGGAAAGTCACAACCTCCCCATCCTGACAATGAGCCATTTAGAATCACATTGAAACTGCTGCCCAGTTTGGTGGCGGCTTGTGTGCTCTGTGTGTGTGTGTGTGTGTGTGTGTGTGTGTGCGTAGGTGTAAAATGCAGAGGGGAGGAGTGTGTTGTTGCAGACAGGGTATGGCTTGTCAGCCCAGGTTAATAACAGCACACTGGCCACTCAGTCACTGTACAGTGACCATAAAAATATTTCTGCTGGTGATTTTGGCTGTGATTAACAAACAAAACACACACACACACACACACACAACCCTTATTGAACATTCACTGATGACACATTCAACACTAATGGCATGTTTTTGCGTATTTAGCAAGTTATCTCACCACGAAAATAATCAGATTCATCATTATTAATCCTGGAAAATTTGATTTGAAATGTATTCACGAAAGAAAACCTGCAACACTATTTGACAGACGCTTTCCACAATCTTTGTCCACATAAAAAAAACCTTTTCACACAGATGAGTTTACGAATCGCTTTCTGAGTCTGTTTTGCCTTTTTTTTAAAATCTTGAATGGGTGAAGACAGGATTTGAAGACGAATCCAAAGCCTGTCACTCCTCAGTTAAATGCGTCCGCCTTTGACCGGAGCCAGCTTCTATTTCCAAAACCAGCTATTAATAGCGATCAAACCACCGTAAACTGGTTTCACGTGAGTCGGTTATCAACGTGACATCGTAAGACTTTTTTGGGGGGGTTACTCACATCAGATCCGGTCTGTGGCGATGGATTATGGCACAGAATGCCAAACCGTCCCGAAAGGACGATGACATGTCCCTTATTTCCACGTCGTTGTAATGTTCACACTGTATCCGACACCACTCCTGGAGAGCCTTCAGGGATCCCATCGTGCTGCTGGCACAGGTATCAAAGTGTCCTCGTCAAATAAAGTCGACGGTTTTGTCTCCGCCGTGACGGGAGACAATGCAGGCTCGTCTCTTCGGTCATAAGCGAGTCATCGGCAGCGTCTCAGTGAAGGGGCGACGGCCAGGCAACACCCGCTGTTGTGATACGTTACATTCATCCGCGGCCAGTGAGTCACGTTAAAAGACTAGCACGGCTCGCTAGCTGTTAGCTAACTTTTGCAACGCGCATTGTGGCCCCGTTTTAACTCCTATGCCGAGTTCGCAGGACAGCGCAACACTTTACAACATCAGACTGTAACTTTGACCAGAACCGCCGGGTTTGAACACGCCCTAATACATCCAGAGTTGATGAGCGTGACTTGCCAACAAAGTTCTTGACGTAGCCAACTCAGCTAACCAGCTATGGTAGCCCGCTGTTAGCCCCTGTCCGCAGTTAGCAGGTTTGCCTATTTTTCGGTGAGCCCCGGCAATGCGAGGGTTGTCTTTGTCAGGTTAGATGCAGTATCAGTCGAGGCAGAGGTGATAGCTTCCTCCTTGAAGTGGACCCCACCGCGGGGGTTTGTTGGTGCAAAGACTGCGACGGCTGCTGAAAACGCTGAATAAAAAGCCAGTTGTGTCACTCACTACTCCTGGCGCCCTCTTTGCGACAACAAAATTAAAGCTCACTGTCAAAAATACATCCCAGACTATTAATGTTGATCAGGACAGCGCGGCGCCGGTGCCGAGCCGAGCTCGCTGCATTGATTGAGGCACTGACAGGCTGCCAGGCACCGCGCTCAATGTCGTGTTGTTGTTCCTCTTTGCGCCCGAACGGGGGAACCACTGAGCCACTGCCTCGACGTCACATCGCGTCCTCGCGATAGGTTACAAAAATCACGCGTTATTAGCCACTTGTTTATTCCCGAAAGATGGCGGCGGCGCCTCCTAATGAGGCTAGCCTGCAGTCTCTTATCAGTAAGTCACCGTCCATTTACTTTTTAAACGTAAATCGATTACCGTGACATTGTTAGGGGACACGCTAATGTATTCTCGATTTGAATTTGCCACCGCTACCGATCACAGTGATGTCCCTGAGGGAAAGTTTTGTTTGACAGTCTAGGAAGCGAATGTCTTCAAATCAAAGTACACTTGGCGTTAAGGAACAAACTCGATCGGATAATGTATCAGCTTTGCTATAATGTGCTTGCATTTTGAGCCCACGTCATATTTAGTGACAGTTTGAGGTTAAACGTGCCATTTAATTTGAAAGATCCTAGAAATACTCAGCCGATTGCTAACAAAATGAATCGACGAGTTAGCTGCTGCCCGAGACGCGTCAGCTGAATCAAAGCGACACCCAAAACAGGAACCGTCATTTCTGCTACAGCATTGGGATTCTGTGACATCTGCAGCAAACAGCAGCAACTCTCGTCATCTGCTCCAAATCAGAGCACTCGTAGTTTACATACTGCAAACAGGCGGAGGCTACAGCTGCTGACAGGCATTACAAGTGTTAAACAGGACCTGACGTTTGACACTCAACTTCGCCCCTGTAAAGTCTCAGCGCGTAATGGCACTACCTGCGAAAGCTGGTGTCAGTCTGAGGTGACATACCTCACAGATCTATACAGACCAATCCGAAAGAAAAGGGGCAGGACGTCTTTCTCTTATTTTTTTTCTTTGGCAAACATCAGGACAGAAATTGACTCTCACGCAGCAGATTTCAAGTCTGGTTAAAGAGTAAATGCACAACTTTAGTCCTATGCGTTTTTCTTGTACACAGACAAGGCCACCAACCCTATGAATAAGGAGAATGACTGGGACAGTATCAAGGGATTTTATGATCAGCTCAACAATGAACCAGAAGGGTGAGATGATGAATATCGATCTGCTTCAGAATAGCTGCTATATTTCTCACCATAATGTGCAAACGCATAATGCCTGCTGTCATATCTACAGCCCAGACTGTAAGTATTTGGACAGAATACCCCATACAGCATAGAGAGCTGTGTGGGAGCTATAGCCCTTTTAACATGTGCTGTGTATGTTTTTCTTATTTATGTTATTGTTGACATACATTTTGTCTGTCAGTAAAGTGAAGATTAAAGTCTGTTTTTATTCGTCAGTCCCCAGCTTGCAACCAGGCTTCTGGCCCACAAGATCCAGTCTCCACAGGAGTGGGAGGCCATGCAAGCGCTTACGGTAAGAGACCGAACTGCACGCGGCACGGACAGGTTCAGTTTCCACCGACACATGAAGCTGAATCTTCACTTCACGAAAAAGTGCAAAAGGCCACAAAACGTATCAGGTGTCACGATTATTAACTGTAAAAGCTCGTCTGAAGTGTAAATCCTGCAAATTTTAACCAATTTCCAGGTTCTTGAGACGTGCATGAAGAACTGCGGAAAGCGATTTCACAGTGAAGTTGGAAAATTTCGTTTCCTCAATGAGCTCATCAAGGTGGTGTCTCCCAAGGTAATAATCATTGTCCTACGTGCCTGTTTGGCTGCAATTGTATATGATTATAGAGGGGGAAAATATTTTTTTGTAGGGGCTTATTAACTGGTTGGAACAGCAACTGTTGTCTCGATCAAATTGCATAGTAGAGTGCCCCCTTAATCTAACATCTAGATATGAATATTATTGGCCAGAGAGTAAGTCACCACCCACCTGTAAAGATTCAGATTTTCTTTAAATTTTGAACTCTCTCTCTCTCTCTCTCTCTGCAGTATTTAGGTGCCCGGGCTCCGGAGCCAGTGAAGAAGAAGGTGTTAGAAATGATGTACAGTTGGACGGTGAGGCTGCCAGACGAGATCAAGATAGCAGATGCGTATCAGATGCTGAAAAAACAGGGTGAGCGCTCCATATGTTGGAGAGAATGAGGAACTCTCGAGGTAAAGCGCCTCGACAATTTCTTCAGCTGTACGTTTTTTTTCCCCATTTACCTCAGTGTTGCAGCGTGGGTATGGTGTGTTGTTCCAAACATTTGCACTTCAGCGGTGTATTGTAATGTCCTTCCTTTTAGTTCCCGTATTTCAGAGATCATTTTTTTTGTTCCTGTTACTTTCCACATTTTAGCATGTTTTGTAAAACGTCGTGTCAGTTCTCCTTTTTATGCTGATGAACCACAGGCATGAGACTAAAGCCCTTAGTCATGCTGAGGTGATTGTAGTGCAAACCGAAAGACGGAGTTTCCAACCAAGTAGCAGCTGTGCGGTATCACATACAGCACGTCTCTGTAACATCTGTTACTGATCTATATATAGCGTAAATATATGAAACGGGAGCTGCGCTGTTGACGTATAAGGTTAACAGGTGTCCTTGTTCTCTTCCAGGCATTGTCAAACAGGATCCCGTGCTTCCTGACGACAAGCCCCTCCCACCCCCGCCACCCAGAGCCAAAAGTGCCATCTTTGAGGATGAGGAGAAATCCAAGGTATGAAGCGTGAGTGATGGTGAAGCAGCACCAGCCACATGAAACAAGTGTATAAAAAGGGAAGGAGCGGGAAATAGTCTCATCTTCACGTTTGGTCCATGGAAACCTTCCCCCGTCCTTCGGAGCGAAGCTCCTGCGACAGCTGTGAAAGGGACCAGTGGTTTACATGTCGGCTTCCTCCTCTCTTTCCTCTCCCTCTTCTGTCCTATCCTGTTTTTGTAGATGCTGTCGCGCTTGCTGAATAGCACTCACCCAGAAGATCTCAGAGCAGCAAACAAGCTCATTAAGGAAATGGTCCAAGAAGTGAGTCGTGGGTTAAGCTACAGTGTGTACCTGTGTGTTCCGGGTTCGCTCACCGTTTGGATAAGATACACACTTGATTATGTCACATGATGATGACATTAATGCACCAGTTTTATAGCAAGATATTTAGAATCCTCCTCTTAATCCCAGGCACTGTGAGATCCTAACGCTTTTCTCCCCCGTCAGGACCAAAAGCGCGTGGAGAAGGTATCAAAGCGAGTGAACGCCATCCAGGAGGTGAAGGAGAGCGTCAGCCTGCTGAGCCAGCTGCTGGAGGGCTACAGCGAGGAGAGCTGCTCCCAGAGCAACCAGGAGCTCATTAAGGTCAGCGCCGCTCAGCACATTGAAACCCGCTTCAGCTGCGGCCTCACGAAACTGCCGGGACCGCTCAGGAGAAGTGTGCCGCCGTTTTAAAATGCTTCCAATTGCAGGATCTGTACCAGCGCTGTGAAAAGATGAGGCCCACGCTGTTCCGATTAGCGAGCGATACAGAGGATAGTGATGACGCTCTCGGTAAGCTTGGGTGGTATTGTGTGAAGTTGTTTTTTCCATGTAATCAGGCTCACAGCATTACCTAGAAAAAGCACTGTGGCGTTGCTAATTAGTTTTCTGCTTGCAGCGGATATCTTACAGGCCAATGACAGCTTGACCCAGGTCATCAATCTGTACCGACAGCTGGTAAAGGGGGAGGAGGTGACGAAAGAAGGCGCGGCCACGCCCTCACAGCCAGGTAGGCGCACGCGATTTTTGTAGTCGATGCTGAAAATCGCTGCGTGAAGTGTGATTTGGCCTCGGCGAGACGGTAAGATCACAGATGGGTATTTTCTGTCCGAACCAGGCAGCGGTGGCTCAGCACTCGTCGACCTGATGGGACTCCAAGCGTCGGCCGGCACGGCCCCGTCCAACCCAGAGCCCTCCAGCCTACAGACCCTGACTCAGAACATGGGCATCAGCCTCTTGGATGATGAACTCATGACTCTGGGTAAGTGCAGCTCGCTGTCGTCAAAGAAACTCATCTGGCTAATTGAACCCAGATGTTCAGACATCTGTCACAAGGTTAAAAGGGTCAAGTCAGCAGTATGAGCTCCGTCTGCAAAGCACAGTTCTGCCTTACTTCCCCTGGCTGGGGCGTGGCCCTCCCGTTGGCTGGCTGGCTGATACCCAGCATCCTCGGAGGCAGGCCACACCTGGCCAGGTCAACAACAAATGTAGACACATTCTCAGCCGATGTATGTTTAACCACGCTTGTCACACACACGGGGAATTTTTTTTAAATGTACATGGGATCTGTTGGAATGGGTTTGAATAGCATTACACGTTAATAAATTAATGCAGAGAACGGGAATTACATTTCATGTTCTTTTAATGTTTTGTTGTTTTTGTTTTCTAAGGGCTGAATGTAGCAGAAAACTACGACTCCCAGAACACTTTTCAGGTGAGACGACTTTAAGGCCTGGTATTTGCAGAAATTGAAATTCTGTAACGTTGGCGCCTCCTAGTGGAAGTTTCGAAACGGACTCTTCTCCAAATAAAAACTAATAAAACATGCACATACAAAATTTGCTGGCTTTAAAGGCGACATTAATTTAATTTACCGATCGTTTTACATCATCTCTTCACCAGTACAGTCCTGGCGTGCCAACTCAAACCCTCTGTTTGATTTCTCAGTCGTGTGATAGCGCAGAATCAGCTGCACCCTCGGCACCAGCCGCGGTGCTGCTGCCGGCTGTGGTCCAGTCCCGGCAGGCTCCACCCGCAGGGGGCACTGCTGCTCCCCCGAAAGCCATGGAAGAGCTGGATTTGCTGGGGAAGACGTTACTGCAGCAGTCCCTGCCCCCGGAGAGCCAGCAGGTCAAATGGTAAGGGAAACAGACAGAAAGGCGTTGAGTTTCCTGTTCCACTGCCGCCCTGACCACGTTGCGTTCACACGCAGGGATAAGCTGCAGCCGCAATCCAGAGTCACTTTACGAGATCTCCAGACAAAGTCCAGCACCAGCTCCAGACCCGCTCCCCCTGCGGACGCCACTTCCTCCTCCGGTCCAGGGTTCACGCCCAGCCCGGCCGTCCAATCGGAGCAGCCCGACACCCTCCTCCTCTCCAACCTCAGTCTCACAGCTGCTGAGAGAGGCTCGTCACCTGCTGCCGACCCTTATGACAACATCACACTAGCTGACGTTACTGTGCCTCTGGAATCCATCAAACCCAGTAAGCACAAGCTGAGAGAGCAGATCCTGCAGCGTTCTCTCCTGATTCCTCCGCATCATATTCTCAAGTGTTTTTCTTTCCCCTCTGCGTCTCATCGTATATTTCAGGCAGCCTGTTACCAGTGACTGTATTTGATAAACACAGTCTGCGGGTTTTGTTCACCTTCGCCCGCGACTGTCCTCCGTCACGGCCGGACGTGCTGGTGGTGATCATCTCCATGCTGTCCTCGGCCCCAACTCCTGTCACCAACGTCCGCTTTCAGGCAGCCGTGCCCAAGGTGTGTTCATGTCGTGTGCTCGTGTGACTGAAAACAGACACGCCGAGTAGTCAGAGATCCCATAGGTGCACTTGAGGCGTAGATAAACATCCGTCACTTGGGAATTCCTGCCAGAAATCTCTGTCCGCCTGCAGTTCAGTAGTGAACTGTGGGTAATTTTCTGTAGCTTCCCTAGAATCGAGCTTTCAGCAACAGCCTATAAAACATGGACCACGGCCTCTTAATTAAATTTTTGTGTGTTTGTGTGAATGTGTCCATGTTGCCAAGGTGATGAAAGTGAAACTGCAGCCTCCCACTAGTACTGAGCTCCCAGCCTTCAATCCCATCCTCCCTCCAGCTGCCATCACACAGATCCTGCTCCTGGCTAACCCTCACAAGGTAGGCTTTGTTAGCTTTTGTTCACTGACAAGGAAATGCGACAGCTGATGTAACGTCGGGCTCATCGTCCGTCTTCGTTGCAGGAAAAAGTACGTTTGCGGTACAAGCTAACATTCAACCTGGGGGACAAATCTCACGACGAGTCCGGCGACGTGGACCAGTTTCCCCCTCCGAACACCTGGGGCAGCCTGTAGTGAGACGGACCGCCCTCCCGTCATCCGATCTGCTGCTTCCTTTCGATTTAGGTTGAAGTTGTCCCTCATCACTGGCAGTGGAGAGAGGGGCCTCTTGACACATCAGTGGTTTCAAAAGTTTGGTAACACAAACTGACACGGGACCAGCTGTGGGAGCCAGCTTCTACCTCGTGCCTTCCTTCACAGCCTTCCCGTCCTCATTCGATCGCCTCCGTGTTGTGTCTCCTCCCGTACGTCGTAGTTACTTTTTCCTTTTCCTTCCAACAATCAGCGCAGAGACGTATAGCAATCTGCCACAACATTGACTCAGTGGTGTGACTTCTTGGGAAAACAAGTTGAGCCTTTTAAAATACCGAATGGGTGTATTTGCCTGATTTACATACTGCTAGTCCCACGTCATGTGAATTACACGTAACATCTTTTTCTGGAGTCTAAAGCAAACATAACTTAGGATTCAGAATGCTACATATTCAGAGTATTGTCACAACTTGTGTGTCCAGTGTTCAGAGTCACTTTTTACAGTCAGTCCATCAGTACTGTCTCTCTGTTTAACTTTATTTTCCCATCAAGTGAAGTGAAGTGATTATTTTTTTTCGTTGAGAGATGCGACACAGTGTCGCGCCCCCCATACTGGAAAACCACTCTCCCGTCATGAAAACTGCATTGTTAATTTGACAAGCACAAAGTTGAATATGGAAATAATCAAACTACGTGTAATTGTCAACTCCCACACCTGAAGTGCTCGTGCTTTTCCTTTTGACCCAGTGGAGACAGCTCAGAGTCTGGGGAGTTAATCTGAGAGGGACTGGGAGAACCAACAAATCCAAGGAGCTTACATAATTAACTGATACAGAGGTTTTTTTAAGTATTGCCATGGTTTTAATCTACTGTACAGGGTTTCTTTCTTTGGAAAGATTACAGTTGGGTGGTGGGTGTATGTGTGTCGGGTGTGGCAGTATGCACCATTTTTTTTTTACAGCAGTAATGTTAGCAGTATCTGTCCCAGTGGACAGTGACAGTGAGCCAGCATGCACGGCGACCAGGATTCGGAAACTGGAGCAGCAAAATGGAATTCAGCCATCATTCATTCATCTCATTGTTTATACCCATGCGTTGGCTACTGCGACTCGCCAGAATGTCTCTGTGAAAAAGGGCCATGAAGGAAGGGCACTAAATCTCAGCCCCTTTAAAATTTTGCTTTTTATTCCTGCACTTTTCTTTGTTTTCAGAAGATTGGGACACTATTCATCCTGACGTTTTCACTCAGGAGTTTGATTTAGAGATTCTCTCCTTTATCAACCTGAACTTAACATGCACTTAAATTTTTTTTTTTTAACTTTGCACATGAAACCATTCCCTGTCACAGTACCTTGTATTTCTTCATTTGTAGCCTTTCTATTGTTGATTGACCCAAAGAGGGACATGTGAAGTCCTGAGTTGATGTCGCTGACATTGGAGTTTGATTCTACCACATGTGCCTGAGATGAACCTTTTGATTTCGTTTGCTTTGTACATACAGTATATGCATACAAGCAACTGGTTTGATCTTTTGTTTCTGCTTCCACATGTCCGTGTCCTTATCAGAGACGACTTTGTGAAACAAATAACACTTCGAATGATGTTACAGAATGATCTTGAATACCCACGGTCACTGAGTTGCTGCTGCAACTAACTATTATTTTTGAAAAATCGATTAACTAGTCGACTATATCTCTCGATTCATTGATGAATTGGATTAAACAAAAACACATTTTCAATTCTCATCCCTTTATTCAGAAACAGAACATTATTTCAAATTGAAGTGCACAACAAACAGATTGTCATTCACCAGCTAACGTTAGTTTAAGGAACTTTTCGTGCTTGTCCAGCTGGATAACGGGTAAACACCAGCACCGGACGAGCTACCAGGGAGACTGACGTTACGTTTCCTCATTTCAAAATTGAACGAACGTGGGATTCTGCGGTGACTTACCCCGCTGCCGCGCTCCGGTTGTCGATGTTTTCGTTTCAGGTATCGTCGGCGTGACGTCATGTCACGTCGCATTCTGCAAAGCTTGCATCTGAAACACCCTCCGCCATGTTTCATCTGTTTTTCGAAAACGCCGCTTCCGCTCCACTTCCGTCACGCCCCGCGACACAGCGAGTGACGCATTAATCACGCGACAAAACGAATCGTTTCAGCCCGACAAACAGTCATTCCACAGTACCATTAATCAGTCTGACAAGTAGTTTTGTAATACTATACGCCATGCCATGTTTTACTTATACAGTTACATGAAATGACGCAACCTTTGTCCAGCTTTTGAATATATGGGTCAGACTTGACCTTCCACATTAACTAGGACTGACCAGTAAACAACTTCACACACAACTTAACATAGGAAACCAAAATTCTGTAACTTCAGACCCAAACAGTTTTTTCAGACTGAAATCTGAAAAAGATTGAGATCTGTGCTCCTACTGTAAATATACCTTCATGCCATTACGTATATCGACTGCTGGATACAAACGTAGAATCTAGTAGAAACTGCATTCAAGGAAAAAATCTTTTGGACAGGGAATTCACCTGACATACAAATATTTGATCAATAATTTGCTGAATAGAAAATAAGGCTTTGGTTCATTTATTTATTAAGAAAACACTGTAAAAAGAGCACAATGAGTAACTGCAAGTTAGTCAACAACCTGAATGACAGTAAGTCTGCATCAGCTGATCTGCTTATTAAAACGATATGTGAGTCAAACAGTTAAAAGTAAATACAGATAGGAAAAAGTAAAAGCATGCATTTCACGTGTATCTAAATCTAGTGCGATAGTCCATTAAACTAAAAAAAACAAATAGTGGTTGCCTCACATCAAAACCACTGCAGAAGGTTCACAAATTTGGATGCATTGCCTCAGGGTTCACAATAGCACAAAAAAACCCAAACATAAATGCAATTATTACAATCTATGCGTCTCCCTCCCAAATGACCAAGTCAAAGATTTTGAAGTGAAAACAACACCTGACTCTGGAATGTGACGGCATCTGTTAGAAATACAAATTTTGCCCGTACACCAGCACTCTCAAACACATACCACAGAGGCCTGAGTATATTAGATTAGATTAGATTAGATTAGATTAACTTTATTAATCCCACAACGGGGAAATTTACACGTTACAGCAGCAGAGGAAAGGTGAAAGAAAACAAAATAAGAAAGAAAGATGCTTGTTTTAATCTACGCAAATCCTACTGCAGCTGATGAACGGCGCAGCTTAAACTAGAAACTGGAGAGATCCACTGTTTGTGACGAAGGCACGAGAAAATGTTTCCTCTGTGATAAATGGTTGAGAGCAACTGCACGGGACTGTGGACAATAACAGTCGATGGTGGAAAACAAATGAAGGGTAGAGGTTCTGCATTTCTTTTTCGGTAGGAAAATTTAAATTCCACATTTATCAAAAAGTACAAAACAAATAGAAAAATTGAAGCCCTTACCTCCTTAGATACATGCCTTGTCTTGGAGTTAACAGGAGGTGGAGAGTAAATTCAGTTACACTGTAAGCATACCAGGTAGCACCAATTAACCAAGTGCATTTTTTCCTCACAATTCTACTTCCGGGGAGGTGGAGGAGGGCCTGGAGGAGGAGGGGGTGGAGAAACAAAAGGGTATGGTGGTTGCCCCATAAAGCCCAAGAGTGGGGGCTGTGGAGGAACAAACTGTTGTGCCATGAGGGGCTGTGGGCCTCCTGATGGTGGAGGTGGAGGAGGAGGAGGAGGAGGAGGCTGGCCAAACTGACCTTGCGGCTGGCTAGCCTGATCCTGACCTCCGCCGCCAGCAGACTGGCCGCTGCCGCGGGTGTTGTAGCCCCCGCTGCCGCTGTAACTCTGGTACTGGTCTGAGGCTGAGTTGTAGCTGTTCCTGCGTTCCCGACTCCTGTCCCTGTAGGAGGAAGAGGAGGAGGCGGCGGAGCGGTCTCCGTCGCGGCTGCTCCGGTTGTCTCGGTTGAAGCTACCGCGGCCGTCTTTGCTGCCGCCTCCGCCGGAGCGCATGCGGCGATCACACTCCTCCTGGTACATCAGGTTAGGGTTGTTGGAGCTGCTGTTGCGGTAACGCATTCTGCCACCTGTGACACACAACAAATGAAAAATCAATATCACGAATATCTTCTCTGGACACGTCCCAAAAATTCCCAGCGGAATTAAAACGGTTCTTCTTACCGCCACCCCCGCCGCGGCCTGAGTCCACGAGCTGAAGTAGTTTCGGGTTGATGGCCTGACGGGCCTCTTCCAAGACCCGCACCAGGTCTCGGGCCTGCCGCAGGTTCCCTGGGGTGAAGAAGGTGTAGGCAGTGCCCTTGTTGGTACTGCGGGCAGTGCGTCCGATACGGTGGACGTAATCCTCAGAGGAGCTGGGATAGTCATAGTTGATGACGAACTTGACATCCTCCACATCTTTTGGATAAAGAGTGACGCATTTTACAAGTTTTAAATTTCATTCAAATCCAAGAATGAAAGAAACCACAATCGTGGTTTTCATTTTTACTGTTAAAGAAGATTGTTAAGATTGTTGAGGTTACAAATGAAAAATCTGAACAAATTGAGTAACTTACCTGCTGTTTCAGACACTGTGCAAAAATCCAACCCCCGAAGGTTTCATTTCAGTTAAATACCAATTTTAAATCCAATACAGTTAAAGCTGTACTTGACCTCAGGGCTTCATGCTAACTTGACATGTGGTGAGCATGACGTTGTGTTATAAGGAAACCGTTTTTAGGCTTTGTCAGCTTCACACCGATGTGATTACGGTCCAAAGTGTGTGAGGACACAGAGTCTGTTTCTCATTACAGAAGATGTGGGGCTATGACAGCACTGCTGATCAACCGTCTCCCTTTTTCCCCTCCGTCGCGACAGAGGGAATCTCACCGACCACAGCCTACTGAGCAACAGGGTAGCGATGTTCCGAGATAAAACCGCGCTGCGCCTCGACCGAAATGTGAGCGAGATGGAATGCGTGGTGAGCTCATGGAGGAGTTAAGAGAAAGGGGTGGTGAGGTACTTACCCCCTTTGTGTTGTGTTTACAAAGGTAGTCAGTCCCCCCCTGATCAGTCCTGGTTCATAGGGAGGGGCTGAGGGGGAGGGAGACTGGATTCATCCCTCACCTTCAGACGGGAGCAGAACCGTTTAAACTCACGAGACATGCACGCACACACACACACACACACACGCACACACAAACGGCTGGTTCTGTTGCTCTCTCGTTGCCTTGCAGGACCCTCCTCAGACCCTGGCCAGGACTGGATCCAGACGAGCCCGTCTACAACTCTTTCTCCCCTGTGTGTCTGCTTTTTGGGACGGACCGACGGGCAGACAAACAGGCACCTCAGGCTGCTCCCAAGGAAGGCTCGCTGAATTTACAAACCCAGACAACACTGGGCAGGGGGGATCTTAGTTACCCAAGCAGAATAAGAGGGGCTTTAATCCCTCGAAAAACTAGCCGAGCTTCTACTTTAACGTGACTGAAGGGGGCAGTGACAGCAGCGCAGACTGTTACAGCTGCCGTGTGCTGCCAAACCCTGAGAGGAGAAGAGGGGGAAAAAGAACAAGGATACGGTCATAGGAATTTTGGCAAATCAAAGACACTTCACTTATCCCCCCTTCTCACATTAATCCTGCCGAAAAATGAGATGTCAAACTAGCCATCCTCGCCCTCGTACTGTCCTGCACATATGCATCTGCGAAACATAGCTAAATGTATCCATCTGCAGAATGCTACCAATGGAGCAACTACACACTGGAGTGAATCGTGTATGGAGACGTGTGTGATTTCAGCAACGTCGCCAGTCAATTTTGCACGGACACCACAAAGGAGACATGAGGAAAGGTGTGCAGGGAGCATCTGCCCCACACACCCCTCCTTTCAGGCAGCGTGCCAAAGAGCCCCGGATGAAGGAAGCTTCTTTTTAAACTGCAGTAACAAGAAACAGACTTACAAACGCAGTGGACCAGAAGGCCTGCGGCCCCCCTACTGGACGTTACAGTTCATTTAACTACTGTCATCATATTATGTCAGTTCAGTTCATAATAGGACGGGAACCCTGCTGGAAATACATTGTTGTTGTTTTTTAAGTTGTGTCGTTTAAATTGATTTATTGGCCATCTAATTGACTGATTTGCCATCTGTATATATGGAGGAGTAAAGTCAATGCCTGCTGGTGTACTGATTAGCTGTATACTTGCCTATTGGTGGATAATAAATTGAGTAAAGTCTGGTGGTATTTGAACTCAACAATGTGACTGTGGCGTCTGCTTGCGTGTGTCATTCTTTTGTCACAACTCAAAAACAAGGCGAGAGGAGACAATCAGGTGAGATGATGCAGCGTTAAGCATGCGTGTGAGGAGACATACCCAGACCGCGGGAGGCAACGTCAGTAGCGATCAGTATAGGAGCTTTGCCGCTCCGAAATTCTGCGGAATCAAGAAGAATAACCGAGGAATATTAGAATATAATTATTAGGAAGATAAAAAAAATAATATAAAAACGCAATCAAAGCAAATCAAACTGGACATAGTGGACATTAGCATCATAGCTCATGCTCAGCTCAGGGGATAGTGAATGAGTTACTTTAACCTCAGTCCTGGTTCCTGCAGAGCTGCAACTTTGGGCAAGAAACAGACGTGTGACAAAGGGAAGGGCAGAGGTATTACTGTGTTTTACCTGCGAGTACCCAGTCTCTCTCTGGCTGGCTCTTGTCTCCATGAATACACATAGCTGGCCACCTAGAACACAATGACCACAATGTGGCAATATTAGCAGAGAATCATGTGTATCGAACGCTTCCACAGTTCATCCTGGAACTCTCGTCATCACATTGTCAGTAATTCCTCACCCGTCCCGCCTCATTCTCCTGGTGAGATCATCGCAGCGCTTCTTGGTCTCCACGAAGATGATGGTTTTGTTTTCCTTCTCAGCCATAATTTCCTCCATCAGCTGGATGAGTCTGGAGACAGGGAGAGGCACTCACAGCACATCAGCAGCACCGAGCTCAGATTTAACCAATGAAAGCATGAGCTCACGCTCTGTAATGCTATTATCGCAGAGATGATCGCGACCTGATGTCATTTGAGGTCAGGTAGCCCCCCCCGGTGGCTATGCTTACTTGTTGTCCTTCTCAGTCTCCATGCAGACATCGACTATCTGCAGGATGTTGTGGTTGGCGCTGAGTTCCAGAGCACCAATATTTATCTGGACATAGTCCCTCAGGAAGTCCTCGGCGAGCTGCCGAACCTCCTTCGGCCAAGTTGCACTCCACATCAGAGTCTGCCTGTCGGGCTGAGAGACAGAAAGGAAGTAAGAAAGCATCCAGGTGATTTATAAAGGTATTCATTAAAAGTCAAGACGATCACTTCAAGTTCAGCAGTCGTGGCGACTAAGCCTTTCTCCTACCCTGATCTGTTCAACTATCTTGCGAATTTGTGGCTCAAAGCCCATGTCCAGCATGCGGTCAGCCTCATCCAGCACTAGATAGGTGCAGCGACGCAGGTTGGTCTTTCCCACCTCCAAGAAGTCAATAAGACGACCAGGTGTGGCGATGCAGATCTCAACACCTTGAGATACACGAGGAAAAAAAAATCTGAGCATTTCATCAACAGTCGAGCTCCGATTGTTGATTTGGTCTGTAGAATACCTGATGTGAGCAGTTGTACAGTTACTACAGTGTGTGCTACGATACCAGGCAACAGCCGTGGAAGTCACACATCTTAGAGTCAGCTCTACACTGGTGTACAGTTAAGTAGAGTTTTAGTGTTTTGAGTCAAGATTTTTAGTTCTACATTGCAAAGCTGAGGAAGTACTAAAAACAAAAGTATATTAAAACAGCTTTTAAAACATTTTTTGAAGTTAAGGCTTTGAATCTCAAACTGCTTTCAGTAAGCCTGTGAATGCGTCGCGCAGCAACCACACCCACCCCTCTCAAGATCTCGAATCTGCGGTCCTTTGGGCGCTCCACCATAGACACAGGTGCTTTTGATGCGGGAAGACTTGCCATAGTCATAAGCAACCTGCTGAACCTGCTGAGCCAGCTCTCTGGTTGGGGCCAGCACCAGGCACTGAGGAGAGAACGCTCTGTACGCTCATACAAAGGCGACGTGATTTCGATGAAGGACTGAAACCGTTTGGTGCAGGTACTTACGATGGGACCGTCTCCTCTCTCTAGATAGGGCTGATGGTTGATGTGCACAATAGCAGGAAGGAGATACTGCAGGGAACAACGCAACACAAAGGACAGTTAGTTAGATAGTGTGCAGGGCAAACCCATTCATTCTCCTTTGACAGAGAATATTTCTAAACTCTGTCCTCTGCAGTTGTACTGCTGATCTCGATATGCATTTGTTCTTCACTTCATATTGCATTTCTCCTATGGTGCCTTCATTTCTTCCTCTACATTGTGAAATGTGCTGTGTAAAAAAAAATAAATTATCCAATAAACTAAAAGTGTTACAACAACAGGCATGTATCCTTACAGCCAGCGTCTTTCCTGAACCAGTCTGTGCAATCCCCACCAAGTCCCTCCCACTCAGCGCCACAGGGAAGCCCTGAGACTGGATCGCTGTGGGTTCCTTGAAGTTCTGCTGCATCAGCACATCCATCACGTACTCTGCCAAAAGATGCAGGGTGACAGTCAACACACGTGCACTGCTGCCTTAATTTCTACATTTCCATCATTATATTAGAAAGATAATAAACATGGCACTATTCCTTTTTACTAACATTGCAACATTCTGTTTAAATCCTTTACGAGAAAAACAATGATATTTAGAAGTCCCTAGATACTGGAGGGAGTGAATGAAGAATACGTTGTATCGTAAACATGAATGAGATTATTTGTAGTAAGGGAAATCTGTGGTTTACTAACGGGGAAACTGCGCCTGGTGAAAAGCTGTGATCGCTTTTGTACAGCCAGTGCCTCTGATGGTGATCTCCTTCTTCCTGCGAAACTCTTCCATTTCATACTGGATACAAGAGCGCAAGAAAAAATATTTGAGAACAGTTCATATTTTTAATCAAACTTTTTCAGAGTACCTTCTGGTATTAGATATCACATCTACCTGACTGATGCGTTGGATGTCAGGGTGTTCAGTGTAGAAGTTCTTCTCAAATTTTGGCAGCTCATCCAGGTTCCACCTCTTCTTGCGCAGACGCTCACCTGGATTCCCAAACTTCATGGGTGGGGGTCCACTGCGACCACTCATGGCCCCAAACCGTGGCCTGAGGAATATTATAGGACATAAGACATAAGGAGCATGACTGTTGTTTTTTTTAGTTATGCACAGTCTACTAATTTATTTTAAAATGAAAACATGAAATATCTTTTTTTTCCCCAGAAAGTTTTCAGACTGTTAATTCACTACTCTCCAGAAGCTCCTTTGGCAGAAATTCCAGCTTTGAGCATTCTTGGGTCAGTCTCTACATGTTTTACTTAGTAGAGCTCATTTTTCCTGGAGGATCTGGCAGCTCCACTGCCTGGTGTTCACCAGACGTAGTGCTTGGAGCTCTGCCCCGACTCGTCACACCAGAGAATCTTCTCCCTCATGCACTCAGAGTCCTTTAAAAGTTGTCTAGCAAACTCCAGGCAGCGTGTCACATGCCTTTTACTCCTAAGTGTCTCATGTTTGTTACAGTGACTGGGGGCTTCTTGGTCAGTAACGCAGTTTGGGCCAAGGGCCAGCTGTAGCAGGAGTCCTGGTGGATCAAACTATGTTCAATCACTTGATTCACCACAGAGGGACTCCAACCTGCACAATCCGATCAGATGTGCCACAGAAAAAGGTCTGAATATGTTTGTAAAGCTGTCTAAACATGTTTTCACTTTCTTCATCCTGTCATTGTAAAATTGTTTCATTTAAGAATACATTTACAGAACCACACTGCACAAACAATGCAAAGAGAGAAGGGTCCTGCGCCACCATCAGGGCAAACAACATGACCTTTACCCCGGTACCAGCTTAAGCTCAATTTTACTGTACGTGTATAAATGTTAAAATATAAATATTCTGTCGTGTGTAATGCGGAGAAATGTTTCCTGTGTCAGTAAACAACAACGTGTTATCTTATCTGCTCACACTGCTGAGGGAACACTTCAGTCTCACAACAGCTGAGGACTTGGGTCAAACTTAACCTACCGTGTCTGGACATTATGCAACGCTAATTCTGCGGTAAACATGTCTGCTGTTTATCTGTCAATCGACTATAAAGTTACCTGTCTCGTCCACGGTCCCTGTCTCTGTCTCCGTAGGACGAACCTCCTCTCATGTTGGCGAAAAACTCTGCTCCCTGCTGTATGTGGCACGTCAGCCGACGTTCGACACCGGTTTATTTACGCTGTGCGCTGCAAAGTAAGTGCAAAATAAGCACAACTTCCGCTTGCAAAACGGCCCGAGACTTAATTAGCGTACTAATATATGTATGGTGGATGACAATTACGCTTAAATTACGACTTTATTGCACTATTGTTGTATGCGTCACGAAGTTAAACGACCGCCTTGTTCCTTCCTTCCCTGCCCTCTTTAGCGACGTAAATTCAACTAGTCATTTAGCGTAGCTTCGTTTCGGTGGAACCGATGCTACGTAAAAAACGCCCGCTTAGTAAAATTGGTGAATTTCCCTTCCGTGCCTTTTGACAGTTGGTGGCGGTGTATCAGAAGCAGCGAGGCTGGCTGTCGCTTGTGAAACTGGAGAAGAAGACAGCCTACCCGGAAGTTTAAGCGGACAGACTGGGTATACTCTATACGTGAATAATATGAGATATAAGCGATAAGAAATGTGACGTCATTGGTATTTGCAGTTGTATGGTAACCGCCTGCTTTTAAAGTGGACCTCGCTTACGGAAATGCCTTTGTTCATTCAAGATAGAGGACTGGAGCGCGTAAGCGCGACAGTTGAACTGTTCGACAAATATCCACATTTACAGGTTTGTTTCCAGGAAGTGAGGCTAAATTTATCTTCATGAGGATGAATGGACCTATCGCCTGCGTAGTTTTTCTTAACGTAGTCAATCACGTTGAGCTGACAGTTAATGCCAAAAAAGAAAATGATGATTACATTTACGCACCAACGTGTGACGTTTCTTGTCTGATCCTTAAATTATCATAAATGCTGTTTATTGCTCTTACGGGGGCATCCAGTGAGGCTACTGTTCCACCTTTGTGACAGCTACTGAACTAAATGTTATAGTCAAATAATAAGACCAATCAGATTCCAAATGTGAAGGTCTACAGTCTGCATCCATACCTGTGCAGTAACACTAATGATTATAATCGAGGCAGTGTAACTGTTTCACTGTAACAATAACGGCCAGCATGGGTTTTGACATTTTTCTCAAAAGTATGTCTTCAACTCTCATGTCACAGGAAAATGCAAGAACATTTCACTCCAAGCCGCGTGTCGATGTCGACCCAAAGTGCCTCTTGTACGTCCAACAAAGAGAGTTTGCTGCAACAACTCCAGCAGACAGTGAGTGAAGCTACAAGATGGGAAAGATCATCTAGACATCAGTCGGTCTTTTATCTCAGCTCACCCAAATATTTTTTTTCTGAATCATGTAGATGTAAATCTCATTAAGAGACAAATTAAAGGCAGTACCTTTCGAGGCCCATGATTTGAATTGATTGCTTTGATAAAACTGAAGCCCCAACAGTCTTATTGCAGTAAACACTTTGTTTGAATAAGAGCACTGTTTGTTCTCATTAGACTGGTTGAATTGGTTGAATCGGTTTGATCTGAAATCCTGCAATGACAGCACCCACTGCAACGCCTCCCAAATAGATCTCTTGGCTAACCATGAGGGTAACACATGCTTTGTTGTCCCATCTTTCACAGATTGTGTTTCAGTAATTGGATCTGACGATGCCACCACCTGCCATTTGGTTGTGCTGCGACACACGGGTAACATTCCTTTCGTCAATATATGCAGTTTGTAATGCCGTTTTTAATAGCTGCCATATTTGACTATTTTTAAATTCTTAGGAAGTGGAGCCGTTTGCCTCGCTCACTGCGATGGCTCCAGCACTTGGACCGAAGTCCCACTCTTTGTGAAAGCTGTCACATCTCTGAGTCATGTCTGTAAGGAGGGCAGGTATGGAAACTCACAGACAAACACACATGGTAACAGTGCACAACACTCAGTCTGAACATCCTATTAAAATGTTTTTGGTTGTTATTTTCTTATTCCTGTCTTCTTTTCTTTGTTTTCTCTCATGTAGACTTGAGCTCCACCTTGTTGGGGGATTTAACGATGAGTCAAAGACATCCCAGAAACTCAGCCTTAACATTCTGGGTATAGTTCCTTAAGTTGTCTCATGTCTCATTGTAAAATTATGCCGACAGCCTCTGAGCTTTGTAAAACATAAAGGACTCTCTTCCCCTTTTTAGCAGCATTCCAGAAACAGAAAGAGGATATCCATCTGGAAACATGCTGCATCACAGGTATCTATAATACTGTTTTGACATTATTTTGTTCATATTGCTTAGAAATATTTTACCAAATCATGCGCTCCTCCAGTTCACCCTTCTGTTCTCTGTTGATGTAGATATGAATGACACTGTTGTCGAAGGAACTCACAGACCTATAGTGTATGGAATAGGTAAGTGATGAATGATGAATGAATGCTAAAGAGTAAGAGGGATGCAGTGCTTTCATGGCGTGTGACCTCTAATATGTTGTGTCTACGTCTGCGTCTGCACAGGTGTAAATGTGAAAACAGGAGAGGTGTTCCCTTCGTCATTCACTCATAAGGGACCTGCAGAGGGGCTGCGATCAGCACGGACCTTCACTGGCGGAGAGGTAATCTAAAATACAAAATGCGTTGTCTATGAATAACATGGACATCTGCATGTAAACAAACACCTATTGTGTGATACAAAAACTGCCAGACTGCAGCTACAGGCTATTTTCATTATAAAGTAATTATTTTTTTCATTTAACTTAATAATCGGTTACCCTATTACATGTCAGAAGATAATTGAAATTTCTCATTGCCAAGGGAAAATATTTACATAATTTGTTTGTCTTACTATGAGTACAAAATCTAAAGATAAATGACTTTAAAAGATTAATCATTTATTACAAAAAAAACTCTAGACAGACATTTTTGTTGATCAACTAAATATTTCATCAACCAGGTATTTTCATTGCATTGTGGCAACGGGGCAAATGTTTAAATATTAAATCTACTTGGGGATAGAGTCTCTTTTTTATGAGACACAAAATTAACACAAAGATCATTAATTAAAGGTTTTTCCCCCCTGCAGATGGTTGACATATATGACTCGTGTCAGGGACTTGTAAAAATTGGCCCCTGCAAGTGGTCTGAAGATCTGGATATTGCCTTCTGGTTGTCACAAAATGATGCCACAATTTTAAAGGTAAAGTTATCTGGAAGTAATTGTCCCCTAAATGTGTTTTCTTACATTAATACACACAATATTCTCTTTATTCAGGGCTTCTGTTCTGACACAAATATTTACCAAATATTTAACAAATAATTAATTAATTAATATCTGACGGTCTTTCTGCCGCCTGCTCAGTACCTGTCCACGTCTCCGATGGCTGAGCCGCCGCACTTCGTCCAACACATGAAGTCCACCATCCAGTTCCTGTTAGAGCACCCCAGGGCTGACAGCCTGTTTCCTGGGGGTCGACCGCAGCTCTTCCGCAGGACTGAGAGGGGGGACTGGGAGAGGGCTGTCCAGTCATAGAGGCCTGCTACCATTTTTCTCTGAACCTTAACTGACTTTGTGCATTGCATACACCATGGCCCTTCGACCCACTGTCTGTTTTTTATTCATCGTGTCTTAAGAAGAAGGTGACCCCAGACGAGACCTACTGTATGTCTGCTGAATGTCTCTCCTGACTCATCTGGCTGGTGCAGTAGAAAGAGCAGAGGAATAAGTGATTTGGTTGATGCCCAGAGCAGGTTATTTCCTCCTGCTGTGTAAGTCTATCCATGTTCCCTTTTGTCTTATTGTTCGTCCATTTACAATCACACACTCTACACCTGCTGAAAGTATAAGTTCTATTTATATAAGAATACATAGACATATGATTGCTTTCATATTACATACTACATTTGCTATGGCTAGTTTATCAAACCTGGATGTTTCATCACATACTCTCCATAATGCTGTATATGTAGCTATGAATGTGTATGTTAAAAAAAATGCATGTGTAAATGTGTACAGTAATCTTCTACAAGGAATGGTATGGGTTCCAAGAAAATATGATTTCATTATGTTATGTTGACGCCATATACTGTGTAAGGCCTTTTCAACAGTTGTGTTATTCATAATGTTGCAAAGTGCTTAAGGCATTCAGTGCAACTTTTTGCAACTTGTGAATATGCTGTATTTGTTGCTAAATAAATGTAAATTGTTGAACCTTGTTTGAAATGGTGGCTGAATGATGAGAATTATGTCGGTGGAAAAGGTAGAAATATGAATTTTTGGAGTTCACTCTTGACAAAAACGGAGGTTTTAACTACTTGATCTAAAGCCACGTGAGAACATTATAATTAGTGGGCATTACTATATGTCACATTATAGGTTAGAACCTGCCTGTTAAAATGACTGTGCTGATAAACAGAATCATATACAGTGCGCTTATGGTTTTCATAGATGTCATCTGACGAACAGCAAAAAGCAGCAGCACAGAAATGCCAACGGTATTTTTCAAGTCAGTTAGAAACAGTGTCTCTATAACGCAGTTTGTCTTTTAGTAAATGAATAACTAACTCTTTACAAACAATTTTAGGGGCCCTGTATTAAAATGTTTACTTCATTTGTGTACTGTATTGTACAAAGAAGCATTTACAGTTATATAAAAAAAATTGCAGCAAAATCTGATTGAAACAACATTTAAATGTCAAGAGTGAGTGTTGAATCTACACTGACACATGTCCAATATGCATGTGCTCTTGTTTTATTGGACTGAATTTTAATGTGCAGTATGTGATGTTGACTAAGTAACAACTCTTTTTTTAAAGGGCTGAAAACATGGATTCATAACTAACCATAAAGTTGAACTAAGTAATTCCTGAGTGCAGACAGGTGCAGGTACAGTATGTATTACCGCTTCTTGATGGTCTGATTTTTAAAGGTGTGATACTAGCATTAAACTGGCATCACTATGAAAACACGACTGTAATTATACTAAAAATAAAATAAAATAAAATAAAAAGGACTCGCCATTGCATAGCAAACAATGGCATCAAGGCATCCATTTCACTTCTCATTATCAATAAGTTGGGTGGAAGTTATGCAGACGGACGCACATTTAACACCTGCCCAGTTCCACCAGACCGCGCCTGTTGGTTACCGCCCGCACAAAGTGAAAACAAACGCGCGCGCACAAAGCTGTCGCGACAGGTAAAGACCTCAGGTGAACCTGCCGCATTCTTCTGACAGCGGCAGGTGCTTCGTCGGGAGCTGAGCGTTTCCGGTCGCTCCGCCCTTCAACCTTACTCCAGTTTTCCTACGTAAGAAGGGGCGTAGTAATTTTACGCAGAAGGAGCCGACCCGGCTGGTGACAGCCTCACAGTCCCGTGCCTGGTGTCGAGTGGTGCCCGACAAGCAAGTATCCTTATTTGAGAATATATCACTTCTCACGTTCATTACATCCCGGAGGTGTGCGGTTTGTCGCGGAGGAGTGTTATGAGCGTGTTCCATCGAAAACCGGGGATCTGCACAGTAGTTGTGATGCCGCGGAGATCATCACAGAAATCAGGCTTATGTAACCTTTGGTAGAGTGGCGTGCCGCGATCTCACTCGCACCTGTGCTCGATGTCAAATAACGACATAGGTGAAATAACACATTCCGCTAACTTCAGCTTTGCTTCCACGGGGTGACGGTTGAAATAATGCGTAAGGCGTTTGTAAAGCACGTCCGGTTCCAGTGGGTCACCAACGTTACGCTGTACGGGTGTCTGTTCGCCGGGGGGGACTTCGTCCACCAGTGGTTCTCGCGGCGGGAGCAAATGGACTGGAGGCAGACCCGGAACGTCGCCGTGGTCGCGTTCAGTTTCCATGGCAACTTCAGTTTCTTCTGGATGCGGTTCCTGGAGCGCAGGTTTCCCGGGAATTCCGTCGGGATGGTGATGAGAAAGCTGCTCCTGGACCAGACCACAGCGGCGCCCCTGGCTACCAGCGTCTTCTACACAGGTCGGTGGGGGTGGTGGGGGTGTTGGGACACCGGGGACACCGTGAGCCTGCACGGGCAGTTAATAGTTAAGGCAGATCGCGTGTCTGTCAATTTGTAACGTGAGCCACGTCCTCTGTGTGCGCTTCTCGTGTCCCTGTAAAGTTCAGGAGTTTCTCATTGTTCTGTCAAACAGACCTTGACTAACAGAGGTCACATGAAAGACACCACTGTCACTCCACAGTCACACAACAAGCACATCCGTAGTAATTTCATAATTTTATTTTATGTACCACATATGTTTACAACAATGCTTAATGCTGCTTATGGGCCGCCACTGCACACAGCAATTATTGTATACATCCCCATAATAATAATAATTCTTAATCAAAGCAATGTATATGCTTTCCTTGTACAACTTTCCTTGATAAAACATAAAACGTCGCGTTGATTGGCATACAGTAGTGATTATCTTCCCCACACTATAAGACCTACAGCTAATGCTGTGGTTCCTCAAAGTCTTCTTCCGCCGTCTGTAAACCTCCCAGGCAGTCGAACCATTTTCCAGCAGGCTGTCAGAGAATGAACTCTCGTTTGTTGTGTCTCCACCAGGCATGAGCTTCTTGGAGGGCAAAGAGGACATCCTGGAAGACTGGAGAGAAAAATTTCTGAATACCTACAAGGTGAGGAGGAGCATGTCTCATCCCGGTTTGTACGTGCTTGTCACTGAGATGTGCCGTGGATTAGCTGTGACATAAGCTGTTTCACATCAAAACAGAGCTCAGTGACAGTTTACGTGCTGTCTATGCCTTATGTATCCTCTTGGCTCTGGAAGAGCTCTACTGATTGACCCCTGAATGAGGATATCCAAGTCTGAGTTTTCCATGTTACATAGTATAAACTTTATTTTTTTTGTCATCAACGGTTTCAGTTGTGTCAGCAGAGGTTCTCCCCTTTACATGCTGTGCTGTGTTTGTCTCTCTTTTCAGACGGGGCTAATGTTCTGGCCATTCATGCAGGTAAATATTAACATTAAAAAAACAACATAGAAAATTGAATCTCAACGGTCCACACCTCACAATCAGATTGAACCTGATGTGTGGGTCAGCAGGAGGATCTTTGAGCATAGAATCTCTTTTATGATCAAAACTCTGATTTTTCACAATATGAGGAATTTAATAACAGTATTATTAGCTCTGTACTAATATGTAACATGTTCACGTGTAAAAATGCATTGATGTTCTGTCGGTCCCCCTCAGTTTCTGAACTTTGCCTTGGTGCCTCTGTACATGCGGACCACCTTCACCGGCTGCTGCGCTTTCGTCTGGGCCACCTTCCTGTGCTTCTCACGTCAGAGCGGGGACGGCACGGCCGGTGCCGCTCTCGCGTGGATGTTCCCCGTCAAAGAGGGTGACGCAACATCCCCAAAAAGAAAAGTAGGTGGTGAAGATGAGGTAGTTGCTCCCAAAGATGGAGCGGTGACACCTAAACCTACTGAGAACTGAAACACGCAGAACCAGAGAGACAAAGCGTGAAGGGGAAACACTGGTCCGAACAGGACACAACTGGTGCGGTGGACAACTGTCCTGTGTTTGGCTGATGTTGCACCATCGCTGGTTAAAGTCCCACCGGGGTCAAACTACAAATGTGAAAATGTGACAAGCTGGTTTGGGATCCAGCTTCCAGCACATGGAATGTATGTATTTACATGACATTTTTCAATATTCACGGCATATTTCTCACATATCAAACAAGAGATTACATTCATTTAATTGGACCATGCTAAATCATTATATATGTAAGAAATAATGAAAAGATTCAGGAGGGCTTCCATGTCTGGGACTGAAGCTGCGCTTATGGAAAGGTGTAAGATTGAGGTTCCAGATTCCTCTGCTTATCACCCAAATGAAAACCTGACACAAATGTGGGAAATCATTATTTTTCCACTATGTGGAGTGGCAGCTAACATATTAGCTTACACCTATAGCTTCATAAAATTTGGGCAAAATTATGAACCGTCCCTCTCTCCTTAGCTTAAGTGTGTAGACTGCCTGATCTGCAGGGAGTATCTGCTTTGGTTCCAGTTTACACTACCGGTACCAATAAGCAGTTGTCTGTTTGTTTCTTATTCATCTATGAGCAGGCGTTTTATTGATAAGGACCATAATTTGCTGAGCCAAGATGGACAAACACATAAAAACAGTCAAACATATCAGAAAATACATGTTTGATTTTCACATTTTGATAGTCCTTCCACATCCAGATATTATGGTAATGAGATACTAATGAAGATACTACTCTGGGTTTGTCTGATATAACAAGTCTCAGACATGCATTTACTTGAAGGTGCTGCCCGCCTGATGTCCGTTCATCATGTTATTGTGATATTGTGCAGTGCTCTCTCTTGTCTGTCTTTGCACCATTTCCACATTTTTCGATGCTGTTCACCATTCTTACCATTGTCTACACATTTTACCTCTTGAAAATGAAAATGCTGAAGGCTTTACTTGCAGGCAGTGACTCATCAGATGCCTCCACCGAGCAGTTTTCTATGGAGGTCATTTTTTAAAATAGAGCGCAGAACTAGGGGGTTAGGGGTAAATTTTTCTCACATTCAAACTTTTGCATTTGTCCTTTGTGTTTCTTTGTATTACAGAGAGTCCTATCTATTTTTGTTTTTCTGTGGTGATCTAAAATGTAGTTTGTAGCTCCACATTTTGAAGTAGCATGTACTCGAGGCAATTGTGTTGTTTGATGTGTTTCCCAGAGCTGAATTAATACTGTGTTAATAATACTGCTGCATTATTGGTGCGCAGAAAGAATGTCGTCACTACTGCTGTTCGATGCCTTTTAACACACTTAAATTTTATCCTCAAGTACAGTAACTTAAGATTAATGTAGTATGTTTGTTATTAATTAATTCCTGATTGTTTGTATGCCGATGTGCTACACCCGCATGGAACACAACAGAGTTTTAGTTGGCTACTATAATATAACTTGAAATTTCTGTCTCAATTTTTTTTTTTTTTTTGGGGGGGCAGGTTTGGATATCGTGAAGAACATTAGTGTTTGATCAAATGTTTTGATTTCATTTTACACTGTAGTTGCACTGACTGTAAACTGCTAAATGAAGATAAAATACTATTTATTGTTGAATAAATGGAAAACACCCCTTTGATTCAGCATGTTTACCTGTCAAGCACACAGCTGTAACAACACAAACAAAACCAGCTGTTACTTAACTTGTGCCACACATTAGCACGCAACAGAATCGTGGTGTGACCGTAATGCTTCGCCGACAGATATGCATCTTGGCTTGATTTCAAACAGTACTTTACTCACTCACTATTACTCATGCTGTCTGTATTACTCATTGTTTGCATGCAGGCTGTGGCTTTGTTTCCATCTCTTGTGGGAATATACTGAGCACAATGTGTACTTTGAAAGGCCTGCTGCAGAGTTTTGATCTGCAGCCTGTTTTCACGCTCTGCGGCATCTGTTCTATTCACTCAGACTTTCTATTCCTGCTTGTAAGACTTCAAAAAAAAAGAAGCTTTAGGCGACTATTAATAAAGTCATTTCTAAATTTGTAACAGGCTCCTCCAACAGATTCCATTTGTCTAAATTTAGGACACCTTATGCAATCAGACCCCCTTATGTGGAAACACCTGCCACTTATGCTTTGGCAGTTGTGTCAGCATGCCAAATAACAACCAGAGCTATACACTTCAGTAAAAAAAAAAAAAGAGCCTTGCTGCCATGCTGCATCTACTATCTCTTTATTAACAAGAAAGCTTTGGGATTAAACATGAAAAAGAAATTTCTTTTCTCCTGAGAATCAAAACTTCAAAGCGACTGTGTGCCTTTTGTTTTGTGTTGTTTTTGTTTTTTGTTTTTTTTATCCCAGTGGGTGTCTCCCAAGTCCTCACATCCCCGCCCGCACTGCGCATGCTCCCTGCATCCTCTCTTCTCCGTCCACACGTCGAGGGACTTCAAAGCTTG
Source organism: Psettodes erumei (assembly GCA_016785225.1). Taxonomy (NCBI): domain Eukaryota; kingdom Metazoa; phylum Chordata; class Actinopteri; order Pleuronectiformes; family Psettodidae; genus Psettodes; species Psettodes erumei. Next base: position 280,736 of record JAFBJZ010000004.1, on the reverse strand, counting down.
AATAAAGATGCTCGACGCCTCGTGTCGCTGGAGCCTTGTCACCGGGTGAAACCGAGTTATCTGGAAGGAGCCACGCAGAGGAGCCGTGCAGATTTAGCGGAAGGACAAGCTCGTCTCCTCGGTTTCTTGGCGCGCGCGGGCACTCCGACCGACATGGAACTGAAGAAATCTATCTCGGACACCGAGCGCGCGCTCAGGAGCTACGGCGCCGTGTCGGAAACGGCATGGACCACGGACAAAGGTGAGCGCCATGCATCCACACACGACGCCGTTTCGGTTGACGTCTCAGGTTTGTCAGCATACGTTCTCATTCCGCGAACACCCAGTGAGCTGAAACGGTCAACGCGTGACTCACAGGGGCTCATATATCAGCAGCCACTCGCCACGGGGCTTAAAGGCCCATTAATTGCCCTCCACGCACGCTGTGGGTGTTGTGAATGAATGTGAGCCACAGTGAGCCCTGAAACTTGCGCGTCTGGATTCAGCTTGAGCTGATTCAGAAAGCACGAAGCAAGAGGACGACACGGGTCCTCTAATCAATATTCAGTCTCCCTTTCACATTTCCAGTATGGAGGGATGTTTGTGTGTTTTTGTCAGAGAGGAGAAATGACTGCTGACAGGAGAAAGGATAGGTTTCCTACATTTTTATGAAGGGAATGTCATGTCTTTGGCGTTTATTCTTGAGAAGAACTTGAATCGTGCTGATTTGACTCAAGCACAGAAATCACAAGAAAATCCCTTTCCTTTTCCTTACAATAATCAACACTTTAATTTACATAGTACAAGAAACCACAGCCTTGTGGATGGTTTTCAGGAAAAAACTATATATGCAGTATATAATTAAAAGCTGCAAAACCATTAGATGTTTTTTTAATATTTTGTCATAATATTACCAGGGCAGTTAAAAACACAAATATATTCAAATTATATTGCTGTAAAACAGAGAAAAGCAGCAAATTCTCATTCAGGAGAAGCTGGACTTAAAAATGACAATAATTATCAGTTAATTTTCTGTCAGTTGACCAAGCAATTAACCAGCCAATATTTTCAGCTTTAAACCATACCAAACTCTACCTCCTCAAAAATGGCCATAGAGTTGAACAAACATGGTTTTATCTGAAGTAAAGCCGCAGTGCTATTGCATTAGATGTTTCTATTACTTTGTTTGGTTACCAAATGTCAGGTGATAAAGGGTGATGAATGACGCACGTTTTGACAGAACGCCCAAGTGATAACAGACAGGATTTCAGACGTGTCCCAGTTGGCTCCACCGAGGATAACTCGATACAGGGGAGCAGGGTGTGAAGAAACTTCCAGATGAAGTCAGAGAGGAAGGAGAGAAAAAAATGCAGTGGATATTTTTAGAAACAGATCAAGTCATTGCCCTCGCTCTCTCTCTCTCAAACACACGCATACGCACACAGCTCGAAAACAAGCCAGATGTAAAGCGGGCTGAACCTCCCTCCCACAAGTTTATCTCTTTTTATTTCTAAAGCAGACACCAATGCTGCCTGTGTTTGTCATGCGCTTTCTATTTTGTGCTCACCATCTGTTTTGCTCCCTTTGGAGGGGGGGGGTTCAGAGGCAGTAGCATCAGCAGCACTATGTATACAGTGTGACTGCAGGATGTGTCAGGGGCGTCTGCATTGGATGTCATACAGATGCCTCCTGTGGCCGCTGCACCGTGCACGATCCCGGGCCCTCCGGGCTATTTAATTCTCATTAAGCCATAATCCTGCAGTGCACCGATGAGCCTGTTTGTTTTTAATGAAATGAGGGGGGGTGTTCAAGCTGATCAATTAGTTGGGTGGTTTACATCTCCTGCTAATGTGAGAAGCTGAGTTGCTTGCTGAAACTTTGGAGTTAACCCAACTTGACCCCGGTGAACAAGCTGCTTTTTAATTAGGAAGTATCAAAGCAGTTCTTCCCTTCTAACTTGTTTAATGCTGAGTATGTGTGTGGCTGGCTCAGATGAGAGGAGCTGCGAAGACATTATTGAGCTGGCACGCTGCTACGTTTAATGGTCCACTCGGGACTTAATGCTGCTTGGCCTTTACCGACGGTGAACACGTGGCTGAGAGTGGGGTGCATTGTGTGCAAAAAGAGAGGAGAAACAAGAGAAAGAAAGGGAAAAGGTACTGCAGCTCCATCATGCCAACACTGATTTGGCATCAGTGTTATCAGCAGACACTTTTTGGTGATGATTCAACATCGGCGAGGCACAAAGAAACGGGGCCCTCCTGTTCAGACTTCTGTCTGCTGTGGTGAGTCAGCTCTGTCCTCAGCAAGCATCCATGAAAAGTGCCACAAACACAGACTGCAGTTTGTGTTGCGGCAGGAGGACGAGGAGCTGTTCCACTCCTCCGACGTTACAGCAGACACTGTGGATGAAGGCTGTGCGTCACATTTGACAGCTCAGGGTTAAGGATGCAAAATAGTGTGTTTGCTCACTTGTGGACTTAGTCTAGTCAGGTAAAGAAGGGATCACTTTATAGCCAGTATGGACAAGAGTAGTAATTACACTACACAACTCTTTTATCCCAACATCCTGGACTCCAGGAAATTATGATGGACTTTATTTCCCCGCATATTTCTCTTATATATTATAGACCAAAAAAATCAATCCATTAAAGAAGAAAGCAGTTGTTGCCTGCAGCCCTGATATTTTGACAGGACACTGATGACATGTATCAGTGTTGGCTGGATGATTGTGTTGATGTCCATTCTCATTATGATATTCTGTTGTTCTATGTTCTAAATGAACCTGAATGATAACAGTCAATGATACAGGTCTACTGACGAACCAAGTAAAGATTAACACATGGCTGATAGTATATTATTGATCATATTATTATCCTCTTCGATTTTTTTTCTTTTTAAGGGGGGCCGAGCAGTTATGAAATACTTCTCCATGGGGTAAAATTGATGAAAAAGGTCAGAGTGGAAACAGCAGAGGGTAAAATATCCTGACCTTCAGCTACTAGTATGAGTAATGTCCCAAAAACCTTGATCCCACACTTCCCATAATGCAACTTGTCTCTCAGTAAACCACACCTCCTTGTCCACATCCCCAGTTTATGGCACAAGCTTTCTGTGAAAAGACTGAGTTTCAAGAGTGTCAAGACAAAACTGAGCTGACCATGGTGACGACATGCAACATGCATCTCAGATATTGCCTCAAACTTTTCTGTCTAGAGGCACAGAAGAAATAGCTGGGGCTGATATTCATGTGTAAAATTGGCTTATTGTTCCTTAAATGATTTGCAGTGGAGATGGATGGGAATATTGGCATGAAGAAGCTGGATGGCACTGCAACAAAGGTGAACACCTCTGTACAACACAATTAACTTAAGCTTCCCTCTTTAAATTAATGGCATATTGCGTATTTGTTGTTCTTATGCTGAAAGATGCCGATGAGGTCAGTCTGTTGCAGGTGCCGCGGCATTAGCTGTTATCAGTGCATTGGTCAGAGCAATAATGTTGGGTCAGTGATGTAAGTGTGTAGTGGTTGCAATGTGTTTGACAGTGTTTGGTCCGTGGCCCACCTCAGGCAGGAAACACCCAAGTTTGTGTTTTTTCTCTTTTCCACATCAGCACTTGGAGGAAAATGGTTTCCAAGTGCCTGTAATTTATTCTTAAATCCTAAATCTGCATCACACACACACACACACACACACACACATTCTCACATCATCACTGAGTGAAGCCTTTCAATGGAAAACAGCAATTTGTGTCGGAGGCACCGCTGTGACAATAAACTTCAAATCACCTCTCTCAATTTCATATGCTGCTTTCTTTCCAAATATCCAATATAATATTTCCAAACGGCTGCTGTGATATTTTGAATGCGTCACAGGGGGGACGAGGTGAGGACTGTGTTTGCCAAGAGTCTGACGCTGTTTTCTCTGTAATTTCAACCAGTGAATAAGCCTCGAACTCTTAAGCACTGTCCAAGGTGAGGAGAATTATGTAACAGGAAAGAATAAAGCCGAGCCGTCCCTGTGGAGGAAAAACAGTCTCACTACTTGGATGTTGAATGGTAGTTTCCTCCCCTGCTCACCCCTGCCTTTAACATCTCCTATTTCACTCCTATCTCTTTTCTTCCTCCTTAATAATAATCTTTTAATGTGTGTGTGGCATCCCTCTGCGTCTCAGGTCATTCAGATGTGTCCATGGCAGAGAGCACCATGTCTCCGGAGGAGATCGAGGTGGAGATGGCTCGTATCCAGCGCCTGCGAGAGGTCCTGGTGCGCCGGGAGTCAGAGCTGCGCTTCATGTGAGTTGCTGAAGTGTCAGTTTCTGTGTAAAAACCGAGTCTAACAGAATGTGAAGAAGAATCAGTCAATACACTGTCACAACAATTCCCGTTGCTGTCCTTGCATGGGTAATGAGGCTGGCCTCGTTGCCATGACACAGCTGACACTCTCATGATGCACCGCAAAACACTCAAGTGCTGTTTCTTTGTGACACAAGCAGGGCTGTTTTAAGGCTGTTTGATCCTGAGAGAGGCAGTCCATTTGTCCACTGATTATTCAGAAGGCTGGACATGCCAATATCAGTCGAATGGATCAATGTGATGAACTCACTGGCTCCTCATCAACCGGAGCTGCAAGGATTACGGAAAAAGTCTTTATAGGCTCTCTTATAACATCTGTTATGGATCAGTGTGTGGGATGACATTCTGGGTTATTTCCTCCTGTCTAAAGCCTCACTGCCTTTATAACAGGGATGATGTGGATGTTGATGAACTGATCAAACAGGTACTGTAAAGTACTGGGTACAGACTAAATTGTACTGTAAATAATTATTTTCTACAGACAACCTCAATTGATCAGTTTGCTTGGTCCATCAAATATCAGAAAACCCTGAACACTGCTCATCACATCCCTTTAAAGCCTACTGTGATGTAATAAGATGTCTACTTTTGTACAGTTTTAATATATAGTTACACAAGGAAAGCAGCACATTCTGACATCTGAGCGGCTGACCATCAGCATTTTGCTTGAAAAATTAGTTAAATAATTAATAGACCAATCGATCAATAGACTATTCATTGCAGCCCTGACACAGACTCACAGTAAATGCTGGGTTGGATGATAGGACAATATATACTGCAAGACGGTATCAATCAGTCAACCATCAGAAATGTTGCTGTTCTGTTTATATTTCAAATCTTCGGTTTGATAAAAACATCACAGGCGGTCATTTTTGCAAATGAGCAAACAAGAGGATTTTTGAGTCAATGAAGTGAAATACGTTTTTTTCAGTTATTGAATTTGTGGGACTGGCCAAAAATATTACACATTTGTGTGCATTTTAATTGAATTTCTAGAAATTTAGCTATTTCTCAATTACAGTATATTGCACACGCTTGATGAATCACTCGATTTATATATTATTTATAATTTTTTCGTTACATACACAATGCTGTTGAAAACCCAGTCTGCGAGTTAGTCAGCCATGAAAAGTGCATAACATTATTATTATGAAGTGTCCAATATTGCACCTTCATGAAACCCAATTGAATGAGGAAATACGAGCCACTGTCTCAGGCAGTTTATTTTTCTTTGTTGAAACTATCAAATTATATCACCACAGTAACATATCAAACCGAACCGTGTATTCTGTGGGTCATTACACCCCTAACATCTGCAGTGTGACGGTCGTTGTGTCGGATGAAGCTGATACGCATCTCAGAGCCTCGCTCAGTTGATAATGTTAGTTCACACGCCCACTTGGATGGCTTCATTAGGCTGCCATGCTGCTTATTGCTTACGTCTCCGTTGTCAGGCACTATGGGACTCAACACATAAACAGCACACATGCACACACACACACACAAACTAGCAGATGGGGTGTCAGAGCTGCTGGAGTCCACAGATAGCATTGAGAGAGTGAAACACAAGGCAGAACGAGGGAGAAAAAGAAGCTGAAGGGAGGGGTCGGGGGGGAGTGTAAAACAGAGCAATGGGGATAAATGCAGAGGGAGGAGGAGGAGGAGGAGGAAGGAGGCTGTGGATGAGTCATCAGCCTGATCTATCACAGGGAGAATTAAATCTGTGGTAGCTGTCACTGCTCTGCAGAGAAGCGGGGATTTAGGTAAAGAAGAGGGGGAAATGTCGAGGCCCCGAGGGCGAGACGTCCGGCCAGCAGGAGGCTCGGAGAGCAGTGTGGACTGATTTATATTGCATGACTTCCATCGGCACATCGCTCACCTCATTTTTGACACATGAGGCTGAGATGTGTTAATGAAAAGAGTGAGGCGCAGCACAATGATCAGGGCTGAAATGTTTATTAATCAATTATTCAATCGACAGAAAATGAATTCAAAACCACTTTAATAACCATTTAATCATTTCAGTGATTTATTAAATAGTGCCTTAGGTAGTGCCACATTTGGGAAGAGAAAATAACAAACACCCCCCACGCCAGCTAGAAATAAAACGAGTAGAATGCAGAAATGAAACTCAGAATAAATGCTAATCTCCCTGATGGGTCACAAAACAGGAGGAGAACTGGTTTAACAACAGCTACCCTCTAACTAAAAAGCAAACGGCTATGCACACAGGAAATAGACAGAAGGTGGCTAGATCACAGCACAGATCCACACAGCAGCTCTGAGACAGAATGGAAGGAAAAGCAGAGGGAGACTTTTATACAGCTCTGCTGACGACTGATGTGCTTCAGGTGTCGCTCCATATTTCATAACACTCTAAATCCACTAATGTGAAACTTAGAGGTAAAAATCAGGGATCACTAAAGTCAGGAGCCACATCACCTGGTAGCGCTGACTGTCTATCCGGTAGTTGTGGAGGTTTTTCACTCTGAACCAAAGTAACAGACTAACTGTCATTGCCATCCACAATCATGTTGCTAGCATGCATAAATGTATTCATTTACATTAATAGAATTGAAGATCATTTCTAGTTGCAGCACTTGTTGGGATGTTGCATTTTATTTGTGTTCGAACATTCATACAACAAGGCTCATCTTTTATCTTTCAAGTTTTTTTCTTTTTTCAAAAGTAAATGTATTATAATAGACACTGATATTTCACATTACCAAGATTAAATATTTTAAAAAATAGTGCCTGGTATCAGGTAAGGTTTTTCTGAATAATTATTGACAGATATCCTTCTAGCTGATTTCAAGCAAGGGGTTCATTATAAGATGTAACATCATTTCAGTCAGATAAAGATGGGCAAAGTGGAAGCGGAAGCAGCTAATGATATCTGCTGTTAATCCGACGGACGCCAGTGATTTACTTTGCTTTTCTTCCTCTTTTTTTCAGGATGGATGACATTCAGCTCTGCAAAGACATCATGAGTTTAAAGCAGGAGCTGAGACAGATTGTGGCAGTGCCAGGTACAGTTCACACACACACACACACACACACACACACACACTGTACATCAAGAGCCCCAGCTGTAAGCCTGTCAGGAAATAAAACCACCCAGAATTGATCCTCTGTGAGCAAAAGTGTCCACGCTCACTGAACTCGACCAAAAATAGGGTTTTTGGTGCTTATGTTTGTTGCTCGCCGGAGTCCCATAACCTCAGCAGACGTCACAGTGATTTATAGGAAGTACCACGCTCAGGGATGTGGAGGAGCTATGAGGGAGACGTCATCGTGCACACACAAACACACGTGACTGCGAAGGCCACATGAGCTGAGGGAAGCTTTCCAGGTGAGGGGTCCAAAATGAATTTCAGCAAACATTCGTTTGGACTTCCTTGAATGTTTTTGTGCTGCAGAGCACAGAATCAAATATCGATTCAACTCTTTAGTCAGTCCCGGTGCTGAAACTCAGCATGAATGTGTTGCTGATGCATCACGCATAGCCACACATAATGCATACAGAGAACCTGGCAACAGGAGGAAAACACAAACTCTTCTGTAGAGTATTTACTTACATATGTGGTGTCGTATTCAAGGACACACGCAGCGACGGGACACATGGTTGTTGATCAGCTGCTGTGGGAAACCAACTGGAGACCTGTCAAACACAGAGTAGCTTTTTTTAAACCACTGGGCAACCCTGCTACGTGCCGAGTGTGAACAAAACAACGGAAACGCCACACTATTCAATGTGATTCAATACAACAGTGCTGCAAAAAAAATACCAAGCTGGAGCTGATTTGACTAAGGGCTGTTGCAAATATTAACGCATACTGAGGTCATGAATTCTCCATCTGGGATCATCGCTCATGCGCATTCACGAGTAAATAACAACCCCTTGTTGGCGTTCCCACGAGCCACCGACGCCTCATGCGTGCAGTCGTCGGCAGTCGTGGCATCCCATTACTCCACACACTGAGAGTCACATGACAAACACGCCCCGCACGCCGCCTCCTCTGCTCCTCTGACATTGGTGTCTGTGCGTCACAGCCAAGCGCCCGTCAGATTGTCCTGCCCCCGAGGGGATACACAGTGGAGCTGCGCCGGTCCACTTATTTCTGGACGGGAGAAAGAGCTGATGCTTGCAGTCGTTTTTCAATCCCTTTTGCCGAATGGCCTACAGTAGAGGCCGGCAGCGCCCAACAACCTGCCTCTGCAGTTGTCTATGTGTGTGTGCGCGCACCTTGGTCTGTTCATGTGTGTGTCTTTTTTTCAGTGAAGGTTAGGGAAGTAAGACAAAGCAAAGTGTTGCATTTGTGGATCTTGGACTGGGAATGCAAATTTCTTCCCCAAATGAAAAAAAGAGAGCTCTCTAGCATTTGCATAATTAAGTCAGTGCCTCATTTGTTATAAATTATGCATGAGCATAGAACTAAAGGTCTGTTTGGGTTGTGACTCAGTGTTTTTAAGGTCAGCTGCAAGCAAATACATGTACAGAACCTGAATTTATATTTCACATGAGGAACATGAGATCTACTCTTTTTTTAATTTAGCTTTCCCTTTCATTCATTTTCTTTCGTCCTTTCCCCCAGAGAAAGAAAAGAACAAGAAGCACAGGCAGCGGGAAGAGGAGCTGATCCTGAAGATCCATAAACTGGTGCAGAAGAGGGATTTCCTGGTGGATGATGCTGAGGTGGAGAGATTAAGGTAGAGCGCTGAGACATCCTCGGCTGAGCCAGTATCCCGGAGCCAACTGTCTGTCTGTCTGTTTATGCAGACAGAATGAACTGCAACCACTGTTTCTTCATTTGATACACAGGCCGGTTGAGAAGCAGCAGGAAGGAGACTCATTAGAGTAAATGTGCGGAGCGAATGTGAGCATGACTGAAGGCGGGGGACGGGGGTCACTTCATCATCACAACGCTGCCTGCTGTGTGTGTGTGTGTGTGTGTGTGTGTGTGGGTGGGAGGGATGCTGACTGACGACCGCGCCTGTACATTGTCGTTTTCTTCCTCCACCGCTTCAGATAACCCGCAGAGCGTGACACAAAGATAACATTCAGACAGACACGACGTGAAAGGATGGAAATTCACAGGCTTGCTTTGAAATCGCCGGACGAGCAGCTGAAATGGTTCATTTTGAAAGTTCCGTGCCCTTTTAGGCGGCTTCATCGGGATTGTTTTTCAGAATGCACCGAGACGCAACAGAAAAGCGTTAACCCCGCAAGGCCACATTTGACCCACGTTCGTGCTTCTTGTGTATCATCATTGCTGTTAAGTCGTAGAGCGAAGCATCAGTTTTTTCTGAATCCCTACGTATCTTTGAAAAACACAAAAAGGCTAAAACAGCAACAAATAAGTTTTACTCTGCTACATCACAATTGCCACCTCTCTATTAAACACATTATTGTTCATAAAAATATAAAATAATGCGAGTTAACATTAAATACAAATACCTGATAATTAAACTCACTTTCTTGTTTTACAAACTGAGCGGCTGACACCTTTGGAGTAGGAACTGAGTTGTGTCTTAAATCAAAAATACATGTGTTTAAATGTTTCAGTGGCATATCTCGCCTTGTTTCACAGTTATACACCGTGACAGTGAGGATTCCAAGTGAACAGGGTTGTATCTTTCACAGAAGCAGGTGCTCTTAATGTAATTGTAACACACTGTAACACAGGGGTACGAACTGGGAGGAGGACGTACCATCCAATCACTGCTATTTGTACTGTTCCGGTCAGTTAAAACTGACTTGCGGTTATTTAAACTACATTTCAATCGCATGACTTTGTCGTACCTCAGGGAGCGAGAGGAGGACAAGGAGATGGCCGAGTTTCTCCGACTGAAGCTGATGCCTCTGGAGAAGAAGCTCAGCGTCGCACAAAGTGAGTGACACATTCACACCCAACCCGTGAAGAGACAGGTGGGTTGTGCGTGCTTCCGTGGTGTCATCATTTCCCCTTTCCTTTCTTCTTTAGATCCTCCAAAGCCCAAGAGACAAATCCTGGAGCCGCCCCCCAACAAACCGTCCATCACCAAATCAGGAGTGGCCATCATTAAGGACTGCTGTGGAGCCACCCAGTGTGCAGTCATGTAACTGATGGAGGCCGCGTGTCACAAACAACACACTCACATCACATGACATGCCATATGCTGCATCACTTCCTGTGACCCAGAGAACCCCGGTTAGCCATATCTCCCCTGGACTCTGCCAAGGAGTCCGGTTTGTAATATAGATTGAGCACCCAAGGGCCAGCCAGAGGTTTGGAAACTGATCCCTCATCAGTGCTCAAGGAGCATCTGTAGATACAAAAACCCCAAATATGTTAATTTAGAAGCAGATTTCATTATGTGACATTCCTTTTCAAGGCAGTGATACGGTGTTTATAACTGATACACAGTACATGTAGGTAGAGAACTACAAGCACAATGTCCACAAAGTGAACTACAAACGCTGGGTTTCTCTGTCTGACAGGAAAAAGACGCATCTGTTTTTGTCTCATCACGTTTGAGAATGGGGATTTCTCCTTCCGTTTCAGCCATTTAACACAAACCAGTGATCCTCTCACTTTCAGGAGACCCACAACTCTACACCCCCCTCCCCCCACCCCCCATTGTTACCAAGCGGGAGGGACCACCATGGCTGCAGATTGTGATGAACAGTGTAAACTGGGGTGGAGGTGCTTAGAGAGCATGTAGCAGCCAGCGGACGCTTTCTGTGCGGGAGCTGAGCAACAGTTTCCGCGCTTTGGCTCGAACAGCAGAATAACTCCCTCACACACGAGGCATTGGCAGATTAAAATGATCGGTGGCGCGTTTAATGAAAGCGACTGGCCAGACTAACACACCACAAACGCCGCTGCAAAGAGCTGTGCTGTGTCGTGAGACCGGAAGTGGACTCATCTGCTCCCCGACCGCATTCAAAACTAAATACACGGGACTAGCGTGTATATGATTGGACATTATAACTGTTGCACTGCACTCTATTAATAAAATACTAACAGTCCAAAAGCTCATTCGAGCCACCACTCTCGCGGTGTTTCCATTATTTCATGTAACCTCTGTAAATGCCATCACTTAAAACCACTTGACTCCATGGTAGGGGGTTACTTTTGTTGTCATTTTTTCTTTTTAATTGTGCGCATGCCCATTCCGCGAACGTAACTCATCTGTGGCCACGCCAACGTCATCTCAGCCATCAGCCGTGGTGGTGTGACATCATTCAGTTATTATGCACATTGCTGACAGGCAAACGACTTGCATCCTCTGAATTTAGTCTTGCGTTTTTATGCTAAACACCAGGAAATGAATGCAACCCTCTTGTAAATGCCTAAAAGTAGACGGTGTATGTTTGAGTGTACTTAGGACTTTAATGACTCACGTCCAGCAAAGTGTTGCTCTTTGTCACTTTACCTTCCCTCTGATAACTTAGCGTTCTGTAGTAGTAGTCGATTTGCAAAAGGTCCTAACGTTGAATATGAAACAAATATGCAGAAAATAAGATGAAACTACCTGTACATATATGTTTAAATAAAGAGCATCTTTCAGGAACGCGTCGGCTCTCTTTTTGTAGCAATAAGAAGACCCTAAAAAAAAAACAAGAACCACAACAACTTAGGAGACGAGGCAGACGTGATGCTTGTGAACTTTATTAACGGAAATCTTTTTGGTCCCTTCAACAACGTTAGACTGTCACAGCGGTTTCTGGTGGGGTGAACGGAAAGAGGACACATTTGTGAAACAACCTTTGAGCGGGTAAACAAAACAGAATCACGAAGCAGGAGCTGTGAGGACACCGCGGTGATGACCGAAGGACGTTTTTTTTTAAATGATCCTTTGAGCGTGGGCTGCAGTGGAAGAACTGAGACGAGGAGACGTACAGCTGTCTCCGACCGACAAACGGAGCCCGGTAAACTTCCCGGCCCCTCTCCAAAACACCAAACAATTTCACATGAACCAAAACTATGCAGAAGTGCATATTTTGACAGCTACAATGGCTTCTCACCGATGTGACCGAACGACGGGAGAACGCTTTCAGCGGGGGAGGTCGATCATCCACCTGAGTTAGTTGCCACTGCAGTACCATAAGGAGAGCTACGGACTGCCCGAACACACTAAATAAGCAATGCCCTCGCACCGCCGAACATGTCTCCAGGCATTTCTTGAGCATTTCAAGCCATTTTCCACCTTTAGCAATTCTAAATCATTAATCGTCGTGAACTGCCCCTTCCTTCAGCGAAGACGTTCCCGGGCAGTAAAACACGGTAGGAGAGACGAGTCACTTTTTAAAAAACATCTTGACTGGTGTTTCAGACGCGTTGGCAGGCGGACCCGCTCGGCACTGAAGGCGTCGGGCACCGAGTCGAAACAGAGTCCGACAGGGGAGAACTCGCGGCGTAAACACTTGCCGAACAACCGGAACTGCGCAGAAACGGAGTAAATGGGCCTTTGCCCATTTTTGGAACCGCGGCGCCTGGGTCGCGCTGAACGCTCGCAGGCGGTCGACGTGAGTTGGTGGCGATTCTGCAGCCAGCAGCCTTGTAAACAACTCGAGACGGAGGGAAAACAGAGAAAAACCGACACGCGTCAGTAAGAAAAACTCCTCCACGCCACCGTGGCAGATACAAGCCATTGTAAAAGCCCGGCAGATTCCAGAGGGCCGCCGAGGGCCCTCTGTGCGCACAGTCCGATCAGGGGGCCCCTGTGAGAGCCCCCCTCCTTCCGCGCTGCTCCACAAAACAGCCGCTCACCTCACGTCCCATCTCCTTCCCCTAAAAATCTCCCAACCAGTCACCTTGCCGTTAAAAAAGAAAAATATAAATCAAAAACTCAGGAGTGCTCACCGCTCCCCTCATCAACTCAGATGGTGCGGACGCCACCGCTGACGCAGCGGCCGCCGGCAACAAGGTTGACTCAAAAAACCTTGAGCGTTTCTGCGGCGACTGCGAGGGCGGCGCCAACTCTTACGATCCTTAAAACGCGGTGGAAATTTAAAAAAAGAAAGAGCGATCTTAAATAAGGTCGTGCCATCGTCCGTTCCTGCCTGCCCCACGTGGGCTCACATCATGCATAAAGTCATTTATGCACGCCCCGCACATTTCACACCACCTGCTCCGGTGCAAGCCACGCGCAGACAAAACACAGCTAAGGGAACACAAACGCACCGGCTGCTGGCTGGAGATGAAAGCCAATGTCGGTTCCCGGCCGCCGAAGCGCACATCTGGCCGGAGTGTTTAAAGAGCCACCTTCTCTCTTTCAGGCCCCTCGCTGGCGGCCTCGGAGAGACGAGCCAACGTCTTTGATATAAATGAAGTCAAAATACTACAAGAATAAAAAGAAAATTCCCGAGAGCAGCGCTTGTCGCAATATCAATCAAAACCTTTTGATCCAAACTTCAAAGAGCCTTAGCTTCCATTAAAGGAGACACTGCCTGGACTGTTAACACTGGTTTCGCCCCAGTTCCATCGTCGACGTGCCACCAAACGCACCACACATTTAGGCCAAACTCTACCACAGACTACGAAATATACTCTGCACCATACAAAAGGAATGAGAAAAAAACATTGTCCTTTGGCTACTTCACAACAGAGACAAAAGATGAGAATTATTCCTCAAAGAGAAGGTCCCTCTTCACAGATTGACAGAGTGAATACTTTGCTTCAATACGAGACTAAACGAATGAAATGGGCAGCCAGTTTGGTGGACACGTCTGAGGTTACCAACAAAGTAAAATCTCCAAAAACTTTTAAATTAGTTCCAAAATGAGTCAGTGTCGTAAATGAAATTTTTCTGCTTATGAGGATACGGTGAGGAAGGTTTCTCAGTGTGGTTCATGAACAAAAAAATCTGTAAAAACCTTCAGCTATTTGGCAATTTTTTAGACTGAGGATGAGGATAACTAATGTTTTTTTGGGGGGGGAGTTCATATAGAAAACCTGGTTACTCATCCCTAGCATTTCTCCTATTGTTAGCTAATACTCTAAACAGTGACAACTAACTCAGTTTCATTCATTGTCTGTAAGCCAGCAAGTGACCCGTGGCTCTGAACCAAAGATGCACATTCGTGGAATTGGAAATCAACTTCCCCCGGGGATGAAATCAAATCACAGTTACGGTGGATGAATTTGGCAAATTAAATAACTGCAGAAAATCTGCATGAAGAAAAATCACAGCTCAGTGAGCATCACCGGAAGACAACAAAGACTGAGACAGGCAAACAAAGAGCACCAAGGTGGTGGATGAGTGAAAAATAAGGAAGCAGCAGGATGCGACAGCCTGTGTGGATGTAGAGGGGATGATGCCAATGCTCTTATGGGGTCGTTTCTATGTCGTGCTTTTAGTGTAGCTGGTCAACTCTTCTATTTAGAGTTACACTATGTGTGAACTGGCATTACTTTGTATTTTGCGTGTGAGAGGATCAGAGGCCTGCTGTGAATGAGAAGTTGGCAGCTAGCTTGATTCTGCTGCGTGTGGCTCTTCTGCTGGGGCTGTCCATGGACAAGAGGCTCTTGACGCTGGGGGCCGTTGGAGGTTTGGTGACCGCAGACTGTTCCGGGGGGCCGGGCTGCTCAGGTGGATTGGTCGTGTTGTTTGGGCCTGCTGCCACCTGGAGCTCGATGCTCTCTGAGATCAAACAAGTACAGAGTGAGCTCGCACCTCGTGAAAGAAGGGAAAGGTGTGACGCACTCATGAAAATGTTATTTTTGTTCTCCCACGCAGTGCCATTTCTTGCTCTTTACTTGACATTAGTTTGGAGAAGCACTTAGTGCACCATACCCATCTAAAAACCACATAACCCTCCAGTTCTTTTTTCTTACAGGAAAGATTGAGGCCTCAAATTTTGAAAATCTGTATCATTTGGGAGAGCTTCACTCTGTGGGTTCCAAAAAACCCACATTAAACAAAAAAAAAAAAAAAATCTATTAATCCAAATTGAGTGGCCATTTAATTTCTGTAATGGATATATTTGTCTAAAAGGAGAAATCACATTCAAAGTAAAAAGTGACAGATGCAATTCTGCCAAAACTAATATTAACTAATATGCATTTACACGCAATGCAAGCACTTGGAACATTCAAACTGACCCGCTGGTGGTGGAGTTTTCTCCTCGAAATGAATCAGGTCTGCCTGCTGGAGGAGAACGGGGTCAGGGTGCAGCTGAGGTGACGGTAAACAGGATGGCACGGGACCACACAGCAGGTCCACGGGGGATGTCAGGCACAGCAGCTCTGATTCCGAAGTGACATCGCCACCTGGCAGGTGAAACAGAGGCCTGAACTCCAGTTCAACGGTATTTTTTAATTGAAGAAGACTGGCCAGCGGCACAGCTGCCTTTTCCAGTGGTTCAAACATAAAAGAACAGGTAGGAAAACTAGAACTTCGAACATTGCAGAAACAGTGGACTGCAGCAGAGGCAGCATAGTCTGTAGAAGACTTGCATTACCTGGGCTCTGGGCTCCAGAAGTTGCGTTGCTAACGGGGCTGTCTCTCAGGCTTTCTGCATTCTCTCCTGGCTGGGGGCTGCTGGGGACTGAAGAGCTTGTCCTCGCTGAACACAGAGATCCAGCATCATCTCATGAAATCACATTCATCACTTTACACGCTACGAGAAAAAGATTCCAATCGATTTTACCTTTCATATCGTTCTTCAAAACGATAATCCTCTTGTGACCATGACCTTTTATCCAGACCACCTGGTGATGACATGACCCAAAACAATCAGACACTAAATGAACAGACAGGAGAAACTACAGGAATTGTTTAAGTTGTATGTAAAATCTCTTCAGACGATGGCGCACGTTCTGTTTCCTCTATAAATAGGTAAGCTCCAGATTGTATAAGCAAGTGCTGAAAAGTTTTCTCACCTGTGGAATGGCGCTGAGCAGCTCATCGGTGCTGTTGTATCCATAGGAGCGAGGTTCGAGGCCACAGCCTGTAAATTTGCTATACGCTCCCTGGAACTCAGTCAGGAAGATCTGGTTGTAATGGTAGGTGTGGAGCAGTGCACGGATGTTACGGGCAAACTGGTAAAGCTTGGTCAGCCTCACCCACTCCTCACTATGACTGGTGGCATTTTCAGTCTCCTCGTGGTAAAGCTGTTAAAGAGGGGAAAAATGTCAGTTCAGCCTGTGGACGTAAAAGGGTACAGATTATGAACCTACACTCTTTCTACTGACCTCAACAAGGTAAGGCAGGCTCTTGAGCAACTCGCTGAGGGAGAGGAACCCATATTCGCATGGGTTGAGCGGGGCTCCATGGACACTCAGGTACTGCTGACTCAGCTCTTCCACCTTCACACCCTTGGTGACCTGCTCCTCTTCTTGGGACATGAGCAGAGCCAGTAGCTGGGACGTCAGCAAGCGCAGAGACTTCCTGTTGATCAGCTGCACTTCCCGACCCTCTGAGCCATCCACCACCTGGAGAAGGGAAACAAAGCGGCAGGGGACAGCGGCCATGCGAGAACATTTGACAACATTAGCCCTGGCAGAGAGGGGCGGATTCAGCTATAATATCATTTTGGATTGATTTATAAAATGCAATTAAACAACAGTAAAATGTCAAAAATGAAAAAACGTTGAATTACTTTAAAAAACAGTATCGACAAAAGATGACCATGATCACCTTCAAGAAGGGAAGGATTAATTGCAGGACTTTTGGATTGCATTCATTTTAACTAATGACTGCCCACTACTTTATATGGAGACAAAATGCTTGTAACAAAAAATATTTTATCTGTGTATTATTGTGCATGAGTACAGTTATACATAACATGACTTTGCACCATAATTTCACATTTAACTTCGTAGTGAACAAATTCCGAAAAAGCAGGGTTTTGTCTTAACCATCAAATTAACTTGACCATTTGTGGCATAAACATTTCCTCCAGTCGTTTCAAGCAGCGAATCCTCGGAGGCGCCCCTTACCTTGACGACATGGCAGAGTTTGCTGAGCAGAGCCGGCAGGGAGCTGGCATCATAGTCCTGCAGGCGCAGGCCGTAACCGAAGGTCCTGCTGTACTCTGTGAGCAGCTGGCTGACGGGAAGGCTGGAGTTTTTCTGAGCCCGAAGCAGCTTGACCAGCTGAGCTGCCAAGGCCTTGATTCGCTCCACCTCTGTCAAAGTCAGCACCTTCTCC
Organism: Psettodes erumei; assembly: GCA_016785225.1. Taxonomy (NCBI): domain Eukaryota; kingdom Metazoa; phylum Chordata; class Actinopteri; order Pleuronectiformes; family Psettodidae; genus Psettodes; species Psettodes erumei. The sequence goes on along the minus strand of JAFBJZ010000004.1, from coordinate 263,260 downwards.
TCCCCACACTCCAACACCTTACAAAGGCAGAGGACGTCAGGTGGTTAATTTGTTTTGGCTTTTGACAGGATTGAAGAGGAATTCTTTGCAGAGAGCACCAGATGTCCAAGAGTGTGCATAAAAATATCAAAAACTGAGAAAACAGGCATTTAATATTCCCTGCTCACATCAAGAACCCGAATAAGGTTGAAGAACCCTTGTATACTCATTTTGTACAGAGGGGTAATCTATAACTTGTCAAAACTTCCTTGTAAAGCAGCATGAAGAAGCATGTTACACAAACATCTTCACTCACCATCAGCACGTCAGGGATTGCCTCAAAGAGTTCCATGAGCTTGGTGAAGCCATAGTAGCTGAGTTTGCACTGGCGACCGAAATGATGGTGATAGGTGGGGATGAACTTGCTGAAGGGCATTCGACAGTGAGGCTGGTGACGGAGCAGGTCCACCACCTCCTTCGCAAATTGCTTGGTGCGCTCCATTTCCTCCACGGTACGCTCTGAAGGCCAATCATCGGGAAACAGGATGTGTTTAGCATTCTTCATGCGGCTGAGGTTTTCGTCTCTCAGTAGGTTCCTAACATATTTTGCCATATGCAAATGTTTGCCCCAGACCAAGGACAAAGTATAGTTTTTAATGTCACTGCCACCATTCATATTAATAAAGATATTTAGGTAGGTTTTTATCCTACAATTAACTATACATAGCAATGGGTCTATGTTCTTAAACATATCGTCTCATAAACAAACCAACATACTTACTTGAAGGTAAGGAAGAAGTACATAGCTGAATTATTAATCAGTATTGTCTACTGCATTGCAAAACTGGGTCCATACAGAGCTACAGCAGCTCCAACAGTTTGTTGTTAAACTAAGACCCAGCTCTGGAATTCATTAAATTTACATTTACCTTCATTTTCACTCATAAATAAGTGAGTTTTTTTAATTACTGGTTTAAACAGACCTCTCTTGGGGACGGAGATGACTGTGTCCGAGGCCTGGTGCGTTATGGTAATGGTGGTTTCAGGGATCTCCGTCAGAAGGTCCATCAGGTCACATATGCCATAGTCGATCACCCTCCAGTCTCTGGAGAAGCACCTGATACACGCGGTAGAGAGAACATTATGCATAACCATAAAACTGAAGAGCCAAACACTTTGAGGACGCTCCGTTTGTTTTGTTTTTTCCCCAACCGCTACAAAACAGGCATCATCTACAGTTCTGAGCAACATTGACTAACCAATGGTAGGCCTGCATGAAGTCCTTGATGGCCACTTGTTTGCTGGCTTGAAATTTGAGCAGTTTCAGCAGGTCTTGGGTGAAGCGCTTCACTTGAGCCCGATGGGTCAGGGTCAGTAGACGCTTGGTGCCCATGCCCAAGATCTGACGGCAACAAAAATTTAAATTATGAAAACACATGGAAAAAGGATAAGAAAAACATAAATTAAACTTAGCAAATGTGTGCGACCCTCATAACCCCCTGACCTGCAGAACGTGTGGCACAGCCTCCAGCAACTCCAGCAGTTTAGAGTAGCCATAGTCAGAGACGCGGCACTGCTTGGCGAAGTGATGGTGGTACGAGGGTATGAACTTGCTGATGGGCATGATGCAAGAAGGCTGACTCTTCAACAGGTCAATAATCTCTCGGCTGAACTGAATAAGCTGAGGGTTGCCCACTGGACTTTTGCAGCGCTGAATCCATGGCTCTGCACAAAAAGATGCAAATAAAAAAAAATTGAGCTGCAACATTAACCAACAACCTCAAACTAAATTGTGAAATCTGTAAATGTGCATACCAGAGTTTGGTGCAGGTGGTTTGTTGTGGATCCACTTGATGATTTTGAAGCCATTCTGAGCTGTGACTATTGTGATACTGGGGACACAGGTGATGAGGTGTTCCAGAGGAACACCACCCTCCAGCGTCTCATTGCCCAGCTGCAGTGGGCTGAATTTTGCTGCATAGCACTCTGGGAAACTAAATGGAAAATATATTACATTTATTTAAAATGTGTGAAAACGTGCACTGTTTGATTTAAATCTGTGGATTAAAGAGCTGGGCGTCACCTGAGTAGTGGAAGGGTTCCCTCATGTGACTGCAATAAGCTGTGGACCTCAGAGGCTAAGGTGCTCAGAGACATTGCAACGAATGGGATTTTATAGGAGTCAGGATCAAAGTCAGCCTCACTACAGGAAGTGATAAGACACAAAATCATTCATGGAAACAGGCATGACAGTCAGCTGACATTGTACAATGGTGCTTAACAGTGGCCCTGTTCATACCAGGCACTAAGTGATCTGATAAAAAGAACAGGTTTAATTACAGGTGTGAATGCACCAAAGACACATTGAGATCTGATCGCTCAGACCACATTCATGTAGTAGCGTTGGAATGAATGTGTCCTGGGCTACACTGAAGGACCGCCTACTCAGCTGACAGCCTCTGCCAAAGCAGGAGTGCATACTTATTCACACTCATTCAGTTTGGCTCTCAAACTGCAAGAGCTGACTTTGTCCACAATGCCTGAAAGATTCAAGAAAGCCTATAGAGTGCATTGAACGTATTGGATGATTAGGTATGCCAGGAACACGCCAAATAATAGACCCAGACTTTACTGATTTCTTTTTCTTTTAATTTCCAGCAGACTGGGCACGGGTAGTTCAATGCTGCCTCCTGCTGGTTGAAAAGTACTAGACACCTGGTCTTTGCAATCAGAAATTATGTACATGTTTATTTTTATATGGAGCTGGGAAGTGAGATTTGATCACAGGTTGTCATTGGAGATGCATTAAGTTGTCCACTCATAATCGGATCACCCACTACATATTAATACCAGGTATGAACAGGGCCACTGACCCAACTGTCTGCTTTTTATTTTCATTTTATTTACCTGAAGTCCTGCTGTGTGTAGTGCTGTCTGCAGACAGGCTCATGATACTCCAGCTCCTCAAACACCACAGGGCTGCCGCTAGCAGAAGAGGAGCCCTCCTGGGACTGGGAAGATCCCAGTGGACTCTGGCGGATTTGGCTGCTGGGCAGAAGGCACACAAGCCTCGAGCCTCCCTGCTCCCGCACCGCCACTACCTCCGGCAGTCTGTACAGATCCCCAGCCACCAGCTTACGGGAATATCTGGATATGTTAATGAAGACTACTTTGTAAGGCATATATTTTTTTGTAACTGCCACAATCAAGTAGAAAATATGTACTTGTAAAGTTGCTCAAGCTTTAAGGCCATACGTTGAACACCAGTAACTCACTTTTTCTCATAGATCTCGCTGAACTTGAAAAAGGGAAGGCAGTTTGCAGGTGCATCCTGAAGAATGCTGATGATCTCTGTGCTGTATGGTGACACAGCTGAAATTTACCATCACAATCCAAAACCAGAAAAGCATGCAACGAATCTGAGAATCACACAAACTCCCAATGTGAGAGGGTCAAGGCAAACTATAACCCTGGTGTCAACCAAGCCCTCCAGTGCATCTCAACACAAACTGTACCTGAGCATGGCTAGAGACTTGCTGCCGCTGCCGGTGATCAGAGACACCTGAATGCGCTTGCCTCCGACCTTGTAGCGGTGCAGGCCGCTGACAGCACTGATTGCCTGCTGTAGGGACAACATCTGAACTGTGGCCTTCAGCTGATAGTCAGTGTGGGGGCTCAGCTCCACAGCTTTTACCTAGACAAAACATATCAGGCACCAAGGAGATGTTTTGCGGAAGCGGTTAATGTAATTTCAAACAGAAAAACTCAAATAGCTAAATTACAAAAAGGAAACATTTCATCAAACAAGATCATATAGGCGTATTTGAAGTATACATAATCACTAAAATAAGTTCACTGGGATAGGGCTTACCCGCCCATATCGGGAGAAGGTGTCATGCAGCGTCTGCTGCAGGTCTTTGCGGGACATTCGGTAGTCCAGATTGCCCACCTGGACCTCTGCCCCCTCTGAGAACGGCTCAGTTGGGCCTTCAGGACACGGACTGCGAGGGGCAGCAAGAATAGGCGAGGAGCGGCTGGACAGACAGGGGGACGCGCTCCTATCATTGGAAAAGGAGAAGACAACCTTCAGTACAATGAGGATCTGTACATTTAATACCAGGACATGCTCTTGGCCAACATGAAGGAGTTAAAAGAGAATCTATCACCTGGAGGACCAAGAGCCCTGGGAGAGGACAAGAGGACTGAAGCTCCTGTGCAGGTTCAGCTTGCTGAAGGCTGACGGTGTGCTGATCTGGAATTCCCCTGAGCTCCTGTCCCCTTGTTCCACGGGGGATTCAGTCACGCTGCGAGGATTGGAGCCCTCTCGTCTATATGGAAATTAGGAAAAAAAGCGGAGGGGATAATGACACGCTGTGCTTCTAAATGTTTTTGCTGGTCTGAATGCTGCTGCTGAATGCTGCTGCTGAATAAATGAGTGCTTGACATTAGAGTTAGCACACCTTAGTAAAAGAAAATAGTGTGTTGCCAATTATTTAGGGAGTTTTTATCTTGTGGTCATATTTCATCCGTCTCTGTATAACGTCCCCTTCCCCTGTGTGTACCTCCGTCTGTACATGGACTCTCCAGTGAGGCCGGGTTTGGACAGCTGCTCCAAGGTCCCGGTCTCACCGTTGCTGTGGGGAGAAGAGGAAGCGGCACGCCCTTTCTCCAGCTGGTGGAAGCCCATTCTGGACTTGCCCTCCAAACTACCCAGCTCCTGGAGCAGACAGACAGCACATGTTGAAACACAGTATGTTCGCTGGCTGGATTCTGTTGATATGTTTTCACGTACGTGCAGGTATGTGTGCGGAAGGCGATATTGTGAGGAGATTAAATTTGTTAGTGCACATGAAAGCAAGCTTTATGGACAAAAAAAAAGAATGGAAGGTTATGATTTGATATACCAACATTTAATTAGGGGTGCACATTTAAAGTCAACTAGCTGAATAGAAAACAACAGAAAAGCAGCAAACACCAGCTGTTTGTTATAATTTATTCTGTGCATCTCAGTTCTATCGAATGCAATGCCTTTTGAGTGTGGTGCTCGCAGAACTGGTTGCATTGAATGTACTGTATTAGACACAGTGCGAGCTGCTCTGATTAAACAGCACTATGACAGGAAGGCTGAGAGGCTCAAGGTCGAGCTGAAACAGCCATCAGGACTGCACTTCTGACTGCTGCAGAGATTTATGATAGTTTATTTGTCATCGCGCTGTACCTGACGAGCACTGTATCTCAGGCAGATACCACACGGTTGCCGACGCAGCCATGAGAGCCCGCTCTCCTGTAAATGTTTGACAATCATGAGCGGGATCTATGCTAGAAATGTTACTCTCTGTGGAGCTTACAGAGATTAAATTGCCCACCCCTGGTTTTCTCAGTCATCTATTCAGCAAGCCATTTCTCTGGTCTGCTGCAACGGCCTGCTTCGTTGCAGTCGAGCAAGAAAGAGCAAAGTAATTCCAGCCACCAGGTCCTTTTTTCATAACGGAGGACTGCGTGGCACAAGGTCAGCCACAGAGAAACCGAGGCATGGAGCAGTCTTTGGAGAGAACACCGGCTGCTCACATGTAGCGGTATATCAGCACAGATATACTGAACAGGGCATACAGGCTAACTCATGCATTAATATGATGAATGACCAATGAACATGCAGGACAACAGGGGACACATGAAGCAACAGCAACAACTAACACATGCCACATGCTAGCACAAATGACAAATGAAGCAAGTGGCTACAAGCTGTTAGTGTGAGAGCAGCAATTAGAAGCACACTGGGGGGAGGGGGGAGCCACTGCCATTCACAAAGCAGTCCAGACGAGGATAGAGGGCAACGGAGGTTAAGGGGAAGCAGGCGCCGATGAGACTGCTGACCTGATGGGGCTTGGCTGGCGCACCACCGGGAGGCCCACTGCACCCCCTCCTGGGGCTGTAGGGCCTTTCAGGCAAGGGGCCAGGGGTGTGGCACGGGCGGGTTGCTCGCCGTGGCCTCCTGGGTGACCTGGGCTTCTCCAGGGGCAGAAAAGAGAAGGAGGGTATAGATGGGGGAGGGGCGAACACTGAATCCTGGGTTTTATAGGGCTGAGGCAGAGCCTGAGGCAAGTGATGGAGCCGAGACTGAAGCTCGGGCTCAGGACTTGCATCGTCTCTGGGCCGCGGGGAGAAGGAGAGGCTGATTCGGCGGCCACACACATCCTCATTTTCCATTCGCTTGCGGGCACGCGCAGCTGCCTCAGGGCTGCCAAAGCGGAGGACTGCCGCGCCCTGGGACATGCCCAGCACCTTGCCACCACAGTTGTCAGAGAGGCGGCGAAGCCTGAGCTTCACAGCGTTCCGCAGGCTCTTGTCACAGTTGACAGGGAGGTTGTGCACATAGAGGAGGTTGAAACTGGGCTGGGGGAGGGATGGAAGAGACAGCGCGCCTGTCTGGTTTGTATAATTTACACTTACAAAAAAATTAAAGCAGTACTCGTCCATTTAGTAGAGAAACAATTTGGAGAGTGAGAGTGCTCTAGATCAGGAAAAAATGTAGTGATCCCTTAAAGCAGATGAACATGGTCAAATTCTCATTCCAACTGCCTCACTCTCTGCCCTCTTGGTCCACACTAAAGTGAGATCCAGCTTGATTACTTTTGCCAGCACAAACTTACCTTATCTGCAGAACAGACACAGAATAGACCAAAACCATATATTTTTTTAGACTTAATGGAGTGTTTCTGAAGCCTACCTGTGCTTTGACAAGCATTCGTGGTGGCAGATCAGCTGTGATCTCCTGAAAGGGCACGTGGCGGTGGGCGTGCTGCAGAAGGGCTGAAGATGTGTGGCTGCCATGGACCAGGATTACCTGGAAACCGTGGCGATGGCGCAGGTCACTCAACTCGCTTGCAAAGTTCACATCGGCTGTTAATGAGGAAAAGATAAGACTCTGTTACACAAAATCCTTTGCGGTAGCGAGACTGCCGTCGGCCGACGTGAATCTGGGCTGAACTCACAGGATACGAGCACGACAGTTGCAGGTGCAGTGTGGGTCTCAGCAAAGCGCCGGAGGCTCTGGCGAAGTTTGTCATCTGCAGCATTCTTGGCTGTGGCGTTGATATGTGCAACAGTAACCTGACAAAAGCAGAATTATATTTATATATATATATCACCAGAATTATCCCCTGTTTTGAGGAATTTTATTTTGTCATCTTTTTTGGCAGGGAATTTCTTAAGATTATATTTTTTTAAGTTAATGCCAAACATTTTGATATTTTGTGAAAGCGTCAGTTATTTCACTGTATGACTCTGAAAGCTCCAACATACAGAATAGTATAATAGAATGCCTGACGCCAGTTTAATCTATTATTCAAGCCCGATCTTAATGGTAAATGTACTCCTGTTTCTACTCCACAGCACAAAAGTGTAGCTTAGTGGTAGATAACTATTAAATCAGGGTGTTAAGGACACTTTGTAATTGTGCAACTGGGAAAGTCTTTGCCAATGCCAGACATTACTGTCGGTACCTGGCAGTTGTTGAGCTCTTGGATGACAGCTTTACTCTCCTTGCTGATATCACAGACGCAAATGAATTCGGCCTCACGATGACCCTGGAAGAAACGGCTGCGAATACGCTGGACCACAGCGCCGGCGGAGCGCCCGCTGGGAACGCTGCAGTTCTCGATGTCCCAGAAGACGCCCACTGGAGGGATGTTCTCGGGCCCGCTGTTCTCTGGTGAACCTGATGCACAGTGAACGGCCATTCAGAGCACCCTGAACTGTTTAAAGTAGCATCAGACGATGAATTAAAAATGTCTGTCGCTGACTAAAATATTACATATCCACTTCACTCAAAATTCTATTGACCTTGCTTGTAATTTCTGCATTAAAACAAATCAAACCTTTTCAATAAATAATAGATTTGCAGGGATTCAAGACTGTGCACTAACCATACTTCTGGCCAGTCTTGCCAAGGCTGGTTGATGGCATGAGCGTCATGCCATCAGAGGAGGTGCCACAGCCATTGCAAATGGGGACTGGGATGGGGGCAGTCTGGGGGACAGGAACATTGGGCCACACCTTGTCCGACTCTGAAGCCAGCCCATTCATTGGCTGCAAATCGGCACACATGAATACAACCGGCATGGAACACAGATGTACCACAACAGCAGCTAATAGTAGGCAAATGCATTTTATAACAACACAAATAGAAAACCTCAGTCTTGGTTTACGTGACTGGGGTCATGCATGCATATAGCATAAAGTTCCCTAAAGGGATCTTCATGGCACAGACATACAAAGAAAGCCACGGTGAACAGTGAGAACTCTACCAACCTTCAACAAGCACTCTTGGCAGTAGTGCGCCCCCTTCACACAAACCGTGCGTTCTACATTTGGGTGCATAGGATTAGAGAAGAAGTGTGCTGAGGTGGTTGTAGTAGTGATGGTGGTGGGGGTCAGGTGGTCACCGAGTGTGCTTCTCTGGGATCTTCTGGCTGACGGGCTGCAGTCCACACCACAGGTGTAGTAGCCAGAAGAGGCCAGGCAAGAGCCATGCAACGGAGGGGGTAGAGAGGAAACAGAGGGGAGAGAGGAAGCCAAAGGGGCTGAGGAGGGAAACACGCTGGGTTGACTGCAGGGAAGCGGGACAGCTGGGTAGGTGTGGAGAAGCCCTGAGCAGCAGGGGAGGTAGGGGTGTGATGAAACAGGCTGAGAGGTAGCAACAGATGAGGGTATCTGCGGTTGGTAACCAAGACCGAGCAAAGGATCAAGAGCTTCACCTCCACTTCCACGGCCCAGGTTATGTTTATACTGATGAAGAGATGAGGCTACGGAGCAAGGCCCAGACCTGCTAACACTACTGCTACTGATGGGTGCTCCCAGAGAGCCTGGGGCGATGTAGAGCGAGACAACTCCGGCAATGCTGCCACCGCTACCAGCAACACCTCCGCCGTCTAAGACCCCATAGCCATCTGTGCTGCAATAGTCACAGTGAGTGCAAATGCTTACTTTGGGGCTAGCCCCCTCTTGTTGCTGCTGTGGCGACTGTTGGTGGGAGCCTTGTGTAAGCTGAGGTGGAGGAGGCAAGCAGGGATGAGGCAAAGGGAGAGGGGCCATAGAGTAGGGCTGGGATGATTGGGAGGAGGAAGTATGGTGTGGAGGAGGAGGAGGAGGAGGAACATCTTTCAATTCCAGCACGGCCTTTCTGCTCTCCATGTAATTGTTCTGGAAAATAAAAAAGGAAACCATCAACTCATATTGCTCCTGTGGATTGTTTTGGTTGGTGTGGAATCTTATTTATGTGAAATCAACACACACAATATTTGCACAGCAACCTGACAGTGGGAGATAACCATTCTGCCATATTTATACGCGTGACCAGAGAGAAAGCACCATTCTTAAACTTCTCAGTGTTCAGCTTTAAGTCCGTCTCAGAGTTTTAGCCAAAATATTGGAATGCTTCAGTTTTTTGGCACCAATTTTGTAACAAATGTTGCAAATGTGTTGGAAGGAGATGCGGCCAAAGTGAAATAGGGGACAGTATCAGGAAACACCTTTTACTTTGCTAACCTGTCACAGGGTAAACCACTATCTGCATTGCAAACTCTCATCACAACCACATGGAAATTCCCCTGGAAAGGTATTTGAAAGCTGATGCATTTACAGTGACAATTGATTTTCTACTGCAAATATATTTTCCCTACATTCTACAATGTAAAACCATTTAAAATCCATAAAAGGGATATTAATCAAGGAACAATAGCTGTCTGAACCACTGTGCATCTTGATGAGACGACAAAAACAAATCAACCCTGACACACAGTGTACAAGTGAAATGATACATAATCATTTACATAAATGGACTGCATCCCAGGACTGGACCCCTGATAATGCACCCAAAGCATTTTTAACCCAAGTGTTATACAGAATACAAATGAATTCAAAGTCCTTCCCTCTGTTCTATATGTCAGGCTACGGTCTGTGTGTAAAGTTACGTGGGCTGTACAGGTAAACACCTACTTCTTTATCTGTGTGATGAGGGGCGGTTGTCTCAGTGGTGGAGAAGCAGTCTTTGAGTTTCCATAGCAGGGTTGAGGCCTCTGTTTTGGGGTGACTGAGCCATGGGAAGGGACTAGCGCTGCATATGGATCTCTCCTTTCCCAGTCCTTCCATCATACAACCCAGAGAGATCTTTCACCATACTTTCATCTCTCTTCACTCTCATGCTTTCCTAATAAGAGGAAACGAAAGTTAAACACTTGACGCCGAATCATTTCGCTTACGTCGCCCCTTAATGATCCCCTGACCGCGTCATTCAGTTCACATTAATAGGAGACACCGAAACATCTGTGTGAAGTGCTGAATGGCTCGTTTATGATGGCACAGTTTTGGCCGTGAAAGTGAATTTGGTTCAACACAGCCTCGTGACGACAGGTTTAAATCATTACAGGGAGCGTGTCTGTGTATATATCGCTGACAAAGTCGGCAAGTTTGGATTGTTTATCAGGAGCTAACGGACGCACCAGTTATGTTTTACCCGAGCAAACGAACGAGCAGCTAGCTTAACGTCGTTTCTCTGGGTGTATTAACTACTGTTTACGGTACTATTCACTAGCTTATACAACTAGCTTTAGACTGCTACCGAAACGAACCAATATACCGAAACCTGTCCGGAGCTAGCGTTGCATTTAAGCTAACAACAGACCCCATTAACGTTACGTAGCTTGTTTAGCAGGCACGTAGCTGCTTCCACATGCAGCTGTGCATCGTCATGGGGTAAAGCCCCCTTTGTTTCATAATGACGAACAATTTTCACAACAAGTGATTTTAAAACTACCTGAGAAGGTCTCGCCTTTCACATCTTGCTCAAACGACCGTTCCCCTCTGTCTGTCTCCCTGGAAACCCCGCACCTTTTTGTAACCTACGTCTGCCAGAAAGTCTTCACAGCTGTCGCAAATGTTATTGTTACAACCAGCGAAAGATTAACTGATTGTTGGCACCTGCACGTTGAATAGCCAGATATTAACAAAAGATTGTTTAAAAAAAAAAATGTATATGTTTTTATGCTCTCAATTACTTTACTCTGAGATTTATTCCCTTCTTTTGCAGTTCTGTTGTGCATTCGTAGTTGTATAACACCCCAGAATTAGGGGTTTTCATGGACATGTTTTGCATTTCTTAAAAGGAGCCATATATTAAAATCAATGTTGGAAAGTAATTAAGTTCATTTCATTTAGTACAATTTTGAGTATTCAATAATATGCCTCTTGATTCAAAACACAGTAAAAGAATGCACTCTATGTGGGATACAGGTGCACTTGATGGCACAACAGCGCACTCTAGTGGTTGGCAGGCGCCCCCCACACACCCCCACCCCCCCGCTGCCTGTGATTCCTGGGGTACAATAACGGGACAGCAGGTTCAACCATCAGTCCCAGTTGTGAATGGAGATGGGTAAACAATAACGGCTCAGTGTTTTATGCATTATTCACATTTCTCCACAGCGGGGGCTCTCTCATTATTTTCAAACTTCTCTTTTTGGCTTATTGAAAAGCAGCCGATTCTTCCATCAGTTATTAGACAACACCGGCTTTCTCGTTCCCGTCCGTCATGGCGATTGCCCACGTAGCCACGGAGTACGTTTTTTCCGACTTTCTGCTGAAGGACCCCACGGAGGCGAAGTACAAAGGGTTGCGTCTGGAGCTGGCCGTGGACAAAATAGTCACGTTTCTCGCGGTGGGGCTGCCTTTGTTTCTCATCTCGCTCGCTTTTGCCCAGGAGGTGTCAGTCGGTGAGTTGGTACAATTTGTAAGCATCCTCATCATCTTACATTATAATCCTTCCAGTTTAATCCCCTGGAATAAGAACGCGTCTGTTCAGTCAGTGCACCGCTTCTTTGTCTCTCTCTCAACTGCACACTGACTGCAACAGTTGTAACAATTCAAATCGCCCTTACGTGCAGTGGTGGGTGAGGCACGGGGAGACTCACGCATGCAGGGGTCCTACTCTCAGCAAACGGCCCGAGAGAGAGAGGTGTGAACGATGGAGAAGGTGTGGTTTAATTCTCCACCCCTCTGCTTCTCTCACGCCCAGACGGATTCATCCACGCACTGCTGCTGCTGCTGGTGATGCTGATGGTGTTGATGGAAACTTTGGGCACAGCTTCACATACTGACAAACTGTCCTGTGCTGTGATCAAGCAATCAAGCTCTTATATACGCCGGTGCCATATGGACTGGTGTCAGTGTAAAGAGCAGGGGTATCTCACACAATTTACCAGAAGGTGGTGTACGCAATCTGTGCAGTCTCATTCCTCATCATGGCACTCTTTTTGGTTTATATTCATTTTTTTCGCTAACCCACAGTGTCTTGTTGTCATAACCTGCCAGTCCTGTTAAAGATATCAGCTAAAGCATCAATTTTCCCTATTATATCAGCTTACAGCACATTATATCAACCACGGAGGGTGAGATAGAGAGAGGAGGAGGAAGACAGAAATATGAGATGTGGATTGGCTTTTTTTTTTTTTTTTTACCTCAGCAGTCTTTCTGCTTTGTCATGGTGGGTGAAGCACAGGTGTTATTAATGCCATTAATGATGTCTCTGTTTTGTTCAGGTGTCCCGGTCATTTCAGGGAGACAGCAAGACATGAAACCAAAGCAGCTGACGTGTGGCAGCAACATGCAATGAATTTAATAATGAATATCAAAATAATTTAAAATACTTGTAAAAATAAAAACAATACATCCATACAGTTGACAGCTAGTATTAGAACTGCAACAATTCCTTAGTTGAGTGACAGATCAAATCATTCAGCAACTCTTTAGACAAGCAATTCATGATTAAAGGTCATTTTCAAGCAAAAATCACCCAAATTTGCTGGTTTGTAGCTCATCCAATGTAAACACATGACACTTCTGTCACTACAGCTCGCTTTGTTTTTCATTTTAAATTTTCCAGACTAAAATTATTAACTTAAGAAAATACTTATTATTTGTAGTGCTAGCTTGGATATAATAATATGTAATAATACTAGTAATAATAATGTGTTTTCATGATAAAGTAGCTGAAAATATCCCTTGCTTATGTGATGTAATTATAGCCATTATCAAATATTTTTTTAACTTTTCATCAAACCGTTAACAGTTAAGGGCAGTTAATACAGCCACCTTACCATTCTGTAAAAGTTCACTGCCTCATGCTTCACCCACAAAAAGTGGACTCAGTTTATATAAGTGATACTAAAGTGGCCAATCCTCTACTTGATATTGGTGGTATGTCATGAATGGAAAAACGAAAATTGAATTTCTGGAGGATATGCTCTGTTTGTTTAAAGCATCAGTCTGTGATAAGACAGCCCCTGTGCTGCCAAAATATTACTGTCTGTTGACTATCTGGGTCATTTGTGCACAGCAAATGCCTGGCTGAATTTCCTTTTGTACCCCACTATAATAGAGTAATTAGTGACACTAAATATGCTGAAAACAACCCACCAACAAATCAGGCCATGGGCGAAGAAAAGGGTAGAGCGGGAATTGTTGCAGTGTTCCCTTCTTTTTGCTGAGTCACCAAAACACCTGACTGATTCTTTGCTTTCCTCATCCAGGTACCCAGATCAGTTGCTTCGCTCCCACCAACTTCTCCTGGAGACAGGCGGCGTATGTGGACTCATTCTGCTGGGCTGCAGTGCAGCAGCAAGCCAACGGTTCCCCACTGTGGCTGCACAAGGTACAGACATCACCCCGCCGTGCACTGCCAGGCAGATGAATGCTCACAGTGTAATAGGTGTTAAGACATTTTGGGAAATTAGTGCTTTTTTAAGTTATCAGCTATAGATGCCCAATAAGCCATGTGTCATAACATTTTCTTAGCCCCAAAGAAAAAGTTGTGCTATAAAAAACTAAATGCATGACATCCACAGTTAAATTTGAGTTTCCAAAAGTCAAAGTCCTAATGTGTTTATCTTCTGTCCTTTCTTCCTCCTCCCTGTGATTGACTCAGTTCTTTCCATACATCCTGCTCTTACTGGCCATCCTCATGTACATCCCGGCGCTGTTCTGGCGTTTCACCGCTGCTCCCCACCTCTCCTCTGACCTCAACTTCATCATGGAGGAGCTGGACCGCTTTTATAATCGTGCCATCAGGCTGGCAAAGAATCTGGCATCCTTAGATAGCAAGGACGCACCTGAGGATGCCCATAGGTAAATGTCATCTAATTACCTGCCACCAGATTTTACTCACTATTTCCCTCTTAAATATGTAACTGTGGGACAATGCGTTTATTCTAAAAGTGATTGCTTGTCTTTTTTTAACACTCGCTGACAGTGTTGTGTTGCCATATTGAAATTGTTGTTTTACAGAGCTAACATATGAAGTATTACAAGTAAAACAAGATAAAACTGTAAAATGGCTTTGCATGAGATAAGGGGTTTATTAATGGGTAATTAAGTTATATTTTCATTGAAAAGGACAAACTTTACATGTGTAGTATGATCCAAGCTCTCATTTCAACAGCGCTTTGGACCTGACTGAGGGCTGCTTCAAATATCCTTTGGTGGAGCAGTATCTGAAGACCAAACGCTTCTCTCACTGCCTCGTGGTCAAATACCTGGCATGCCGGGGCCTGACCCTGCTGATCCTCCTGCTGGCCTGCCTCTACCTCGGTTACTACATCCAACTGGCCTCCTCCACCGACGAGTTTCCTTGTGACCTGCGGACAGGAGTGCTAAGAAATGACAGCATGGTGCCACCCGCTGTCCAGTGCAAGCTCGTAGCAGTGGGTGTCTTCCGGCTCCTCAGCTACATCAACCTTGGGGTGTACGTGCTCCTTGCTCCGCTGGTGGTGTACACTGCTCTCGGACCAGCGCGTCAGAGCTCCAGCTTCCTCCGGCCATATGAGATGCTGCCAGGATTTGGCACTTTGGGTGTGGTCACGCCCTTCTACAATGACCTCAGTATCTACCTGTTGTTCCTGCATGAGAACCTGAGTGAGCTCAAATCTTATAAGTGCCTGCAGGTGGGTCACAGCGAATGCAGCGATAATGCAGGTCCAGTATGGTTGTTGGCATGTGTCACTTATGTCTGCTGTTGCCTTTGATTTGAAAGAAATTTACAATGTTTTATCTACAGGTGCTTGAGTTATTGCAAGAGGCTGGTGATGAGGGCTTTGACACCATGTGCCTGCTGCGAACTCTGGGTCAGGTCAAGACTGATGTTTTAGACAGTAAGAAGACATGTTCACGCAAGGACAACAAAAACACTAGTAAGTCTGAAGAATGATTCAGGTGAGGAAGCACATTAGTTATGTTTTGTGCAAGTGAATTTCATAGCACAGTCATCAGTGAAATCATTTCATTATGCTGTAGATTGAAATATAAACTTTTTAAAATTTCCTACAGATCTCTGCCTTGGTACTGAATAACTGACTTGACCAGGATGAGCCCTAATGTGATGGAAAAGAAGAAGCGGAAACAAACCTTGTGCTTTTACTTTTATCTGAACTGCTGTTGGTATGTTTTACCTACAGCTGAAATCCATAACAAACACAGAGATGGCCTACACTCATTCACACTTTTTGTAGTTTGGCCAAAAGACATTTTATCCTCTTAGATGTCACATTTTTGATATATTTGAATTCCCCAAGTCCAAACGACTCAGGTCTGAGGTTATCTGACTCCTTACCCTTTTTAAAGGAAATTCTAGTTTCTAGTTTTTCCCTATGGTACACATTACTTTTCTCAGGATTTAAAATGCCTTCCAGTCAGTATTTATAATATAAGCCATGGTCTTTGGACTGAAATCTGTACATTTATTTTCCAGGTGCAAGAGCTTTCTTCATCCCCTTCCTGTTAAAATAAGAAATGTTTCTGAATGATGGCCTTAGCTATATTTACATTATAATTTAGGCACATTAATAAGAGGATGTAGGGATGGGTCGATGTTTATTCATCTAAAGTAAACTTAAAATAAACAGGAATTGTTAGGTATTATTGAAGACCCTTTACCTGGACTGTAAAGCATGTGATTATTTATGTGTAAATGTGATGTTAACAACGGCAGTGTAATGTATGTGCATGTTGAAAGTAAAACAAACTGATGGTAGCTCTAAACAACAAATTAATATTCTTATCGTGAATAAAATATCAATATCAGTTACTATAAAGGTAAGGTCTTTCAGGCCATCATAATCCCTCATACAATTAAAGAATATTGTTCTCAATTGTGTCAATATGTGGTGTTTTATTTCATTACCAGTCTTTAGAAACCAATATTATATGTAATGTAATATACTTAAGTACTACATACTAACAGTTTATCATGAGGAATGGATAACTTGAATACTTTTTAC
This sequence comes from Psettodes erumei, assembly GCA_016785225.1. Lineage (NCBI taxonomy): Eukaryota > Metazoa > Chordata > Actinopteri > Pleuronectiformes > Psettodidae > Psettodes > Psettodes erumei. Next base: position 246,956 of record JAFBJZ010000004.1, on the reverse strand, counting down.
AGGCACTATATTCACTGGGGAGGTAGGGATAACTAGACACAGGTGGAACACACAGGGGCAAAATAGACAATTACGCACAAGGGTGGACAGTCACACACAGGTCATCAACAATAATCAACACAAGACATAATAAGAAATCACTATCGAAATAAAACAGGAAACAAGAGTCCAAAACAGTATATAAACAGAAAAACTCTGTAGAAGTCATTCCTCTTTTTCAAAGATGCAGAATTCAGGAGTAACCAGAAAATGATCAGTACAATTTAATGTATTTAATTTGAGTGCGTTACTTTAAATGTGATGTGAACAAAAGTCAGTTTAAATTGAGACTTGATTTTAGTCTATGGTGCAATACGGATTTACACTGTATTGAATAACATAACAAGCTGTGTGTATCGTGAAAGAAATATTAGACACGTCATAAAAATGTAACTGAAGTAAAAACATAATCTTTATTTTTAACGTTCACTTGCTTTAATGAAAACTGCAGACATCACTGTTGTTGCTGCAGCACAACAGAACAACAGCAGGAGACAGTCATGTTGAGAGCTCCGCCTTCCGCGGCTACGAGTTCGTCTATTCATGTGATTGGGTACTCTTTCTGTTACGTCATCTGTGTTGTCCAATGGCCTTTGAGAACCGAAGCTTCGTTTGTATTTGGTTGTTGAGTCGAACACTGTCCTAACGTAATGAGAGATTAGTTTGTGCAAGTCACAATACGTGTGTTGTTCAATCCGGAATATTGATACTCACTTCGACATTCATTCCATTAGTAATATTATGTTTTGATTGCACACTTGTATGCAGGTAAGTCCGCTTGGCTTCGGCTTATCTTTCGTTTGTTCTAAGATTCTGGCGAAATCGTTTGGCAAGCTACATTAGCTTAGCTGAAAAACTTAGCCAGGGTACAGGGCATCGCTTTCACTTTCCTGTCTTTACAATATAATACGTAAAAATAAACACAACAACATATTTATGCAGGCATTACATGTCTCAGCGTTAGTATCCAGTGATAAAATGCATAGCTTATGTGGCCGTATGACTGGTATTAGCAATCCTAGTTAGCATTTGCTCACAGTAACAGTTTGTTTGAATTGTAAGGCTGTGTGTGTGGTTTTGACAGATAAAAACAACACTAAAGGCTTGAATACACGTTTATTTTGTAGTTCGGTATCCCACCCCCCTAATCCTGACTCAGAGCAGACATGGTAGAGCCAACAACACACAAGTTTGCATCCCTGGAAGAGGAGCTGGGCTTTTGGAAGGAGCAGGCAGAGAGACACCAGCAAAGGTAACAATATTAGACACTAAATCTTCAACCACTTAAATCATTGAAATGATCCGTTATAGATATATGCATGTCATACTGAACGGGCACATTTGTGAGATAATTTTGGGAGATTTCAACATTGTTTTGTAATCAGGGCTGAGGAAGCTCAGGAGGAGCTGCAGGAATTCCAGCAGATGAGTCGAGACTATGAAGCAGAACTGGAAATGGAGCTGAAGCAGTGTGAGGGTCGAAACAAAGAGCTGCTTTTAGACAACAACCGCCTTCGCATGGAACTGGAAAGCGTAAAGGTAGATCACCTTGGTTATAAATAGACTGTAGCCCCTACAGAGCTGGTCAGTGCTCTGGTGCTCCAGTTAGTGAGGACTGATAAAGATATTAATGCACTTTCTCTCAGACAGGAAAGCAAACACAGACACGCCCACACTCACAGACGGCTTTTGGCCAACCCAAATTCAGCATATCATTGCCACTAGCACTAGGAAAATTGCTGCAGAGCTATAAAGCAGCTGACTGCTATTTTTGTTTGGTAGTCCATTGGGGAAGAGGACCTTAATGGAAGAAGTGAATGCAGGATTGTGCTAAAAATTCCTGATTGCTCAAAGGTTGTTAGGGACCAGAGAAAGAACATTCAGTGGGATTTTTGCCTCAGCTAATGATTCAAAAATACACAGATACTAAGCTGCGCCAACACAGCAAAACCGCTCTTGTCAGTTAATTTTATGTCTGTGTGCTATTTGCAGGAAAAATTTGAGGCCCAGCATTCTGATGCTCTGAGGCACATCTCAACCCTGGAGGATGATCTGGTTGAAACCACAGCAGTTAGAGATCACCTGCAGAAATACATCAGAGAGCTCGAGCAGTCCAATGACGACCTGGAGAGGACCAAAAGGTCAGTGTGTCAGGAATCTCATTATCACACCGACTGACTTAATTGTCAAATGGCTAACTAACAGGCCAACTTTGACTATGGTGCAGACACACATAGGGTGAGACCTCAGCATACCGAGTCTATTTACTCTTTATGAATCCAGCATTGACTCAAATCGGCCTGTCCTCTCTGTTTGTCCCAGGGCCACCATCATGTCTCTGGAGGACTTTGAGCAGCGGATGAATCAGGTCATTGAGAGGAATGCCTTTCTTGAAAGTGAACTTGATGAGAAGGAGAACCTGCTCGAGTCTGTTCAGAGGCTCAAGGACGAAGCCAGAGGTAAATACATAAACGTGCACTCTTCTCAGTAATGTTTTACAAGAACAGCGGAATACTTTACAGTTGCATGTTTCTGCAATTTAATATTTTACTTTGCTGTTACTGTTACATAATAGAATGTAATAGAAACCACTGTTTTTGTTCTTAATCATTTTGAACACGTTGCACTGGAATCTTAGTCACCGGTGATAATCCGACCATTTCTCTGTTTGTGGCAGATCTCCGCCAGGAGCTGGCTGTACGACAGAAGGAAAGACGTCCGTCCAGCAGCCTGGGCAAAGACACAGATCGAGCAGACGTGCCAGGCACGGCTGGACACCCGTCCTTCCCCGTCACGCCCTCCAAACCCCTCAGCTCATTTGTCACGCCCCCTGCTTCCAGCATCCGACGAGGTGAATAGAAACAAAGTTTTCCATCAGTAATGACTTTTCTGATGAGTACAATATGCCCACTTTGTGTTAATGTGCTCTGTGTTTACCCGCTCACCCTGGTTTTAGGTGATGGTCTAACAGGGACTCCCCTCACTACATCTGCTAGAATATCTGCACTCAACATTGTAGGGGAGCTGCTGAGAAAAGTTGGAGTAAGAGACTTGATAATTATACTATTATAGCACCACATGAATATATCCTCACTGAACTGTGCCTTTGGTGTAACAGTAACTGAATACCAGTTCCGGTTTTGCGTGTATGAGCGTGACTGATGGTATGTTTTTCTAAAAATCCCTGCCAGAATCTGGAGTCCAAGTTGGCCTCCTGCCGAGACTTTGTGTACGACACATCTGTTAGCAGACCAGCACTTCACGCTGGTCCCGGTAGTCCTGCAGGCTTAGAAGCAGCGCCAGAGGTCCAAACCACCAGCATGAGCCCCCCTCCTCAGTACGACAGGTGAGAGAAAAATTTCAAATCTTCAATTTTTTGAAAAGAATCCGACAAAAAAACACTTTAATGTCACAGCGATTTCTACAAAATAAAGTCAGTGAATTAAAAAAATATGTAATGGGAATTAATTGATTACATAGATATTCACCCCCTTTTAAAGTGACAGCGACTTGGTGCTAGTAGTCTCACAATTAGTGAAATGGAAATCACCTTAGTGCAGTAAATTGATGTGGCTGAAGTGATTGCAGTATAAATACACCTGTGTAAGGTCAGTGTTTCTCGCTTCAGTTACACCATGAAGACAAAAGAACACTGCAAGCAACTCTGATAAAAACTGACAAAGTTGATTGAAAAGTAGACGTTTGAATGGATGTGATGCCCAAGTTGCATCTTCTAAATACTAACTTGAAGGGGGTGAATATTTATGCAGCTACTTATTTAGTAATTGACATGACTTTGTAGAAATCCCTTTCAGGTTAACATTAAAGAGTTTTTTTGGTAGATCCTTTAAAATCCATGCAACTGTGATTCCATTTATAAGAGCAATACAATTTAAAAAATCCAAGGGGGTTGGGTACTTTTATTTGCCCGCTGAGCTTTGTTGGAAGTTTCACGGGATCGTTTCATTGACTAAGCTTGTCTTGCAGTTTAGTGAAGCGGTTAGAGTTTGGCCCAGCTCCACCGAGAGTGGTCTCCCAGGGCGCCCAGTCTCCACAGGGAGGAGTCAAGATCCTCCTATGAGACAAAAGGAAGATGAGCCCCACCCGTCCCTCACTCCCCACCCCTCCTTAATAAACTCCAGCTGTGGGACTTGTAGTGAGCTGTCTTCTCTTGTTGCCACGTGCCCTGCTGAACTATTTGAAGAAGAAGGCCGCTCTCCTTGCTCCATGCCCCACATAATCGGCACACGGACTTTCAGCTGCCTCAGGCTAGTACCATCCCATATCAGTCATAGGAAGCTGCGCTCCTGCTTGTACAAAATCAAGGAATGCGGAATCTACTGTTCACACTTGTTATCTTCTACAAAATATCTTTTGATGCGGTGGTGTAGCATCTGAAAATACAAACAAAAACTCTTCTCTGTCAGCTGATTAGCTTTCTGCGATTTGATCGAGCACAACTGGGATTTTGGACCATCACTGCTCCCATTACACACTCTTAGGGTGTTGGCCACGCTTTCCCATTAGTTCACTGAAGTAGGGACCCAAATTAGAACCGCAGCATAGCATTATTAGCAGCGACGAGAAGCGACCGTGGTGTGGGGACCAAAAACTTTTTAAGACCAAGTCCAAACCAAAGCTGTGATGAATGGGGGGGAAAAAATGTCAAACATAAAAACAATGGGTTAGTTTTTTGGGGGGTTTTTTTGCTTTAAAAAAAATAATGTATGACATGGTAAAATGTTGTTGAAAATGTCATTAACAAGTTTTTGTTCTTTAAACTTTTGTCTTGAATACTGGTTGAAATGGTAATCAAATTTTTTCCCATAGCGATCCCTCTAACTCAGTTCTCCATTGTTAAGAATGAAATAGTTGCTGCAAGGAGTCGACGTTTCAGCCATCACTGCCTTTAGTCATACCTCTTCAGTTTGTAGGCTTTGATTTACCGTAGCAGTTCAGATCTATGCCTCATGCCGCCAGGCGTTTAAAAATGACAACATGTCACTTTGCTTCAGGTTAGTTTCAGCGATTTCACATAGTTTGCTAAATTCAGTTTGGAGCAGGTCATTTCCATCACCTTCTTCCTGACTTATTTTTAACAGATTAGTTATGTGTTATGCAGGGCATATAAATGTGAAGAATAGGGTCATCTGGAACTTCTTTTTTTCTTTTTAACCAAGATTCTCTCATTTGACTAGACTTTTTAGATTGGCACATGTGCACTACTGAATGTATAGTAATAATTCTATAGGTGTGAGAGCCCCTGTCTGCCATTGAGGGCTAAATGCTGGGCAGATGGGGGAAAAATGCAAAGCAATAATAGATTTTAGCAGGTCAAAGATAAGCACAGTTCATTTACTATATTTGTGTCAGTAGGTGGAGCCCATATTGAGGACCGCACAATATCTCTTCCCGTTGGTAAGAGATGTTGCGCACGGGGAGATTGTGTGTTTAACAGTATTAATGTGACCCCTGAAATGTGTCTGGTTTTTCTCACTACTGTCACCCAGCAGCTCTTCATGCATGTATTTCAACACATATCTGTGTCACATTTATGCGGCAGTCGTCTGTGCGCCGCACCGTAGCCTGTGCGTAGGAACCAGCTTCAAACGTGTGAGCAATGCAGGTCCTGCTCCTCTTTGCTGTTCAACCTTCCTCAAACTAACACACGCGAAGCTGTTGATGTGCGACCACTGTGCGCTGGGTGTGTGTCTGTTTGTATGCAGCGCCTCTGCAAATGTTTCTCTAGTTCAAACTGTATGTGCCTGAGGTACTATGCCCAACTTTTATCGTGCTGGTTTGCAGTTGTTTTTTTTCTATAGAACTGAACAGATGAGAATGATGCTGTGTTGTGAAAACCAAGACAGAAACATTAAAAGGAGGAAATCAAAGTTGTTGTCTTTTTTTAAATATCTTTATTTCTTGTGCAGGTGGTTCAACAATTAATAGATATGAATGGTGTCATGTAAACATCAGTTGATTACATACAGCATAACATTAGAGAAATGAGAATGAGTTAGTTTAGGGTGAAAAGGGGGCGATTCAAATCATGTACAGTAAATTTGGACACAGGAGAAATATTGAAAATGAAGATGTGAGTGTTGCTTAGTGCCCAGTACTGACATCTGGCATCTGGCTTGTGATTTTCATAGTTGGATAAACCCTAAACCTTGTTTGCCCTCAAACATAATGTTATTAGTGGACCTCAACACGTCCGGGCACAAGAAAGGTGCAAATAATATAAATCAGTGTCTTTAGAAAACGTCTAAAAGCTAAATATTTGTTCACTGGGGTACAAACGGCAGCACTGATGGGAAGCAGACAGGGTACAGAAATATCTGTCCACATATTCAATCTGATAACCCGCACAGTGCTGCTCTGAAACACTTAACAGCAGTCACAGGCAACAGGACGACAGTCGCTGATAATAGTTACACATCTGTAGATTTACATTATGTCTCTGCTTAAAGTTCTAAGTTCACCTACTGTGTAGACCCGAGGTTTTGATTAGCGTGGTAATTAGAGGCACCTATTTGTTGTGTACCAAACCTTGCGTTAAAGTATCGGTCATTCAGTGCAGTACAAAACAGTGTAAATTTTAAAAAATCAAAACGAAAGGAAATGGCAAATCACACATGAGCAGAGCCACCACAAAAATACTCCCCTAGCTGATACCAAGTCCTTCTGTTTGGTTTGTGTGGAGAAAAGGTGCTCTGAGACAAGCAGACAGATCAGTACACTACTGGTAATGCGGGAAAAAATACATATATTTTGAAGTGATATGGAAGGACTTGATAGCGTAACAGGAGTTTTGAAGTTGTTCTCTGTTTGAAGTGGCAGAGCTTGCCCTGAAAGGGGATTTGGATATCTGGTTCTTTGTGTCATCCCTTAGTCTGTGGACTTTGTTCCGTTGTAGTCGCCTTGAGAGTCGGCCTCCTCCTCTGAGGCATCCTCCACCACCCTTCGGCCTCCGCCCATACGCCGAGTTGTGCTGCCAAAGGAGGGCTCGTTTCCACGCCTGAAGTCCACGCGCACGCGCGCACACACACACACGCACACACACACACACACACACACACACACACCAGGCAGAGACGCAAACACACCGTCACAGTGAGAGGAGTGGTTATGTGAATCTTTTTTTTTAAACCGCTTGGATGTTGCGCAGTACAAGGAGGGCTGATGAAATACAGAATGTACAGGTGGTGCTTTGGTTACAGGTTAAGCACGCTGGTTATCTGTGTAACTCATTTAACTCCCGGCTAAGGAAAATGAGTTTGGTTTATGGCAACTAAACCAAGCACTGAGAAAAATATGGCCACCTGGAAACCCGAATGGTGCAACTTGTAAATCGAGTAAATCGCTGGTCGCCAACGAGCCATATTTCTCTCGGTTAGGCCCGATGAAAGGAGCATTAAGAGTGCGCATGGAATGAAAAGTTATGGTAGGCTGATATAGAAATGGTGATGGCGTTAACGTTTAGGCGCAGAGGTACCTGCTGTGTTACTCCTTGGGTTCAGGGTTGCCTCTGGAATAGAGATGGACATGATTGTTTTGCTGGTGCTCAGTAAGGCTGATTCCACTGAACTAAATAGAACAATCTTTAATGTTCTACACGTTTATTTACTCCCCTCCTCAGATGACTGCGACAAAGTGTAATTTGTTTTGTGTGTTTTTCTGTGCATCATGAAGATACAGAGCAGTTAACGATGTACTAATTTTTGCTTTTGCAGTACCTGTGCAGTGTTGTAGCTTCCCTGGACTAAAGTTGTTATGAAAGAGAGAGACATAAAACAATCCACTTGCCCATAGAATAAAGAAAGTTAGAGATTTGTAGACACACAGACAGTTAAATAGACACCGAAAGACAGATTCCTTGGTCCTTCATCCTACCTAAGTTTGCTCTTGAGAGAGTTGACCTCGCGGCTCATGGCGTCGTTGGCCTCGGTGGCCTCATCCAGCTCCCGCTGCAGCTTCCTGCGGGCGGCTGTAGCGCGCTGAGACTCCTCCTCCGACTCCTCCAGCTGCCTCTTCAGCTGCTTCATGCGAGCATTTGATTTATCTGCCTGGTGAGCGAACAGGGTAAACATGCAGTCTTAGTGCTCTCTGATCGGCCATCCCACCAAACCCTGCCTGTGCATTTTGAACTGTGTGGACAGGAAAACATGCGCAGACTCGTGTTTGTATATTTGTGCATGTAATGATCGCACCTGGTCTTTGTACTGCTCTGCCTGTTTTCTTTCATCCTCCACCTGCATAATCAGGTCCTTGAGCTTCTTGTCCTTCTGGCGCATACTCTTGGCAGTTACCTGCTTGTCCCTAAGAAATGACGAAAAGTTCAAGGTGAGTGAAGAATAAAAGTAAAATTGACGTCATTTAAAAAAAGAAGAAAAACAATAATGCAGGAAAGCAGTGTTTTGTGTTTAGTGAACGGTGAATATACAGTAGTACACAATAAGCAGCACTGCTTTTAATGATACAGATATTATCGGAACAGGTAACTTAATCCCTTGTTTTACCTTTAGTTGGATTTAAATAAGTGTAATGACATGAAACCACCTACCTACAACTTTTTTTTTTATCTATCAGACAAAAAGCTTTGGGTCTCTCCTTGCCCCCAACCTGTTCTCCTGCTCCAGCTGCTCCTCCAGTTGTGCCACTTTAGCCTCCAAAGCAGAGATGGAGGACTTGAACTTGGATTTGACCTGGTTCTCCATCTCCTGCAGCTTGGCCTTCAGCTCCTTGTTCTGGCGCTCCATCTGCTGCCGAGCACTCTCGTTCTTCTGGGAGGTGCTGCGCTCTGTCTGCAGCTCGTTGTTCAGCTGATCCACCTGAGGAGGGAGTATGTGCTGTTAGCAGGACGAGGTCTGTGGACTTCATGAGCCTTGTAAAGCCTCATGCACTCTGCAACCAGCCGCACCTGCTGCGAGCTCTTCCTCAGCCTGTCGTTGAGGATCTCCATGTTGCTCTGCTCCTCCTCCAGCTCCTCTTCCAGCTGGGAGATCTTTGCTTCCAGACGACGCTTTTCATCTGCCAAGGCTGACCTGAAACCAGCAGAAATCAAATGTCATCATATTTTCCTTTCTATGTTCAGTTAACTGAACATAGTATAGTGTATAGTGTATAGTGTATTCTCCACCCACTTTCCAGAGGTGTTGCTGGCCAGCTCATCAGACAGCTCGTCTCTTTCGGCTTCTGCCTGCTTCCTGGCCCTCTCAGCTGAAGCCAGGTCCTAGAAACAGATTAGAGATTAACTCATGATGTCCAGCCTCTGCTCTCAATCAAGTTTCTGCCTTGCTGGAAAACAATGTGTAACCTCCTGCAGCTGCATGAGCTCAGCCTCCAGACTCTTGGCCTTCTTCTCGCTCTCCTTTGCAGTAACAAGCACCTCCTCCCTGGCGGCACGGGCATCTTCCAGCTCCCTCTGGAAGTCCTTCATCTGGCCCTGGAGGGAGAAAGAGAAATAACAGAGAAACAGAAACAGAGACAGAGGCAGACAAACAAGGAGAGTTGAGACAACCAGCACCAGTCAGATTTATTGACCAGGTAAAGTGCCTATGAAGTATGAAGTATTCACCCCCTTGTGGGTTTTTCCCTTTTGTTGCTTTTAAGAATGGAATCATGACCAATATAAATAGGCTTGTTTTGAAAATAATTTACAAGAAAAAACTTTTTTAATGCCAAGGTGAAAACAGATTTCTAAAAAGTAATGTCAATTAATTCAAAATACAGTTGTGGCACGAACATCGTTTGCATCACAAGTCTCACATGCTTAGAAACAGAAGGAAATAATCAAGGATAATGCGCATCAAAATGAAATAAGATGGTTGCTTTTTTTTCCCATCCCTTCCTTCCTACCTGAAGCTTTCGGAGCTGCTTGATGGCCTCTTCACGTCCCTTATTGGCAGTCTCGATTTGACCCTCCAGGTCTTTCATGTCGGTCTCCAGCTTCTTCTTGGCTGCCACCGCCATGGCCCTCTGTTTCCGTTCGTCCTCCAGCTCTGTCTCCAATTCACGAACCTGTGGTCAAAGTGTATCACCATGAGTCATCACTTCTGATGCAGCTGGTACAACATTCTGTGATGGCAGATCAGATCTTAGTCTTCTGGTGGAATAGAAGAGTTTGTATTGCCTCTTTACCTGCTTGACAAGCTGCCTCTTCTTCTCCTCTCCCATCTCATCGCGTCCCTGGAGGTCTCTCTCGAACTGGGCCTTCAGGGCCTGCATGTTGACTTCCAGACGCAGCTTGGCGTCCTCCGCCGCCTGCAGCTCATCCTCCAGCTCCTCTAGCTGAGTCTTCATCTCCTCCACTTGGGCCTCTAGGCCACGTTTGGACTTCTCCAGCTCGTGGACCTGCCGTCAAGATATACTTTCAAGCTAACAGTGTACTTACTAATGCTGTAATGCTGTATTTACAAATGACACCAGTAAAACTGAAGATGTTCTAATGAATCCTGTCCTGACAGTATGACGTGTGACTCATTCTGTGATGCCCCAGCACTTACATTTTTTCCCACATCATCTTTGGAGCTGATCAGGTCCTCCATTTCCATCCTCAGGGCCTTGTTGGCTCTCTCCAGCTCCTCTCTGCCATCCTGGGCCTCTTCCAGAGCTCTGGCCAGGGACAGAGCTTTGGTCTCCTTCTCTCTGGCCTCAGCTTCAGCACGGTCTCTCTCATCTGCATATTTACTGGAGATACTCTTCTCCTCAGCCAGCATCTGGAGGGAAAATCACCACAGAAATGTGGATTTGTGTAGCTGTTCAAGATATCCATTCAAGCATGTTTTACTTTGTTTTTGTTCAGTTAACATCAGTTAACATTGTTTTTCTCATTATCTCTCAAAGGCACCATGGTATTTTCTATTAAATGTGGCAGTAATCAGAAGTACTTCAAAGAACTTTTTTATTGGTTTATATAATCACATTTGTAATCTGTGATTAATTAGTATTTCCAGTCATGATCCCAACAATGGTTTTAGTCATTTCATAAGGCAGTAGCTCTTTGTGTTACCAATTTCTTAATTTATCTGACCTGGTCAAACTTCTTCTGCTTCTTCTCCAGGTTCGACACATTCTGTCTCTGGTTGTCCAGGTCCATCAGCGTGTCCTCCAGCTCCTGCTGCAGACGGTTTTTAGTCTTCTCCAACTTGTCGTAGGCTGAGGCCTTCTCCTCATACTGGGTGTTGGCTGCCTCCAAGTCCCTCTGCAGACGTTTCTTGCCTTCTTCAAGCAGCTCAATGTTTCCTGTCATTTCCTCAAGCTTCTTCTTTGCGTCTGATAGCTGTAAGAGGACCAAGGGTGGGTTAAGTCACTGAAATTGGAATCATGTTTTTTGTTTTCAGGCTACTTAGCAGCAAATTTGATACATCTTTTCAACTGCTAATGTTCTGTTCTTCCACCTGCCTAAATAATCTGCTAGTAACTCCTAGTTTGACCTCTGACCTGGACGTTAAGGCTGGACACGTGTCTCTCCACATTCCTCTTTGCCTCCATCTCTTCTTCAAGCTGCTCCTGTAAACCATTCTTGTCGTCTTCTGCTTGCCGAAGCTTCGTTGAGAACTGCAGCTTCTGACGGGTCTCCTCAGCTAGCAGCTCCTGTGGCAACACACCAGGTCAAATGTCAGTGCTTTTAGATCAACTTGTAATTAGCACAGGACATATGACATTTAAACTGTATAAGGAATATAATATACAGTAGCTACAAAAATTCTGCCGAAAGTCCAGTTACCTGCGTGTCTTGGAGTTGGGAGGTTAAGCTGGAAACGTCCTTGCTCAGTTTGATGTTCTTGCCTTCTGCTTCGTTCAGTATGGCCGTCACACTATCCAGTTCAACCTGTATGAATATAAAGATGAGGTTTCTCAGACACTTATATTGAGCATATACTCTAATTTTTAGTTGCTCTGCACAAGAATGATGTAAGTGATTATTTACAGTGATCTTGGAGCAGCGCTCTCCCAGCTCAGCCTTCTGCTTCTCGCTGTCAGTGAAGCGAGCCTGGAGATCTGCCACTTGACCTTCCAGCTTCTTTCTTTTGTTCTCCCCGTCTTGTTTGGCTTGGGTAAGTGAGCGCACCTCTATGGTTAATTCTGATGTTTCCTTCTCCAAAGCTTGTTTAGCCTTCTCCAGGTTGGACTTCACCTGAGCAGGAGAAAGAAAACAGAAGAAGATCAGTATCATTTAGATGACAGAAGTTTTTCTCATACAGAAGCACTGTCAACCAAAACAAACAAGCTAATCAGCATCTGAGTTCTTCTAACGCTGCATGAAATAATGTAGGCCTACTCGTTTGGACTGCTCCAGCTGATCTGTGAGTTCCTCCACAGCTTGGGTGTGTTTCTGTCTCATCTCCTGGACCTGGGCCTCATGGGTTCGGTTCTCCTCTTCGATGGCTCTCTTCAGCAGGGTCACCTCCTGTTCACGTTTGGCTCTGTAGAACAGATGGATGGATTGTACACACATTTATTAAACAAATATAACTTTGCGCACCTCTATCTAGCACTGTGATGACAAAGGAATCTTTATGTTGCTTGGCTACTTGCAGTGTTGGTGATTCATTTATCGTTATTTGGAACACAAGTTAAGAATTTAAGTTAAATGCTAAAAATGCAATGATGTTTTAGTGCTGCATGACTAACCTTAGTTCTTGCTGAGTGGCAGTAGTATCCAAGGTATCCTCCAGCTCAGACTTGAGGGCCTCCAGCTCCTCCCCGAGGTCCCGTTTGATCTTCTCTGCCTTGTTCCTGGCCGCCCGCTCAGAGTCGAGGTCCTCTTGCAGGTCAGAGATGTGTCCCTCCAGCTCCCGGATTTTCTTCAGAGCGTTGTTCTTCTGGGCTGTCTCATCTTCTAACCTGAGAAGAAAGCATGGAGGATGCATTGAGCATGGAGCATGGAGCATGGAGGAAGCTGCTAGTGAGCATAAAAGAAGTTAAAGAAACTGCATCCAAGAAGTACAAGTTGATGTGATGCACAGGATATGGAAGTATACATTTGTGGAGACAGGTCTACTGAATATTGAATCTGCAACTTTTTTTGTAACTTCTCTGGGCCTCACCTGGCCAAGGCATTCTGTAACTCCTCCTCCTTCTTGGCGAGCTGAGCTTTGAGCTCAGCGATCTGTGCCTGCAGGTCGGCTATCTGCTCTTGTAGGTCATTGGATTCTGCCTCCAACTTCCGCTTAGCCTTGTCCAGCTCCTGACGACTCTTTTCTTCTTTCTTCAAACGAACTATTAGCAGAGAAGAGGTATAAATGTTAGCATGTATTTTTTTCATAGCAAGAGTAAAGCTCCAGCTTATCATATCAGTAATGGTTTGTTTAATACATGGTTAGGAATAAAAGATGATTACCCTCTAATTCCGAGATCATGGACTCGTGTTTATTTTTGAGCTTGGTGAGGTTCTTTGACTTTTCCTCCTCCTCAGCCAGATTGGCACTAAAGTCTGCAATTCTCTCCTCCATCAGCTTCCGCTCCTGCAAAACATTGCAAAGTAGGTCATTCATTAACCAGATGTATTTTTTGACAAAGGAACTATTTTAATAAGTGACTGAGCACTAATAAGACCTGTCTGATAATTGCTGCTTTCCAGTTCTTACCTTCAGCAGCTTGTTGTTCTGGTCCTCCATTACCAGGATGTCATCCTCCAGCTTTTTGATCTTTCCCTCACAGGTAACCTTCTCCAGCTGCAGCTTTTGGCGGGCATCCTCCTCCTCTTCCAAATGTTCCTCCAATTCCTAATGAAAAGATGCAGCCCTCAGTTTCCGCTGTGGTCTCATCACATTGTCATATACATATATGTGTCACTGAACGTGGACATGAGCCACAACAGAACAACAACAGGGAAGAACAATATGCAAGAAACAGATGTGTAGACCTGCATCTGCTGTTGCATCTTCTTCTTGTCCACTAGCAATGCCTGAGCACGTTCTTCCTCTTCGTCCAGCCTTGCCTCCATCTCATGAAGGATCTCCTCCAACTCCTGTTTCTTAGCTGCCAGACGAACTCTCATCTCCTCAGCCTCAGCATACAGCTCCGTCTCTGCCTGAAGCTGCTCCTGCAGTGCGTTCCTCTCCTCTAAAATCTGGAGCATACAGTTGGGAAAAGATCTGGCTCAGCTTCATTATCAGCAGATTCCTGGTCGACAACTCATGGTTATTAATCTTATTCTCGTTTGTATTCAAAACTTTTCTGTTAATTAGCCACTGAAAAGGAGATTGCTGTGTTATCCACTGTAAGCAAAAATGTAATTCTTGTAGATTTCATGGATTTCATACTTTACCGATGTGTGTTTCAGGGAGACCTCCTTCAGCTCAGCTTCAAACTTTGTAGCAACCTCTTTGGCTTTCTGCAACTCTTCCTCCTTGAGACTCATCTCTTCCTCCTGTCTGGTCACTTGCAGTAAAGGCTTGACCTGTGGTTCAGGAGAATGGGCAATATCACAGCGGGTCAAGGTGAGATTAGGCTAAGTTTGTAATTTATGAAATTCACATGAGGAATTAATTGTAATACGACATAAAAAGTAAGAAGAGAGCCTAAAATGCAAGTTTGTGCAGTGATATTGTTACACGAATAAGCAGCTGACCTTTGTGAAGAGCCTCCACCACTGCCAGTTCCTGAGTTTGAGGTAGGCAGCACAGTTCCTCTGGATCACTTTCATGGCTGTGAGCTGCTGTTGCCTCTTGGCAAATGCCCTTTAAAATACAACAGCAAGAGTAATATATCATGCATGATATAATGCAAAGTGTGGACTAAAATACTGGTTTAAATATTAGATATCCTGAACTTTTGAGCAGTATAATGCATCACAGACAGTACAATTTCTTAGAGGGCAAAGTGTATGGGAGGAGGATGATATGTTCATACTTTCTGGCCAGGAAGCCTCTAGCCTGGGCCTGGAAAGCAATGATGATCACAGTAATCTTCAGATCTCTTTCCTCCTCCAACTGGGCCAAGACTCCTGTGCGGAAAAAGATCTTACTCTGCCCGATCCTGTACAGGTTAGGGTCCAGGTCCAAATGCTTGATCTACACAGACAGGACATTAGTCAGGTAGATTAAGTGTAAATGGCTCAAACAGAGTAGGACTATATACTCGAGCACCAAATATTTGTGTGAATGCATTGAAGTTTACCATGAGGCAGCAGGCTTGTTTACCATCCATGAAACCTTTGGGAATAGCATTAGCAGCCAAGATCTCATAACTGTGAGCAGACAAAAACATGCCAAGCTTAATATCGCTTTATAGCAATATTATCAACTAGATTTGAAAACATGATGCATCTCGTTGCAAGAAGTTAACGAGGCATCAGATCCCACTCACCGCTGGCGGAACTCCTGGAAGACAATCCGGTTGGGAAATCCTTGTCGACAGATCCTGATTCCTTCCAACACACCATTACACCTCAATTGTTCCAGGACCAGGTGAGCATCCAGTTTCCCTGCCTGAGGAGAACAGGATGTCCATTTGATTGCGCTAGGTTTTGCGAAGGAAACATACAGAACTCCTTCAATGCTGAATGGCTGCCGAATATAATATAATATAATATAATATAATATAATATAATATAATATAATATAATATAATATAACATAATTGTGGATGTTATGTTGTTTTTCATCTTCAGGAATACAAAAATGTAACAGAAGTGCAAATATGTGTCTGATAGAACTTTGCCTTATGAGACACTAGTGTTTAATGAAAGTGCATGTCTCTTTACCCTCTTCTCGTGGTTGGGGATGATGCATCTGACGAAATTGGGCTGGGTATTGTGTAGTGTGGTCATGAGTTTGGCCAGAGACTCCTTGTAGAGCTGTCCCACTGTGCGGAACATTCCCTTCTTGGTCTTTGAAGCGCTTGGCATGGAGGTGTCTGACATCTTGGCGATGGTGTCGAGACCAACCACTCTGTCCGCTGAAATGTACAACACATCTTAATGTTAGTGGAGGAAAAAAAAAGCTGTTTATTCAACTTAAAATATGTGCTGGATCTAATGCGTTGGGCTCCTATTGTAATTTAAGTACCCCTGAATCAAATTAATCTCTTAAATGAATCTGATGGCCCAGTTTTTTGTTTGGAGAAAAATGAGAGAATGCAGATGCAAATTTGTACAAAGTCTGTCTTGCTTTAAGTCCATTCATCCTAGCGTCCGCAGGTTAGATGTATGTGAGGCATTGCTGTCTACCACTGTGTCTCTTGTGATGTCAAATCCAACAGACAGAAGCTTCAGCTCCATAATGAGATGTAAACAAATTTAATATCAACACCAACTGTAATGATTACTAGCTTTAGTGATATATTTCACCATCAGATATAGTCACAATGTTCAGCTTCATTAGAAACACTGCACTGAAAACCTTGACTCAGTGATTTAGTATCTTAACATGTCTACTGCGCAAACCAACAGTTGTAGGTAACTATATTCAAAAGTGATTCTCATAGATAATTCCTTCCCATATGAATACAATCATTCCTTTAAATATGAATATAGAACCCACTGTTGGTGAGCTATGTTTGACAAAAACCAGCCGAATCAGACATCTCACCGTCTTTCCAGAGATCTTGCACAAACTGGCTGGAGGAGTTGTTGAGCAGCGCCGTGACATTGTCGTTTAGAGGGTCCATATTCTTTGTCAACCAGGCAGTGGCATTGTAGTCCACCTACAAACAACATCAATATTACTGGAGTGTTACTGAAACATATGTCATATGTCAGCAATCAGCACAGCAGTTTTGCTTTTAACCATGTTACTGAAATATGACTTAATGTAACTAGAAAGTTTATGTCCTCAATAGGGCACCATATCATGTTTGTATCATATTACCCACACCCATTCATACTCACTCTCCCAGCATAGTGGAAAATAGAAAACTCTGTCTTGTCTTTGAGCTGTTTAGGTTTGGCAAATTTGACATGGTTCCCTTGTGTGTTCAGGAGTTTCTCCACAAAGGAGATGTCTGTGGCTTTGGGGAACCAGCACTCTTCATCAAGCAGGGCCAGGATACCAGGAGGGTTGTTCTGCACAAGATTCACAGTGATTATTAAGTTTGCCCAATGTTTCAATTGAAGATATATATCCATATATCTTTGACAAGCGAGATAACTTATTTGGTTTGGTTTGCTTTTTGTTTGCTTTTACTGTCCAAGGGCCACTCACTGGTCTCTCAATGAGCTCAATGCAGGGCTGCAGGTCGAGGCCAAAGTCGATGAAGTTCCACTCGATGCCCTCCCTCTGGTACTCCTCCTGCTCCAGGATGAACATGGTGTGGTTGAAGAGCTGCTGCAGCTTCTCATTGGTGTAGTTGATGCACAGCTGCTCAAAGGAGTTATCCTGCAATAACCAAAAGGCTGAGTTACAGACACCTGTTCACCTTGTCAAATTTGTTGCTCATGATAGACATGTCTGAACCTCAAAAATCTCAAAGCCAGCAATGTCGAGGATTCCCAGAAAGGAGGCTCCCTGGCGTTTGGTCTTGTCCAGGGCTTTGTTGACTCTGGCCAGGATCCAGCGGAAGAGTCGCTCAAACACAGCCTTAGCCAGAGCTTCAGTAGCAAAGTCAGCCTAACAAACATCCAAAAAGAGGAAACATCTGATGAGAGACCAATGTGATGATGGTGATGGCTTAAAATCAGATGACAGAGTTTGTTATGTGCAGAGTTGGTTTTTGTGGTTTCCCATGGGGCACTACTTCTAGTACCTGCTCTTTGGTCTGAGCCTTCTGCACCACCTCTCTGCCCACTTTGATTCGAGGGGTGAGAATGGCACGGGTGAAGTCCGTCACATTGATGCCCTGCAAGTGACACACCTTCTGAGCCGCTGCAGAGGCAAGAAGAAATATGTTGGTAAAGATACAACACAGTAAATAAAATATTATCTCTTTCCTCTATTTATTCAGTGATGCTGACACTGATGAAAATTAAATTAAAGTGAATTTTATATTATAGTTCGTCAAAGCAGAAGTTGCCAGAAGTCACATGCTAACAAGCTTTTTAGGAAGTAAAGATGTCTAACCAGTGTTATCTGGCATCGTGGCCTGCTCCTGGTTCCTCTCCTTCTTGAACTCAATATTTCCCAACTGCATAACTGTGGAGCACACCTTGAGGATGTCTGAAAAAAAGATGTGCGACATTTGGCAACACAGAGAGACAGCGGACCCTGCTCTCTATCTCTCTGTCTCACCCAATCCCACTCTCACAAGTAGCCTATCACACCCTTGCCATGAAGCGATACAATCAGAATTATCATTGATACCTATCCGCTCCTCATCAGTTAAGCCCATGATCTTCATGGCCTCCATCGTCTCCTCATACATCTCATCATCTTGCTGGCCAGGGATTTGAACGTGGCCCGCACTCAGGAATCGGTAATTACTGAAAGGCTCCAGAAGAAGCTCCTCTGAGAATAAAACACATTGGGTTACAGAGTTGGTGATTTAATGTATCTTCAAAGTTCAAGTAACTTTTTGGGACTTTGTTGCTGCGATATAACGCTGGTCAACCACACACAGGAGCATTATCATCAGTGAACGGATTGCATGCCATTCCAGCCTAAGGGCTGAGAAAATTTTGTGCCTAAAAAACTCTTTCTAATTCCCAGTGGAACAACTAAAGAACACATGACATTCAAACTGAAATGAAGACTGACTTGCTTTTCTCTTTACACGTTTGATTTTTTCAGAAATTTGAGGTTTTTGTATGGCCATGATGTAGTGCAACACGTGACCAATTAGCGTGCTGTAACTCACCACGCAGTTTGTCTTTGGCACCAGCAATCATGTAGTAAAAGATGTGAAAAGCTCTTTCTGTCTTCGCCTGTCTGATGCAGCGAGACTTCTCCAGCAGGTCTGACAGCAGTCAGCTGTTAAGGAATACAACCATATTCTGCATTCATGCTAAAACATGAACCTCTGTTCAGCCCCATATAAAGATCTGAGTTCAGTGCCATAGTTTGTCTTATCTGCCATCTTTTCTCTCTGTGAGTTTTACTGCTTGAATATGAAGAAAAATACTACTGTACCGTACTACAATAATACTAGTAGTAAAAATAAGAATCACAATGTACACATATATTTATTTGGGCACACTGTTAGCACTTTTTAAAAAAATTAAAAGCAGTAAGTAATACAACTTTGAAAAAGTTATCTAATTACATACTCTCTGTACACAGAAACAATTTAGAAGGATCTGTCATAGTGACGTATATCAAAGTCGAACAGATTAAATAATTAAGGTCAACTCAACAAACAGAGTGGCAACTGAAAGTACATGTAAAGAAACGATAAACAAACTACATGTTCAGAGAAAATAAATAACAGTGGCACTCAATTATAAGAAGCTTGTTTATAATCATAATTAAGATCTTCATTCAAAAAAAAAGTTACAGCCTAAAACATTAATTGATAAGATGTTACCATTGCATGTTTGAAAGTAGATACTGTCTCTGTATTTAACTTGAGGGACAGATCAAAGGTCTCACAGAAAAGTCATTTTAGACAACATTTTGTGTTCCAGATCAGCTGTTCTCTTAGAGCAAGAAAAAAGTGTAAACATGACAAACATTAATGACAATATTAATTATAAATAAGGATACAGGTCTCAATATTGGCTCCAACAATGTAGCCGGTCACATCAAAGTTGATGCGGATGAATTTTCCCTGTCAGAGGGATGAGGAAAGAGGTTGTTAGATTGAGTCGTGTGATTAACAATACATGCACAGAAAAATACATTAGAAAACAGCTGACTGATGCTCTGTACCCTTGAAAAATCAAATCACATCAGAAACTGAAACATCAAACTATCCCCCTCTACAAATAGCAAACTCACAAATCGGGAGGAGTTGTCATTTTTGATGGTCTTGGCATTTCCAAAGGCCTCCAGGATGGGATTAGCCTGCAGGAGCTGCTTCTCTAGCTCCCCCTAGTGATGACAGTACAGAAACATCTCTGTTATACACCAGTTGGCTGCTTGAGGTGGGGTGTAGTGGGTGGTGTTTGGTGGGGATTTGGTGGTTTGGGGTAGCTATGGGTTTGGGTTGTTTTACCAGAGTACCATTACTGACAATTAAAAAAGAAAAGTAGACGATGAAGGACTCAACTGACTCCTCAGTCATCAATAAGTACTGACAAGTAAATCTATAATAATATAAATTCATACTGATCTCCTTCAAATTCCTATAATATATTATGTAACGCAGACCAATGAACTAGACTTCTAGGCCCATTTTAAGAAAAATATTTAAAATGAGGTGAAGCTACTGTTGTTGACATGTAAACGGAGTGGGGCTTGCAAGAGTGAGGTTACGTTGGACCAGACGAGGCATCTCAACAACATTAACTCTAGAGAAACCTTGAGGTATCCTGACTTTGGATTCAGTGTATCGGCAATCCGAGACAATTCTGATTCACATTCAACAGCACTGTGAAGATGTGGTTTGCTTGCAGCGTGACTTCCGAGGCCTGTGGTCCGGTGGGGTGGGTGGAGCCGGGTGATGGTCAGTAAATGAGGCAGACACCCTGTCATTTTGCATCGAGCTAATCCACCTGATCAAAGGGGTCCGTGTCAGTCTAGCGTCAAGGTCAGTAGCTGTCGACCTCTACCTTGCCTACTCTCCAACTTAAAAACACTCCCTTGAGCTACCCTGTAAACGAGCTAAAGAAAGAACAACCTGTGTCAATACTGTGATTGAAATTGGCGATGTGAGACGACAATGATGAATACATTTAAAAAGATATGCTGACAGATGTTCTTCCTAATGATGAGATATAAAAATAATTATTACTATTTTGAGGATCGTTTACTGGACACGTCCCTTGTCATTGCAAATGCAAGGCCTGTTAATTATAAAAGGTATTTCTGTGATTTTTTTAGTTTTTAGTTTACATAAAAAAGAAGGTAAAGAAGGATGATAGGAGGTAAATAATGTTACTGTTGTTAGTGTGTTGTTGTTTTTTTAAATTTACACTGTTGTCCTGTTGGAAAAGTCTATTCAGTTCATCAAGGCATAAGTCAAAGTCACTTTTTAAAACGTTTTTGGGAAAAAAAGGAAAGATACAGACCAGCTGATGAGGTGCAGTTCAGATTTGGCAAAGCAGAGAGGAGGGTCCTTTGTATATAAGTCACTGGGAAGGAAAGGAGAGAGAAGAAAAAGAGAAATGGAGCACAGCAAAAGAAAGTAGAAGTGACAGCTGCTGAGAAGGTTTGTTTTCTTTGAGATTATGTTCCCATAAAGATACTGATGGAGATGGAAGCAGCAGGAATCAAAGTAGTGCCTGAGGAGGGGAGAAAGTGAGAGCAGAGCAAAGAGACTGACCCAATGCCATTTCTGTTCAGGCAGAGAAGGGACAGAGTACAGTTCAGCATTTCCTCTGGGACAAAGACCCTGTCTGTCAATGGTGAAGGGAATTGGATGAACGAAACGATACCTTCATCAACACCAGAGCAACACCACAAACCATCAGCATCTAGTCAGGGGTCATCTAATCACTGTCTAACACAGATGACAGGTGATACTGTTCAAAAAAAGTTTTTAATCAATGCTCAAAAGAAGGTGTCTGAGCTTATCTCAACCCAGTCAGCGTATGGAAAAGTCAAACCACTCTCCTAGACATCTGTGTTTTTAGAAACGCCACACTGTGTAAACCACAAGGTCCAGTAAAGGCCACAGGATCAATGCCCCGTGTCAGGGCGACTGGCATTTACGAAGATGAGGAGGAGGGGAGGAGGGGGGAGGTCGGTGTTTGATAGACAAGAACAGGAGGTAGGCATGCTCACACTGTGCTCGTTGATCTGTGAAAGACCCTTTCACTGCCGGGGAGGCTTCAATGTAATCTCCACTGGCAGTGAAATGGTGTTCATGAGAAGATAGATGACACAAAAACTCAACACGATAAACCTGTTCAGGAGTACGCAAGTCTAGACGTCCGTCACTGAACATTCTGCAGGTTTGAAAAAGGTGATTGCGAGTCAATACTATGATTATGATCATGCAGTCTAAATCAGTTCTGGTTGGGTAAAGATACAGAAATAACAAATGTTAGGGGGAAACACCTTCTAACTCAAGAATAGTAAGATGTGGGATCTTGACCCTTGCTGTAAGAAAAATATTACAAACTTAAGAAGAAAAAAAAAGTTTTTTGGGAGACACCATCTTCATGCACTTTTCTAACCTAAGGAAGGAACACACAAACACCACACAAAAACACACTCCAGGCATTCCCCTTTACTCACGTAGGCAAACTGTGATCCTGATTGTTGCTATTTGGAGGAAATGGCGATATACAGGATTAAAGTGGGCATTTTCCTACATATGTTGTAGAGTGAGGGAACTGGTTGGCAGACCCTTACTATTAATACAACATGGTCATTTAACACGGACACTTACAGCACTGCTGTCTTTCTTGCCTTTGTGTGAGGAGGCCACAAAAGCCAGATACTGGATGACCTTCTTAGTGTTCTCCGTCTTCCCAGCACCGGACTCCCCACTGGAGAAGGAAAAAATGAGGAAGGGATTAAAAGATGCAAGGGAGAGACAGTGAAAGGGAATGAGAAAGAGGGAGAGAAAGAAGAAGAAGGTAATCAGCACTGACATGTTCTCTGTTCACAGTTCAATAACCCGGTTTAATTGAATGGAAATCATGTGCAGCAGAGATAACCACACCAACACCTGACACAAAGCATAATGTTATTGTTCAGTCTGTCTGCTACACACTGACATTTTGACCATCATTTTCATACTCAATATACATTTGGAAGAAAATCTGATTTTCAATGCTTCAGATGAGAAGCTTTAACCAACAACTGGTGAGGTTAGCCTTGAATAAAGGCTGAAAATGGGGTCAGGCATGAAGAGGAAGTTGGTTGGATTTTTTTTAAAGAAGATTCTTCTTCACATTTTCTACATTTAGTTTTATAATGCACAAGGCAGAGATACACAGGGAATGTATGTGCATGTCTGCAACAATGGTGATTAACCACTAGGGGAAATAAAGCCTAAGTGCGAAGCTAAGTTAGCTGGCTGCTGGTTAAATCTAGGGGGTTATTTCAATCATCTCATCTAATTCCCTGTAAGAAATATATAGTGTATCCAAAAAAGATTTATTCCTTTAAATAAGTGGCTACCTGTAAGAAGCAGCATAGAACTAATTGCCTGACACTTTATGGCAACAAAATCAGTGTGGATGTAGCTGGGAGAATCTTCCTTTGACGTGTGCAAGATTATTATGGCGTGATATGACAGATACACTCAAACTAGTCACACATCTAAGAAATGTGTTATCTTTTATAAGCAATTTTTCACTCAAAAGTTTTCAAACAGAAGCCAGAACACATTCTTTCTTCCCAGAAAATGATCTTGGATACTTTGACAGACAAACTTGAATGATCCCAGAGCTATCAGCCAGCAGTGTAATACACGGACATGTCCTCACACATGGGTCCATAAAAGGCATGGGATGCTCTCTGTGTTAGGGCTTGGCAGCCTTGAGAGGAATCTAATAACTCTGTCCTGTCCAGGTCTGGTAAGGACACGCGACATCCAGGCTCCTACTGTAGGTAGCTGTTCAGATGGGAGTTTTTTTTTTCCTACATATGGTCTATCAAAGTGTCCCATCCTGCACAACTCGTTTACCAACAGAACATGTTTCACTTATGATTTTGGAGGTGGATTAGATCATATTTGCCAGAAGTACCACACTGCTAATTTTATTATTAATATTATTATTAAGTTATTAAGCATTACAGAATGCTTTCAACCTTGACAATGACCTGGATGACTGAGAATCTTCATAGATAAGTTCTACAGTGATTTTGAGAAATTTCATTTTTTTTCCTTTAGTAAAATATTGAATATGTAAAGACTGAAAAGTATACAGCCTGTGATGGAATGTGAAGGCTGAGAACCACTGTTGTGGACACCACAAACACTTGTCCCCTCAGATTTCTGCAATGTTGAACATTCCCTTAGCATTACAAGACAAACATCTTCAATCTATGGAGATAATTTAATTGGATTCCTCCTCCTCCATTGATAGACATCCTGCAACCCTTTGACCACCCTGGTCATCTCATCAGTCCAGTTTTTCACACACACGCACTGAATACTGGTCAAAGGAAACTGGTGACCCCGCTGAGATGAAATGTCAACATTTTGAAAATGGATTTAATCACATTCCCAGCTATTTCCCATGTCAAATTACTATGTGGAGGAATCTTAGGAATATAATCACTGCTCGAATCAGCAGGATACAACCAGTGACCAAAAAATATTGTGGAAACCCATGTAAAATCTGATGCAGTACAGCAGAACAAATTTAATATCTGGTTTTAAGTACATTATTAATAATGCTAATCAATACACTAATCAAGTATTTAAAGTTGGCATACCTGACTATATATAAAACTAACTGATGGGGGCATCATGCTTAAATCTGTGACTTGGATGATACATAAAGGAATTCAAATAGTTAGTGAGTTAGTCAAGAAACCAAATAGATTCACTGTGATGCAACAAGCCAACAATCTTATCACCTTGTTCATTTTGTAGGAGTAAGTTGTAAAGTTTGAAATGTTTCACAAAGTTGTTCTCAATACTACAAAAGCTGCCAGAGTTTTCCTTTTCAGACTATTTTCATTCCCTGCATACATAATGGAAGTGGGTGACGTTGTGCCAGAAATCCCTACTCGTGTACCATAATGTCAGCCTTGATGTACTTTCTGATTGACTTCATCTGGTTTAATCTGAAAATGTGTTATGAGAACTGTGTCTGCCCATACAGAAGCTTGTAATCCTTTATAGAAGTTAAAACAGGAAATCCTGAAATCTGTGGTTACACTAGTCTCCCATGACAACATATTTAACAAACACTTTCATGCTATAAAGATGCAAGGCCTCTGTGATAAACTGCTGTAAAAACAATACCGACAAAGAACATGCAGTACAGTTACACACACACACACACACACACATCATACATGACATTCCACGTATCGCACCAGAAACATTTCTCCCATATATGGCTCCAAAGGCCCACTGAGGCTGAGCCTGGCTCAAAACAGAAAGCCTAAAGTGACTGTGTGGACCTGACTGACAGAGTGTTTGTACTTCAGCTCCGCTGCATCACTTTACATCAAGTTCATCACCATTTTAAACAAGGCTCCGTTTAAGTTTTATCAGGTTAGAATCAAACAGTCAGGTTCATGTTGAAAGCGTCTTGCAGTGCATTTAACCATCAACATGCCCACACTCAGACAGACAGGGCTACATGCTATGAAACATTTCCAAAGCTTCCCTTTGATAAGGAGACTTTGATAGTTGAGGAAATGGTCTGATGGGAACAAAGGATTTGCTGCATCCTGGCTTCAGTAAATTTTTAGTAAAACGAATCTTGAGGAGGAGGAGCCCTTCCTCTCATTTCCTTCAGTGGGACCACTAGACGTGCTACCGTTAACTCAAAGATTAAGGAAAGTAAATATAATCTTTGTTAGCCTGTACCAGCTATTTGATACCAATAGGCCAATGTAGAATAATTGTCACAGACTCAGTCGAAGAGGAACATTTTTGGCCCATATATGGTGCATATTTGGTTTGTCTTTACATGTTTAAGTCCTTCCTCAAATTAACATAGGACATAGTGTTTCAATATACAATACAGTATGTAGCAGTTGTGAAAATTTGTATTGAAAAAAGAAGCAATAATTCTGAGAAAAAATGGAAATATACAATATTTGAAATGACCCATGACCTACACACAATGTTATAGAAAACACAAAGCCTACCAGGCATTTAAAACAAACAAGGGAAAACTAAATGAATTTGTTTGTGGTCTATTAATGAAAGTCAAGTTCAGACCAGCCAAAAGATCGGGCTATTATTGCCCAACAAAAGGAGGCTGTTTGTCCCTAGATGTCCAATGATCACAATAATTAGTTTAACATAAATAAACAGTCAAAATGAAGCCCAAACATTTGGCGCTCTTATCGGCTTCTCCCATCAGAATGCAGTGCATACTTCCTGACGAAGGGTCTGTGAGGACAGCGAGGCCACAGCCTCCAGAGAGCGCTGCCACCGTGTTACCGCACATTCAGCTTTGCTCCATTTGAATACACACAACTTGCTTCACAGTAGTGCGTTACGACAAACCAAAGCATTCATCCAGTAACATCCAGCAAAAAACAAACCAAAGAAAAAAAACATCACTGGTAAATTATGAATGATTTCTTGCTGGATGAAAGTGGGTGACCAGACATGTACTGTATGTGTATGTATTATGTTGCTGTTCTACCACATGTGGGCACACAGCTTCCCTTGAGCATTTATGTGACGATTGTGAGTTAATAAAAAAGATGGTGAGTTTGGAGGTGGCAGATTTTCACTTACGTGCAGAGAATGGACTGGTCCTCACGATCTGTGGGAACAAAGAAAGTTGACAGTGTTAGACAACTTTTATGACAACTCATTCTACATAATATCAGTGTTCGTCCAGATTATTTACAAAGGAAGAAATATGAGGTGGTAACCAAAGGAATCTGCAATGAACAAATTAAAAATATGTAATTTTTGTTATGGGCTACAAGCACAAGGGACTTTTATTCTTCCCCCTTATGTTTGGCTTGTGGATGTGTGTACAGTTATGCACAATAGCACAGTCCTCTTCTGTGCAGACCACAAGTAAAGCCACAAGCCTTTCTCCAGGAATAAAGATCAATCTAGTGTAGAAGCTGAGACACTCGCTGGGACTCGGTTCAAAGCTCAGACGAGGCTGTGTGATTTGTGAAGGCTCCCCCGTGCCTGAAAAAACATATAACTCCCACAAATACTTTGATTTTTCCCCATGAAAATGAACTCTGAATGTGCTGAGCAATGAGTCATTACAACATCTCCAAAAATACTCCTGAGAGAATACACCAAGTCCATGTACGGCTATTCTGTAACTGTATCTTTCAATACAAAACCAGCCCTGGGGGAGTACAGGGCGTACTGCTGAATGAAAAGATAACTTTGCAATCAACACTGAAAGCACAATTCAAAACCTCACTGCAAAATGAACAAAAAAAAAACGTGGGAAAAAGACACAGAGCATTCATTAATGGTTCTTCATCTTAATATTGTGAAGACACGCTCCATGTCTTAAATTATGTCTGCACACTTTTATCACTTCCTGCTTTATTTGGCAATTACCTTGGCCTTTCCCACCTGTGTGATCAACTTAACCCCCCTAATGTGTTCCACCTTCAATTCCTTTTAGTTGTCTATTGAGTATAAAAGTGCATGCTCCCCACTCCCTCTGCCAGATTGTCTTTGTGTCCCTTGTCCTTGAGTTGTGTGTTGTGTGTGTGCGCGTGTACGTGTGCGTCTGTACCTGGTTGGTATAAATACAGTGAAGAGAATCATTTACGAGCAGAGGTGAAGCGTAATGACTTTTGTACTCTCGTCCACTCATGCAGGACATGTGTGCATGCACACACACACACGCACAGTTACAGAATGCAGACTGCCCTGATCTGTAAACTAGCACGGATGCTGTTTCTCTGTTTGGACTCAGGTTTGGCTGCTGATCTGCTCATTCCATTCCTTCCATACAAACACACACACACACACACACAAAAAATGAAGCCTGTTCTCTCTCTGCACTTCCTAATTAAGGCAGATGCAGAAAGCGAGAGGTGGCCAGAGTTGTGAGCTTTGTAAAACATCCAAAACCGCTCACTCTCGTGCCAGAGACTCAAGGAGGGGAGACAGGTTGTTTTCGTCACTGTGAGTTATTAAGAATGTTTTTGTGAAGCTGATTCAGTCATGTGAAGTAAAAATCCAAATCTGATTAGACGGCATCTTTGCACCTGTCTGGCAAGCACCGTCCTTCTCTGCTCTTTGTGGATTTTCACTGGAAGCAGATAATGGCCAGCACATCACACATTCGCTGATGGGGACAGAAAATTTTGTTTGGGCATTTCAAGATTTTATCTCCTGGACATCAAAGCCTAAGGAACATTTTCAGAGGAACGGGATCTCAGCCAAGATGGAAGGAAGAATCTCTCCCATGCATCAATCAGAACAATTCCCTGCCACAGTTTTACATAATAAAGGCTGAAAGGGCTTCACACCCTTTTGATAACCTTTTGGATGAAGACTCATCAGAACATTTAATACTATTTTGCAGTTTTACTGTTCTTGGATATAAATTTCAGCATCCAGCATTAAAAACAGGCATGCCTATTAAAAACAGTTTGGATTAAATGTGAAACTTCAAGTGATTAAGACTTATTTTGATTAATGATCATAAGACCAGAAATATGAGACTTGCAGCTAATCCTTTCTTCAAAACCTGGCAAAAATAGTGACAGGAGCTAATCACATCTGGGTCCGCACAGAACTTTGAACCCATATTAGATGGTCTGCTTCGTCTGTACTGATTTCTGAATTAGAAGCAAGACTTCACTTTTATGTAGCATTTTTAAAAAACATGTTATTATTATTATCATTATTTTATTTTATTTTTCATTCATTGCTTTTACTGCTCACGTCATTTGTTTTACTCAGCTGTAAAGCAACTTAAAGCCATGCGTTAAATATTTAAAGCTCAATGGGTGGTCAGCGAACTAAAGCATAAATTGTCATTGTCGTATATCGTCAGCCTAAGCAAACCTCTGATTTGTTTAGCCTGAAATAAACGCCAAAAAACAAGACACATTCTTTCGTGTGCACATAGTGTCCTGGGTGGTAACAAGCGTTTGATTTTTCCATTAAATGAAAATGTTCTGAAGAGGTGTAATCCAAACACCCACACAAATACGATCAATCCTCCCCCTTTCTTGTTTACTTATGAGTCTGTGTTTACAAGCCATAACCATAGTGGTAATATTTTCTCGTTTCCTGTGTACCACTCTGGTAAAATCCTCCACTGTACACATATTAGGTGACAGCTGCATCCTTAGAGCAAGAGAGGGCATGAAGCTTTACATTACATCCTCAAAGACCCACAATAGACATTTGTAATGACGACCCAGAAAGTATTCATGAAATGGAATATTATATAACACTTGATCTGATGTTACACTATGTCAGTCCACAGAGTAGGGCTGGGCAGTGTTGGCAGCTGCATTGCTTAGGTTTCGCTATTTCCTTCTCATACGTGATCTGTCATGTTTTGGAGCTGCCAGATTCCTGTCAGATATTATTTCAGCTACAGTCAGCTACATTACTCTGAGAAAGAAAAAAAGCTCAAATGTGAGCTTTCTATGATGTATCTAAATACACCTGTATAACTTGTATATGCTATGGGAAACCTCCTTAACCTGAAAATGGACAGGAAGTGACAACTTTAGTATAGAAGGTACAGTACTAGATCAGTGATCAGTATGTAGTGCATAATAATGATATAAAATTTCTCTTGTATCTGTTTCTTTTGTTGTGAAGGATTGTGACATTTTTTGAACATAAAGTGAGTGAACAGTGACATTAGTTTCACTATTAGTGGCTGCTCATTTTTAACAAGAGAGACAGTAAAGTCCTTTCTTTCTACACTACACTCACATAAGTCATTGTGAAGGGACTGATGGTTTAAGGTGGAAAACTGACCACAAACTTGTGAATACTTGTGCAAAGTCCTGATTTGCTACACTGGCCATTATCTGCTGATAGACTAGACGTGCAATCACCAGTGCATACAGACAGGCAACAAGTCTAGGAAAGCCTCGAGTGGCCGAGAGCCAGTTAAGAGGCAGTGAGACATTGTTGCTTTGGATGCTGTCGACATTTTTCTCAAAGTCTCTTTAAGTCCCACAACAGTAATTTCCCAAAGACATATTCTTCTGCTTTATCTGTCAAAATGTATGCCTCATATAGTTCAAAAAGTAATCTACATTTACAAATCTGTTCTTAATGTAGTCTTAATTAGTCTTAATGTTTTTAATTGCACTCTGCTGTCCTATGGAAGCTCCTCCTCAGCTGTTTAATTGCCATTAGCAGCTTTATCATCAGTCTGAGGTATCTCTGTGAGGTCCCTAATAGATATACCATCAGCAATTGCAGCTACCTATGAAGCCAGAGACATGAGATGATATGGTACAGTATGATCCACTAACCTTTGAGCTCCCTTACCAATTACTTCCAAACAATAACCTTAAAGTCCTGTCCAGTCCTGTTTTAATGGAAAAGATAAAACTTCAAATCAAAAGTACAGACTCCAGACCATTTAAGAAGACCTTTAAAATCTCCTCCCATGCCCAGTAACAATGTTTGGAATTTACACTGACCAAAACGCTCTGAATGAGGAAAGGGGATTTTGCTGAAACAGGAAATGTTTTACTGTCCTCCACCCATCTCAGGGTCCAGATGTCAACTCCTCTGAGAGCACATCATCACGTCAACATGAAGTCCAGTGGGCACGACCCCCTGGAAGCACAAGAAACAGATTCTATGGGAAAACCGACCGCTCTGCAGTCGTATCACTGCAGGGTAAGCCCGAGAACCATTTACTGTAAGCATAACTCTGCCAAGGCCACTGTCCACTATCGCCACCTCTACGAGACACTGACTCTGAAACAGACCATAAAGTTAAAGACTGTACATCATAAAAAAACGCTGTTCCACATTTGAAACTATCAGCCTGGCAGCGCTGGGGATTTGTGGTTTTGAAATGACTGATTTGTGAACGTGATAGAGCTCCAAGGCTGCTGGCTGTCATCACCCAGAGACAAACGCTAGACTTCTGACAGCTTATACCACAGCTCACTCACCCTTTAAACCTCCAAGCCTACACTTCAGTTGGACTTGAAAAGTTGCGAGACCAGCAGCCTGCAACTGCACAAACTAACAGTTCGCTTTTTTTTGTGTGGGAGCTGTCGGGTAGTTCTACTCCAGCTCCCGTTGTGGTTTGTCATGATATTCATTCATTTTATTTAACAATTTCCACTGACTGGAGGCTGGAGCTTATCCCAGCATGCACTGAGAGCTAACGAAACAGAACAAATGCATTACTGCGACAATTAACGTCTCCTGTCCACCTGATCTGCGTGTAGTGGCAGTGTGGAGTAAGGAGAAAGAACCCGGATGGCTTAAAGAAGCAAAGGAGGCGCGGCACAAGAGGAGAGAGGTACGTCACAAGGGGATCATGAGGAGTATTAAACATCCTACCTTGCATCATGTTTCGGTAGGCGTTATCGGTGATGGAGTAGATATGAGGGGGGACTTCATGCCGTTTCTTCCCTTTGTACATGTCAATGATCTTCTCTGAGTAGATTGGCAGCATTTTATAGGGGTTCACCACCACACAGAACAGGCCAGAGTATGTCTGAGAAAAGAGGGGACAGGTTGTCCATGTTTGTGTCTTTGTATGGGGAGATTGCAACGTGTCAAAGCAGTGGTACGGGTTGAAATATGGTAAAAATCCACTAATGTGAGGACATTCGTTTTTAGGCATCATTTTTAGTGTCAGGTTTTATGTGAAATAATTATTAGAATAATGATTATATTAGGATTTTGTTTAGTGGGTTAAAGTTATGATTAAGGATTAGGGTATCGGTGAAGTTGATTATAATAAAACAACATCTGTGCAGTTACAGGTACATACAGTACTGTTTTGGTAGGAGTGAATGGATTTGTGAATGTTCATGTGTTTTTGGTGTATACTTACATATATCAGGCCAGAGAAGTACCTCTCGCGGAGATTGTGCAACACGGAGGCCTCGTTCAGGCAGGTGAGCTCGGCCATGTCCTCCACCTTGCTGAACTTGGGCGGGTTCATCTTCTGGATGTCATCCTTGTTGACTGTCACCTTCTTGCCGTTGTCAGCCAGCTCAACCAGCACCTCTTCCCCGTGCTCCTCCTTGATGCTCGCCGCCTCGAAGCCATGCTTCTCCGATGGGACCCACACGAGCTTCTTGGCCGCCCAGTCGGCCTGCGCCATGGGGCTGTTCATAAAGTCTTTGTCAACGAAGAGAAACTTCTCATCGTCGCTCGGGGCCTTCTTAGACATCTTGGGTTAAGGTGGAGGGCCAACTGTTGGAGGCAACAAATGAACTGGATGAGCGAACCGTAAAAGGAAGCAGAGACGGAAGGGAGGCAGAAAGCAAATAAGGAAGGAAGGAAGGAAAGCACTAACTAAGTAAGAACAGAGGCAAGTGGGAACAAACAAGGTAAGAAGGTAGGAAATAAATAAAGGAGAGAAAGGGAAAGAAAAAAGGTTTCAACACAGTGTATCTTGCAGGACATGATATTGCAGTGATGCACCAGTTGCAGATATTAAATGGCAAAAATTATGATTGTGAAGAAAAATATCACAAGTCCACTTTAATCATACACAGCACAGATGATTAAAATCATTGCTTTTCTTTTGAGTAAAAATAAAGCACTTAGTCCACAGGGTTAACTGAACACTACAGCAAATCCTCCTATCAGTAGGAGTCCTGCTGCCTCCTGCCTGTGGTTGTAACTCAAAGAGTTAACGTTTCATCCATTGGGGAGTTCCAGAGTTCAGTCCTTCTCACAGACCTCCACCGCCTCTCGACCCTGCACTCTCAAGCCTGCCACCAGGGAGACGCACAAACACCCCCCCCCCTAATTTAGATGGAAAGATTGAGGCTGGGAAGTTCATTTTAATTAACTCAGTAACAGAGATCGGCATATTTCATCAGCAACTTTATCTGAAAGATCTCTAAACCTTTCATGTTCACTGCCATGTACTCATGCTCAATTATTCAGTTGTCATTTAATTGATAACATCCATTTTTTCTCCATATCTTTTCCTCTCCAAATCTCTCTCTCCTGTCTCTCTCTCTCTCTCTCTCTCTCTCTCTCTCTCTTTCTCTCTCTCGCACTCGCTCTCTCCCTCCCTGTCTCTGGGCTCGGAGGCTTCAGTCTCGTGCTGTGATGACCATATATGGGCTCCTTGTCTGGAGCAGGACTCTTTTCTGCGGACCTAAACAGCAAGGCAAGTGAACTCCCAAACAAAGCCCATATAGGGAATAGTATGTCTCTCACCAGCCTCGTCGTTTACTCCAAAATGATAACAGTGAGGGAGAGAGCATTAGGGGGGACTGGAGCTTTAACTATCCTGCTTCATATGGGACCCTAGCTGCATCCATTTTAAAATGTGATCGTCAGTGGCTAAATTATGAACAAGTGTGTTGGTACCTGCAGTGGGAGGCGACTAAGTGCAGATGTTGTACCTACACACGATTCTAAATGAATATATATGAATAGGAATTACATCGCAGTTACATTACAAGTTGCAAATATTTCAAATACTTCACCATGTTCTGAACTGCATGCCTCAGTCAGCACTGAGTCTGATACAGCTGTGAGACCATGTTATGATGTGTCACAATGGATCAGCCTCTGAACAACTGAGTAGAAAAGTTAGTAGTTCTTGGATTACAAACAATGAATCACTCCTGTTCACAGGCTATTACTTCACCCCACCTCCACCTCTGTGTAAACTGGGACTGGCAATCACTTAAATTGAGTGGGAACTATGTAAAAAAGCCACTGAGTCTCTCGAGGGAGCCTGCAAATGCCCTTGAGGGAGCAGCCAAACCAAACCACCCAGAAACTACTGAAAGATGCTGCATAAATATTAACTGGAGACAGAGACAGGCACTTCCTAATGACGTCCTGTGAAGCTGCCAAACTGATGTAGTCCAGGGAGTGTACAGCTGATACTTTGATGATCAGCCATTTTTGCAGATAAAAGTAAACAGACTCTTCCTGACACTCCCCCTCATGATAAAGTATGCACGGCCAGTCACTTCACTTTGACCAACTGGGTTTAATACCTTTGTAAAGCCTCCTCTCTCTCCCTCTCCCACTCTGTTGTGTCAACACGGCTTTGTACTCAGCCAGTGCTGACAGGACAACAGGTTGATATAGACTGACTGGAAATTTAAAGGATGTAAGGAAAAGGAAATGGTGGTGTGTGTGTGTGTGTGTGTGTGTGTGGGGGGGGGGGGGTCCACAGGTATTGCAATAAATCACTAAAAAGATCATATCTATCCTAACTCACAATAACACAAAAAAATACCCCTTGAAGCACAGAACAGCAATATTTATGATGAGCCCGATATATATGGGAATTATTTTAGAGCCGCTATAAAAAAAAAGTGGAAATGTCCCACAGGAGACAGATGTGACCTTTCTATTTGTGGGTAAAAGAGGTCGACCCACAGGGCCTCTGAGGGATTTTACTCATTTCCTCTCTTGGCTGTTTCAACAAATATACTCTCTGTTATCATCTTGTTAATAACCCTGACACATTAGGATGATCAGGATTACAACGGGAAAATAATTAAGTCATGCTGACCAAAACACACGGATGACAAAATTTGATTTGGAAATGGTTTTTGCTCAGGAACAAGACTGCAGCACTGTCTATTTAAATACAGATATGGCAACCAAATTCATTCCCAACACATGACGTCTTCCTCTTTTACAGATACCTTGATGATGCAGATGATAAGTCAAAGGTTTACAGGCTCTGTCTTGGTATTTTATCGCACTGGGTATCTCAGCCTGGCCCAGTTCGTCATGTTCTGGCGAGCAATGGTGGAAATTTGTTTCTTGAGTTAAGCAAAAGTTCTTGCCAGTATCAAGATAAATGAGGGTACTGCTTGTGTTTCCTTGGGCTAACAAGCATTTCCTACGCGGCCTGATAATGCAGTTTGTGTGCTGATATCCCTGATATGCAACAAACAACACAAAGACATGTGCATGTAGGAGGATTAAACAAACTCCATCACTGTTAGGTTTCACTGGTGACCTGTGGAAGGGCTCAGTCCTCGCCACAGTGTCTACATCTTCAGCCAGCGTTCATCAGTCTGACAGATATGTGGCTTTATGCAGCCATATTAGGAGAGCAGGAAACTCCATGGTTACCACTAGCCTTTTTCATTACAGAGATATTCCAACTTTACTTCCTCTTACTTCTTGACTGCAGAATATACTGTATATAAAGAATATTGAATGCTGTGCCACCCTACTCTCTATTACCCTTTAACATCACACATAAAGCTTTGCATTAAAGACACATATTCACACGTCATTTAACTGAGTCATGTAGTTCATAAAAAACACAAAATTAAAATTCAGGTTTTGCTGACAGAAAGTCATTTATAATGAACATATTCAAAGTATTGGCGTGTGGAGGGGGGGGGGGTAACATAATTATTCTCAGACGGAATTAAAGTTAAATAATTGTGGGAGACAAGTGCGCTGCAGCATCGGTGCTCGTGAAACTACACTCTACATAAAGGAAGTGTTATACTTACATAATGTGGAGAAATTTGTGTTCAGGGGAAGCTTTGGATTTGGAGAGTTAGGGTTTGGAGCGGCCGGCGCTGACGAGGTACTCCAAAAACGAACAGTCCAAATGACCCCCGTCAATTTCCCAGCCTTACCATTTAAACTGCGCACTGCTGCGCCAGGGTGGAGCTGCGCGAGCGGGCCCTCCTTCTCTTCCCCCCTCCTCTTCCTCCTCCTGCTCCGGGCAGCATCTGTGAGCGGGGCAGGAGGCAGCGGACATGCGCACTGCGGCCACCAGCAGGTTAACGAGAGTCAGGAGGAGTCACAGCGCGATGGAGAGGTGCTGAATGGTGCAGATAGTCCTGCTGATGAAGGGACCGATAAAGTGAACTACAAACCCTACAGGGGAATGGGAAACTATGTGACTTCACCTTTCTGAGTGTTCTTAGTGGTTGGGAGCATGCACGATGACATGTCTGAGGGTTTTGTGGATAAACGTGTGCAACAGGATGTCAAAAAAGATATAGGAGTAAAAAGAAAGATATGTAAGTAAATGTACTCAAAAGCAATGGTTTACTCCCTTTACTCCCACCACTCATTAAAATCCCTGCATACAAAATCACCAAAAAAGCAGGTTTGCTGGGATATGTCCCCTGTGATGGACTTCTATGTTATTATATATGACTTTATTAGGTTGTTCATAGTGATGCAATGTGTAAGCAACATTTTACTGCTGTAGCTGGTTAAGGTACTATAAGGCTACTTACTATGTACTTAAGTAGTTTAATCTAGTTGTCCCCAAAATATGGGTTGGACCCCTAAAAAGGGTCTCAAGACGGTATGTTGCTCTGCTCAGGTTCACTCACTTTTTAACATCTCAGCTAAAATACTGGGTGGACCAGCGACACCCATGCTCCTGTCCCATACCCTGTGGGGTTGGATTATGCAATCCATTTTCACTCCTCATAAGGTAAACTAGCTTACCCCAGCACAGGAATCTCCCTTTACTGTCACTGCTCCAGGGAGGTTTCCCCCAACTACATAACTCATAGCTCACATGAATGTGAGTTTCTTGGTGTTGTGTGTGTGTGTGTGTGTGAGAACATCCCACACAAGTGTCTTTCATTGTTACGCACATTGCATTCCACTATCAAAAACAGCCCTGCCCCCCTCCATCCCTCGCTTACTGCATCCCTCCTGTTTCCAGCTTCTTTCCAATGGAACTTCCTATATAAGGACACCGTTCTATTTGCCCCAATAAATCAAGCCGCTGGTTGAAAGTTGGATCTGTTTTGTGCCAGAGAGACACAGCACTGCACTGGTGTGTGTGTGAGAAACCTGATGACAGACCAAAGACCAACATGGAGGACCTCTGGGGCTACCTCTGGCCAACATCAAGGAGGTGGAGCGTCGTTCATGAAAGAGGAACCGGGGTTGAAGAGCTCAGGGGAGAAAGGATGAGAGACAAGGCAGTGGGAGGCAATGAAGAACAAGACGAAGAGGAGGAGGAGGAGAGAGGGGAAGAAAGCAGCACATACACTGAACAGAGGGTTTGCAGCGTGTGCCATATAAGGAGAGTGGGTCTGTGCGGAATCTCGGCAGCTTTCTGTGTAAGTATCAAAGTCTAGCACAGGCAAGCACCCCGAGCCCCAGTGACTAAATATGGTCCAGCAGCAATAGCATTGCTCAAACAAACAAAGTTGTGTCTATGGAAATAACTTTTATTATTTACTCATAGTTAGCCGTGACAGTGAAACAGTTTATATCTTATTGCGCTATGATATGCCAAGGTAACAAGGCATCAAAGTACACTGCATACAGTACCTGTCTTGTTATTAATGAAGAGAGAAGTATGAAAGATGCAGTTTGCAGTTTCATGCTCTCATCCTGATTGAACACAGTTCATCTGGTGACTTTTGCATTTGTCTTTAATGTCCTAAACTTCTGAGTCAGTGATTTGCTTTTTGTGCTGCCTTCCATAGGTATACGTGATCATTACTCCATGCCTGCTGTCAGTGAAAAGGTCACTTCTATATTTCTCGTCAGCGTGATATATGGTGATCCATGCAAGGAGAGGGGAGGACAGCCCTCCGCAACTTGGAGTGTTCACGTGGAAGTTTGGAGGCACTGTGTCCTGACAAAAAGAGTTTGTCCTAAAGTTTTGGCCAAAGCATTCGCCCTCCCCCGCTTTCCCGGCACAAAGAATAATATCCAAGTGATTCCTCAGAGCAATTAATTAACCTATGAAAAGTCTGCAGTGACAAGGATGAGAGGATGCAGTGGGACTGAGCATGAGAAAAAAGTGTGAGTGAAGGATGGGCAACTCATCAGTGTTCAGTGAAGGGTATTTTGCACTGAAAAGAATTAGACTGAGATTATTAAGATTATTATGGAAATAATCCTTCTAAAATCTTGTTTTTTCATTTACATGGAAAATAACTGTCTCACATTCATGCTTTTAACTAAACCAGCCACAACGGTGACAGCAGTTCATATACCGTCCAATCACAATGGGACAGAATAAATATACAGTAAAGACAACCTAAAGTGAAATGTAGAGATCTCTTACATAAAGTATGTTTAATGTTTTTTTCCTCACTCTCATGTCCATAGATGGCCATCTATTGGAGAGAAAATATGTTTATGGATGTGTTTGACCCTCGTGGAATGCCGTTGCATTCTAATTTGAGCCCGGGGGCAAACATCGCTTCACTCTGCTGCAGTCAAAAGACCACTGCATTTAATACTATTTATACAGCTGTCTCTGGTACACACAACTAATTTATACAGTGGAGGCGAATAGACACCTATTATGGGGCAAACTGCCAATTGAACAATCATGTACCATTGTTCCAACTTCCTCCGCTTATATAGCCATTTTCAAGAGAACACCAGCGTCTGGTGCCAATAAGCGCGGCACCTCGAGGCCACAGTCTTTAAAGGCAAATAAGGTTCGCTCCAAGGAAGCAATGTGGCCCTTGTTTCAGCATGCTCATGCACTAAACAACATATTATTATTTCTACTCTGCATAAAGTTACATCGTTGTTGTGCTGACCTCACTGAAGAGGCATGGGTAAATTCAGCAAAACGCACTGGGTGCTGAATATTACGACGTCGTTCTCTCAGTGAATTAATTTGAGTGCTATGATCTCACCTACTAATCCCACTGCAATCGAGAATGAGAGACATGGCTGCGTTAACAGGAGACAGGATAAATAAACATTTAAAGGCCAAAATCATTCTGACATGGATTAGGTTAGAGAAAGTGGAAGAGCAGGTCCAGCATCAGTAATCAGGCCGGGAGAGAAATGGCCGGCTCCGTAGCTAATCGGTTCCAGAAACTCAGGACTTTAGGTCGTGTGAGATAAGAATGTCAAGTTCCCTTAAATGGTGAGACAGGAAGTGAGATGCAAAAAATATGTGCTTGTTGCAGTCGATGTTTGCGTGTCCAGCATGGGATCTGGGATACATTAGTGGAATTTTTTTTGTATATCTTGTGTTCTTTTTATGGCATACAATTAATGGAGTTGTTTTTGACTTGCAGAAATGAAGAAATCAATATGATAATATTCTTGCATCATATGATTATATAATATCATAGTTTTCCCTCTAAATGAGGGCATTCATAAAGATTTCTCAGCCTCTGCTCCAATGTTGCAGAGAACACAAGAGCAGAAAGTTGCTTAGCGTTAAAATGTGGACTGTTTTTTTTCTGCATGAGACCAAGATAAGACATCTTAATAATCAAGGTGTCTGACCTTTACAGACAAACATGGGTGAAGAAGCATTACAGTAAATACATGTGTGGCTAACTTAAGGTTAAGGGTTCAGGAGCTAAATGGGTGGGTTTGGCTGCACAGAGCAACACAATGAGTGCTAAAATGTGAAGACAATCGCAGGAAAGCAAGCGAACGTGAAAATAGCAGTCGTTCAGGTGCAAGCCATTCAGCACTATTCAAACAGAACAAATGCTCAGGAGTACTACACTCTCAAATACACTTCTGATGACATAACAACACTCCATATCTTAATATCAATGAAGTGAACTACTGCAAGTTGTATCATAACTTTAGCATCAGTATTGACTTGTGTAGTGGAATTAAAGTGGACTTATTGTGGTCTGTGTTGCATTTATGACCCTTGACAACCAAAAAGAAGAATTTATTACAGTAATTCTAAAGCCTCTTGTTTGGATATGAGATCATTGCTAAGACTTTCATGTCAATCCAAGTTTCTTAAACTAACGACACCGTTGTCTGCAATCAACCTCCTGTTTTACATATTAAGTACAGAGAGACATGAATATGCAGAATTTCTGTCAGTTTGTTGCAGGTCAAAACGAAGCATCACTGTTCATCCTCCAGCAGGTCCAGTCTTCAGCCTTGTCCTTGGTGACACTGCCCCCGTGTGTTACCCAGTAAAAACAGCATTTCCACAAACGATTTTGATTCAGTGTAGTGTATAAATACAAAACATTTATTTTTAACAATTAAAAGACAAAATTAAAGTATCAAACAGTTTGTGGATTTAAATAGAAAAGATTTCATTTTAACTTTCTGTCTGATTTGTCCAGAGAGCGGGGACTACAGATTACCACTCTTGCTAAAACCCGCAACATATTAAAATCAGAACGTGAAAGGCCATGTGGAGTCATTTGGCAACTTAGAAAAAAGCTATACAACTACTTTCTGCATTCATATTCACATATTCCCAGCAGAACTCATATCCCGTCGCTGAATTCCAATGAGACATTGCAACATTTCACGTCACGTGTTGGAGTGTATATTCAATTTTTAGGCATCAGGTCCAGGTCCTGTGTTACTGGCAGTGGGACCAGTTGGCAGAGAGGCACCACGCAGAAACGCTTTCCCTCCGTTATCACTACTGTTCAGGAAGTGGGACACTAAGCCATAGAGAAGGGGTCTGAAAAATAGAATGTGGGGGGAAAACATGAAGTTGTAATTAACACTTTTGCAATTGTTCTTTCCTGTTTGTTTTTTTTAGCAAACAGAGAGAAATGACTAATACGTTTCTGCGCCAGAATCAGTAATGGATAGATTAGTACACACTCTATCCAATTATTTCAATTATGTTTTTCAGGTTTCTCTGCTACTACAGGGAATAAGTGATAGGAAAAGAAACAGAATGATATGAAAGTGACACAAACAAGGGATGGTAGCCTATCCTTGATGCTTCCCCAGAGAAATGTACTTTCATAACAAATGTTTTTCCGAGGGCTGAAAGCGTTCAAGATCTCTAAGTATTTCAAAATGAAACTGTGATGATTCTCGGACTTTATGAAACTATTATCCCATGAACGATCAAACCCCCAGAGAGTTCAGTAAATCTTTGAACATTGCGTTCACCAGCAGACTGTGCAGCTATTTCTCAAATCCTGGCTTACTCACTTACACAGACTTGGAGCTCGCATCCTCTGCGACTTTCAGCTCATTCGCCAGGAACTGTCTGTCCAAGGGAACTTCGGGCTGGCCTGCCTCTGAGAAAACAAACAGTGCTGAGTTTAAAAGTGGTACAACTTTGCGCTACAGTGGTGCCCCGTTTCACAAAAACAGCAGCTGGAGTCTGAAATGTAAATATGACTATTCTTTCAAGCATAACACTGCCGCTTTCACATGAAAACGTCTCTTTATTCATTTCTCCTAAAACAAACCTGTGCTGCTTTCACTGGGTGACCATAAATTAATGGATCCAATACATTTTGAAAAGGGTACGAGCCCCATATACATAGTATTTTCAAATATTACCCAATGTAACAGTCCTTTACGTGACACTAATGCAAATGTGCATCACTGATCTGTAGTCGTGCTCGGACTTGAGTCTCTCCACCCACCTGCTGTCAGCACCGACGCGGTGTACCTGTACTTGTTGAACTCCAGGTACTCCCGGACCAGCTCGTTGATGAGCAGGTTTTCGTGGGAGAGCGCTGGGCGAGGTTCGCGCTGGTCATCCAGGGCGCCGAACACCTCGGCCCGGATACGAGCCTTCAGCTGGCCCAGCACGCCACGGGACTCCAGCGTGTCCCTCACGGCTAGGAGGTGACATGTATGTGGGTTAACCGCCCCTGTGACTACAGTGAATGTAAGATTCGTGTTTTAAAATCAGTTAGCTGAGCTAACGTTTGCCCAGCTGGATGGTGCTTTCTAAACAAACGCCATAATTTGAGGATTTAAGGAAGTCCTGTAATTGACGAAGCTACAGGCCTCTTCACATAAGAGTTATACTCTTATCAGAGTTATCAGAGGCCATTCTTCAAATCGGGACACATGTGTGATGCAGTGTGTGTCAGCACAATCGCCTTCGGCCAGATGTAACCGAGCTAACTGGCGTTAATGTTAGCTAACGTTGGCTAGCAGTCGTTCACTACTGGAGCTGGAGAATCCATAACAAACTTGATTTGTGTGGAATAAACAACGTTTATTTTAGCTGTGCCGATTTGCAATGTAGGTTTCAATAACACGGAAGGTCGTGGGTTATTTCAAAGTTCACCTGTGCTTCACATTTTAGGCGAGAGTTTCGCTGAATTGTCAAATTTTTGAATGGAGACTTTCAAACTTGTGGCTGAGATAACGTTAATTTGCCTGTGCACGTGGATGTGGACGAACGTGTGCAGCGACTCCGTGCGTCGTCTATTTGCTCTTGTTTGATTTAGGAGCGCAAGACGCAGTTAAGCAACAAAATCAGGAAAGATAGCCAGCGCTTACCACACTTGAGTTCAGTGATGGTCGCCATTGCAACAAGTGTAAACAAGCGACCATCTGCTGCTGTTCATAGACTTCCTGCCATCTAGTGACTGAGTTTGGGAACTGCATCTAACTCCAACTCACCATTACAAAAGTCCTTCCTCCACTGTTTTGCTTTGTTACTTGATTTGGATGTTCACTTCACTTTGTAGACTGACTCATGTGCAGATATTCTGCACGTATGTCTTAAAATATATGTTGGAGGGGGGTCTTTAAGCTAAATTTATGTGCATCAGTCACGTCCCTTATGCATGCAACAGCATGCAGCCGTGCAAATGCTTATCATTTAAAGGGCTGCCTTGAAGCATGCATGCGTGTTTATACATGTTATGCCATGCTCCCTTAAGAGAGACAAACTCAAGCATGACTGTAGATTCAAATAAATTTTATTTATCCAGCATGATGTATGGAACAAGACAGTACATTAACAGTAAATGGTCAGTGAAAAATGAACAAGCTTGCTATAAAAAGTATAAATATAATACAATTCTCAGAATTTTAAGGACACTTAATATATTCTGTCATTTGACATAAATAAACTATAGGGTTTCTCTTAGAATATGTTGTCTAAACCAGTAAGACAAAAACAGTATATGCCTCTTCTCTTTGAAAAGTTCATAGGGTTCTTTCTTTGAATTGAGGGTAAAGGTCAACGTGGACTATATACAGTCTGTCATGTCAGCACCAAAAAAACAATACAGATTTTTTTTCTCCTTCTCTGCATATATGTGTATGGCCTGAGTTCGTGCGGTGGCAGAGAGACAATCACGCAGAGATTTATCATCCTTGTTTTGAAGAGGCATTCTCTTCATTCATGGTGGTTTTCACTACCGGCGTCAGGTTAAATCTGACCAGCAAGGTCTCTATTGACTTTTTTTTATATGTTTACTTTGACAGAAATATACAACAGCCACAACATAGTTGGACGGATGCTAATGCTCTGGCTCACTTCAATGTTTTCCTCTTTTTCTCTGACATATAAAAACTCAAACTTGGCTGCTTTGAGCCCAGATTTTGAAGGCAGCGAAAAACCTCACTTCCCTTGCGTTTGCCAGGGCGAACCTTTTGAAGGTTAGTGTGTCAGAGTATTTTCCTGTCCCAGTTTCTGGGGCAAGAAGGCAAAATAGACTTCTATCAATTTACAATAACAAAATTACCTCTCATTGGTAAACAAGGCTAAAAAAAACAAAACAACAATGTATGAGTAAACATCAACATTTAAGCCTGAGAGAACATCAAAACATATGTCATGTGCTTTATAAAGACTTACAAAAACTACAAAAATAATATAGCTCCAGGTCAATATGAGAATAAAATCCTTAAGATTTGTAGCACTCTTTCATTCCAGCCTTTGGCTTAATCCTTTCATGGAATAATGTGACTCCACTACTCTATATACAATATTTATAGCTTGGAGACTCTCAACAATCCACTGTAGCCTTCTTTTGAATGTTCATCATCTGAGGTTGACAGTGTCTTTTCCTTACGACAGCTTGTCTGTGTGTGTGTTAAAAACCAGCAAATACTGTAGGGACTGCCTCAGCAGCTGCTCTTGAGATTCGTCAACAATGCCCTCGTGGAGAGGCGTTTCGAGCTGCCACAAATCTTGGAATGGCCCGATTTAACACGCGTTGGAGAGCCACACAACTAAGGTGCAACAACTGTACACCAGGTCACCAGCTCCACAGTGCAAGGCCCAACGGAGACCTAGACCAGCCCAGCCTCCCGGCACATTCGGTAGAACTGTCCACGTTGTGCGATGAGGTTGGCTGGAGAGTCCATCTCAGAAATGTGGCCTCTGTCCATGACGATCACTCTGTGAAGCGGCAGAGAAAAGGATCCAACGTGTTTTAACTGCTGATTGATGGATTGTAGGGCTGCAACTAAGCAGCAGTTTCTTTAGAATCAAACTGAATTTGTATCAGTTTGGTCAAATTCCCATTACAGATTCACAGATGAAACGTATTGCCTTTACATGGCTTGTTTTGTCTGACCGGCAGTAAAAAAAAGTCCAAAGATATTGTGGTTATAGTGACAGAAAACAGATAAAAGCAGTAAGTCCTCAAATTTAAGAAGCTGAAGCCTTCAAATATTTGGTATTTTTTCTTGTCGCTGATCAGTATTGTGTCATTTGACAAAGCATGTAATTGTTTTGGATTATAATTTACCTTGTGTAGTCCATGATGGTGTTAAGGCGGTGAGCGATGGTCAGGACAGTGCAGTCTTCAAACTGTGTGCGGATTGTGGACTGGATAAGTGTGTCTGTCTCCAGGTCCACTGCAGCTGTTGCCTCATCCAAAACCAGGATCTTGGTTTTCCTCAGCAAGGCTCTGGCCAGGCAGACAAGCTGGCGCTGACCCAGACTATGCAGACAAAGGAGAATTGGAGAGTGGACTTATTAGACAAGTACTGTTTGTATCCTGGCGCTTTGTGTAGATCATCTTTCTAATAATAAAACAAAGCAAAACAAGGGCTATGTGAACTGGAACGTGTTGTGGTGTACCTGAGGTTTTCTCCTCCCTCTGAGCACTCGTGGTTGAGTTTGTCAGGCAGATTGGAGACAAAGTTTTTGAGGTGAGCGAGCTCCAGTGAACTCCACACCTCTTCATCGGTGTAGGTGTCGAAGGGGTCGAGGTTCATCCGCAGGGAGCCTGAGAACAGCACAGGGTCCTGGGACAGAGGACAGCAGCCGTTACTCAACACTGGACTGTCCAGATGGGCAACAGGATTATTACAATTTAGAACGTCTTGTTTCAGATTGGCTACAGATTGCAAACAGTT
The DNA here is from genome assembly GCA_016785225.1 of Psettodes erumei. Taxonomy (NCBI): domain Eukaryota; kingdom Metazoa; phylum Chordata; class Actinopteri; order Pleuronectiformes; family Psettodidae; genus Psettodes; species Psettodes erumei. The sequence continues at coordinate 202,151 of JAFBJZ010000004.1, read as the reverse complement.
TATGTGATGAAAGCCAGGGCTCAGTTTCTGTTATTACTACTGTCATACCTGAGGAATGATAGTAATGCGGGATCTGAGGTCATGGAGTCCAATGTCCTCGATGTTGACTCCATCTATAAAGATCTTTCCCTTTGCTGCCTCTAAGATCCTGAAGATTCCCAGGGCAAGTGAGGACTTCCCTGCTCCTGTGCGACCCACAATTCCAACCTGTGAAAAGAGGTTTTTAGTCAGAATTTATGCATGACATAAAGGTGCAATTTAAGCATTTTAAGTGATCCAGGATTAAGGCTGGTGAAGACTGCAAACATTGTTTTGCATCACACAAAATGACTCACCTTCTCCCTTTCATGAATATGCAAGGTAATGCCTTTCAGAGCCAACTCCAGGCCTTTACGGTACTGCAGCCCATAGTCCTGAAACTCGATAGTGCCTTTCTGGGGCCAGGCCAGGGGCAGGGAGCTGCCCTCTATACTCCAACTGGCCTAAAAGAGACAATAACAAAGGGTTAGTAGAGAACAAAAAAGCCCTCCTGATGCACAATGTTGGATTGACAGTGACTGTGTATTTATGCAATGGGAAGACCTACCTCTTTCTCAGTTTCGGCGTACTCATTGACTCGCTCCACAGAAACAATGTTGTTTTCCACATCGGTCCATGATCTTACAATCCAGCTCAGGATTCCAGTCACCTGCAATATCCAAGGAAATGAGGTTTATTTCGATTGTTTTATTTCCTGCACTGGAAATGCATTTGCTGCTCGAGAAAAGCGACGTCTTTACATTTCACTTTTCTTTCCAGTTTTTACCTCTACTTGCTGCTTGCAGCATGCAAATGGGGGGGGTACAGAGCCACTTACCTGGAGGGAGTGTGACACAGCCAAACCAACGATGCCCGGGCTCAGTGTGCTTCTTCCCATCACAGAGAGAATGGCAGCGGCTAAGACCACACCATTACCCACAAACTCCAGATTGACTGCCAGCCACCTGTGGAGGATAACGCTAAATTAGCTGTGGGCAGGCAAGTTCCAAAACATGTCCTCGTTACTAAACCCAGAAGTAGTTTTGTTCAACCATGTAGCACAAAGCGGTCATTGGTCACTCTTGGTGCTATGACTCATGACCATCCCCCACCTGAACTTGAATGTATCATTTAAGTTACAGCACTTTATAATCATCACATATCATCTCACCGGGTGGCCACAAATCGGGGGAAGTAGGAGGTCTGATTGAAGTCGACCCTCTCATTGGCCTGCAGAATGAACCTGGACTGCTCCCTGAAGGCCCGGATGACGCTGGCGCCCTGAACCGTCTCGTTGAAGTGGGTGTAGATGGGCGAGCGGCTCACAGCCTCCAGCCTGCGCAGCTGACAGGATGTGGCGACGTAGAAGCTCTGTAGCCCACAGTGGAAAAGTAAAACACCAGCTTTAATGAGTGAAACCAAGAGGGAGCGCTGAGGGCTTTCCCATAATTCATAGTGAATGTGTGTAAGATCTATGTCAGCAGGTGGGGAACAAAATGCATGTGAATGGCAAAATCAGAAGGGTTGGTTTTGGAACCCAGAGTTTTCCAATAACATACAGTAATGGAACCCAGCTCTTGCTAAACCACCGTGTTCTCAAAGAAAAAATAATGATCAAAGTCATCACTGTTAAGTTTAAATATTGGGGTGGGGGGGTGTACCTGGACAAAGGCGTAGAGGAAAGCCAGAGGCAGGATGATCACAACTGCAAAAGGCGTCGCCATCAGTACAATGATGCAGACCTCCAGGAGTTTAAAGACGTAGCTCAGCATCATTTTTAAACCATCGGGGACCATGCAGTCGATGGCGTCAATCTCTTTGGCAAAGCGGTTGAGTAGATTGCCACTGGGCGTGCACTCGAAGAAGGACATTGGGGAGCGCAGCACGTTGATCAGCAGGTCCATATGCAAGTGGCGGGAGGCGATGATGCCGCAGATGGAGATGGCAACTGTTGTACCAAAGATTGCGATACCTGAACAGAGAGATGTTCCAGAGTCAAACCAGAGTTGAACATTACCAAACCACTGTCAAATGTGTTAGAAATGTGGAGCCCTTTTTTCTGCAGACTTACTGAAATTAACTAACTGACCTTGTACAAAGCCCAGAGCCCCAAACACAGCCAGTTTTAGGTCCGTGTCAATCTGGGTGCCGTTAACAACGGGGTCATCAGCCCACATGCTGAGCCAGTAATTGTAGGCCAATGAGGCGCCTTGCTGAAAGGCATACAGGAAGACGATGGGAATGATGATGGCCAAGCCGATGGTCTTGAAGTACTTCTTGTACATGTCCAACCTCACCTGTTGTAGTAAAAGAAGAAAACCACGTCATTCTCGAGGAATCTGAGAACTTGTTTTTCAGTCAACATTTGTATGTTTTTCATTTACATTCACTCAAGCTGTGGTTGGACTGTGATGACGCATCCTGCTCCTCCTGACCCCCACCCTCCCGCTGCCTCTCATGCACACGTCATCTGTTCACGCAGCACCTACCAGCTCCTCCCACCAGCACAGGCTCCACCCACTGACACTCCCTCTGTGCTGTCTGTCAGCCTGTCACTGATCAGCTGTTCATTCTGCCACACGCCTATTGCTCATTTACTCATTTACTCCTCAGTATATATACTAGTTGCTCTGTGATCGTGTGGGGTTTGACCTGTGCCTGTTAACTACTGTGAGAGTTTGCCTGTTGTGCCGCTGCTGTTTTTACTGACTCCTGGTTTTTTAACAGTGGCCTGTTTAGACATTAAAACAGACATGGATCAGTTTATCATTCATTTAACATCACATTTCTGCTTGTCTGATGAAAGAAAGACTTATGTTTCTTATTTTAGCTAAGTTTCTGTCTCCCGCTGCTACCTACAACACTGTGTTCACCAGCTGTCTGCCAATTGTGTCTGTGTGCTGTCTGGTGCTGAGGAGGAAGTGTGGAGTGTGTTTTTTTTTTTTTAGCTTTTTTCACTTTTTCACTGCTGCCTGTTGTGGCCAAAAACAACACTATGAGAGCAGCGAGAGTAAACCAAAACATTAAAGCTGTGGCTTGGAAAACCAAAACAATGTGGGATGGGAAGCTATAAAGTGCTGTCGAGCTGAGCAGAACTGCAAAATTGGATGATAATTCTCTGTGGGTGCATCACGAGCAACTCCTTGCGCATGCAAGTAGTCATTTGCTCGATTCAATTCAATTTGTACAAAAATATCGATTACAGCAGCTTTAAAAAGTTTTTGGAAGCAAAAGGGGAGTGCAAATTATGTCTAATTTCACACACAACCATGAAGTCCCTCTTTAGACGTACCCTTCCGGTGCGGGCCTTGTCAACCACTGTCAGCTTGCCCAAGTCCTCTGGTACCTGTTCCTGGTCTGTTTCAGACACAGGCTCCATATTCTGCAGGTTGGTATTAGTGGTGTCACCCCTGGAGAATATGGAGAGGCAAAAAAGTCAGTTTCCTAAAAAGATGCTTGGGATGCCACATGTGCATATGACAGTTTACACATTTGTTTATGTACCCAATGAGCTGCTCCTGTGACAGGTCTCTGGAGAACGGCATGAAGTCAACCATGCTGAGACGAGCATTGGACCTCCTGGAACCGGCTGTAAGAAAAAGTTAATTGTTAATTGCTCATGTAAATCTCTTTACTACACACTCTTAAGCTTATTAATAAGAATATGTTACACATACGAGCAAGATATCTTATGTTATAGCAAAAAGTGAAATAAATAGAGCAGTGTCTTCAGACATTGTTGCTGAAAAGTCTCCTCACCTCTCTGTATGGCGCTCTCTTTTCGCTCTGCGCTGGCAAAGGTGTGGATGAAGTCAGCGAAGGCACCGTGGCGGCTGAGGAGCTCCTGGTAGGAGCCGCTCTCTGTGATTTCTCCATCTACCATGACGAGGATGAGGTCAGCCTGCGGCAGGAAGCTCATCCCATGGGTCACAAGGATGCGGGTCTGTATAGCAAGCCACACAAGTCAGAAAAATAGGAAGCAAGCACAATCTGACGCTAAATTGAGGCTTTCTTAAAAACAAAAGAGTCAGCAAAGTGGCGGTTTCCACATTATGATAACAATAGCGCAGGTCACGTGGCTGAGAGTGCTTTAGGCGTCATAAAACCGTGTTTTGGTTCTTTGTAGCTGAATTGATGACGCTAAATTGCACTTTGTGGGTTTTGTTACATGCATTACCTTGTCTCTAAGGACTCCTTTAGGTCCAATGACTTTGTCAAAGATGTGCTGACCCACATGCGCATCAACAGCTGACAGCGGATCATCCAGCAGGTATACATCGGCCTTCCTGTAGACAGCCCTGGCCAGGCTCACCCTCTGCTTCTGCCCACCAGAGAGGTTCAGGCCCTGCGTGAACAAGATCATTAGAGAATTTTAGATTTAACTAACGTGATCTGACAACAAGAAGGATTTTTAAATTGTTTATTTCAAGAGTAAAATGTCCATACCTTCTCTCCAATTTCTGTGGCATCTCCAGCAGGAAGGATGTCCAGGTCAGGCAGCAGTGCACAGACTTCCAGCACCCGGTGATACCATGTTTTCAGCTTCTCACGGCCAAATATGATGTTGTCCTGGACTGTGGCGTTCTGGATCCAGGCCTGCTGGGGCACGTATGCCACAGAGCCCTGTAAAGACAGATGTCAGGAGAGAGACTGTCAATATTTATTAAATGTAACCCACAAACTACGAATAGCTCTTGCACATGGAACATAGGCTCAGTACCTTGACAACAACTCGGCCACTTCTTTTCTCCGTCTCACCGAGCATGGCGGACAACAAAGAGGACTTTCCACTGCCCACATGCCCCACCACGGCAACAAGGGAGCCTCGTGGCACACGGATGTCGATCCTGACAACAAAGAAGAGAATTATCCAGTAAGTCACTCTTGAGTTGACTGTACATGTTGTTTTGTTTTTTTTCTTTTTTAGAAATGATACCTTTTGAGACATGGAGGGCCCTCTGCAGACCAGCTGAAGGTACCGTTTTCTATCGCCACGCCTTCCCCATCTAAACAAGAAGGACAGGTTGGGTGAAATAAACAAAACCTGCAATAAACACCGAAGACGGGACGTGTTCGTCAAACCTTCAAAATAAAATTCCCCCTTGAAGTGACTCGTCAGAGTCCAGTCTGGACATAATTACAAGTGAATTTGCTGTAGAAATTACAGAGCAGTTTCTTTTTCACAAGCTGTCTTCGGAAGTTTTGACAGATTACAGACAAAGGAGTGCAGCTTTTTTTTTTAATTTCTCGATGAATCATACGTCTGAATTCATGCTGTGATTTACGTTCACCCACTAAATGGGAACATCCTATAATTACCATGTCTACCAGTCAGGCCGGGACCCAGGAAGTGACAGTGCACATGATCCATACAAGGCTGTGGTAGTCCGCAGATATAAACAACAAAATCTTGTGGGCTTTTTATATTAATTATGACAGCCTATGATTTTAGGCAGTATGACAGTGCAGTATAGCAGTTTATTCATGCAGCGTAATAGCTTATATGTGGGTGGGGCTCCTACCAGAACTCAATGGAGCCTTTGAGACATTGTCCGCTTTCAGCTCCTCTGAGCACAGGTACTTTCCCAGACGCCTCAGTGAAACCACAGCCTGAAACAGAGTCAGAGGTTAGATAGCTGACCTATATCCATCATATAGGACCCTGAAAATATGCCCGGTGAGGTAGATTTTCTCGGTGGATGGAGAAAATATCTCAGAGCAATCATCAGTATTAAAGTGAAATGTCACCTACCTGCATGGTTGTGCTTATGGCAAATGGCAACTGACTAAGTGGGGTCTTCAGGATGTTGATCAGAGCCATTGAGACGAAAACCTTCTGTGCATCCAGAACGTTCCTTTCATCCAGCATCACGTAGACGCCAAACATGGCAAAGGCAATCTTAGGGGAAGAAAAAGACGCTAAATGTTACCTTTACAGGCTGAATTTTCTTTGATGATGCCTAGAGCCACAATTTAAAGGATAAGGCTGGCGTTTTTCTAAATTTTTCTAATTGTCAATGAAGAGAAGTGAAGAGACCAAAACCAACAACAAAGCATTAGTCTGTCTCTCTGTATTTTCTGACTTCCCCGCCCTGTCTGTGGCACTGTGGGCCCTGAGCCCATTTGTTCGCTACTGACGATATAAATCTTTAAGAATTTTTTGTTGTTTTTGCTACATTATCAATGCAATTTTCATCAAATACTGTATAGATTAAAATAAAATCTGATACAGACTTGAAGGATGGAATTTAATGATTGGTGATTACTTTTCATGTAGCATCACCACAAGGTTGGCAATGTCTGGACATCATTTTAGCATGCAGATGTTAGCATTTAGCTTAGCATAGCTGTATAGCTAGACAACAGTAGAGGTCTACGGCACAGAGAATTATGCTATATCAGGCTGTGGGTACACACACATACTGGTCCAATTAAGTTTTGGTTTTGGTCTTTTCATGGAATTTCTCTACAGTTTATTTCAACTTCAACTTTGGAATTAGCCTCTTTATTAGTAGCTCTGTCACTCTTACCAGGAAAGAGGAGGAGTTGAAGGATGCAATGGAGATGGAATAAAGGATCTGGGACTTTTTCAGCGCCTTGAGCTCCTTTTCTCTGTAGCCCAAAACCTGCTCCAGGAAGGCCTTCTCCCAGGCATAAAACTTCAAGATCTTTATTCCATTCAGGATCTCGTTCATCAGTCGGATGCGGCCATCCATGAACTTCATTTGGATCTCCTGTTGTGCAGACAAGGAGTGTTGTTTTTTTTTTTACATTTTACCATAAAAAGTATCCAAAGCTGTAACTGGGGCACAGTGGAAAAACAATTACCAGACCAAAGCAAATACATACATTTGTGAACATGGGTTTGTCTGCTCTTGTTACATTTGTAGTAGTATTCCTGAACATCACAGAACTTGTTTAATTCAGTAGGAATTTACTGCTTGTTACATTTTAGTGATTTTTATGACGTGGAACCAACAAAGAGCCAGGAATGCGGTCACTGCATTGAAGCCTAAGTTCGATTAAATTGGCATCCAAATTTACTGAACCGTTTGTTGTTTTTCCAAAGAAATGAAAAATTATGTCTTCCTACTGCCCACTCTTTCCTGTCATTGTTTTTCGAACAAGTTATACGAGGCAGACATCAAAAGGACAAGGGAGAATGTACCAACCAGGCCAAACACCCACACGGCTCTTCAGCCGCTATCTAAACCAGCTGTGGCATCCCTAACCTGACATGCCAGATGCCGAAAGTGTGAAGGATTCCTGTAACAGCTTTTACCTGCAGCTTGCTTCTTTTCTTGGCAATGAATCCGTTGAGCGGAAAAATGAGGATGACAGTGGCAATTCCTGCCAAAGCTGATGGGCCAAGATGCTAAAAAAAAGGAAGACGGGATAAAACGGTGTCTAGGGCTTCTCGGTTAAATAGTGTTTGTGCATGAATGGGAGGCATTGTGAAAACACTACGTTTCAACATACCTGCCAGAGGAAGAAGAGACAAAGAGCAATCTCAATAGGAGCCAGCCAGACAGCATTGAAGTACACCACAAAGTCCATGAGCTTCTGAGTGTCTGCCGAAACCAGATTCACAATCTCGCCAACAGTGCAAGTCCTCCTGGAAGCGCTGTTTATCACCAAGGACTGGATTGATGACAAAAGAGACAAAGACATTTGGCCCTCAGTCCGTTGAGTACAATATAATTTTACACGCTCGTAAAGATTTCAGACGATCATTTATCTTAGGTAAAAGCTGTTAATCACACGCTGTGTACCGTTTTCCAGTCTGGTCGCAAAGAAGGTTTTTGTTTTTGCCATTTAAGACGTAATTTATGTCGTGTCTCGAGGTTAGCGGCTATATGTCCGTGGACACGGATTTACCCACCTTCCTGTAAACCAAGCCCATCACGGCCGTCTTCACCCTCATTCCCACTGTAAAGCAAGTGTACATGTACTGATGGTTGAAGAGGGACTGGAGGCAAGAGAGCAGGAACATGAGGGTGGCATAGAAGTAGCCTTTCCACAGCGGAGCGTCTTCGTCCCTCATGAAGCCCAGCAGAAGACTGTGGTGGACAAGATGCAGGCGATTAATGCAGGATTATGAGTGATTTGCACGTGTTTGTGTTTTGTTTTGCTTTTCCCTTCGAGTGCACTTAAGGGTCACTGGCTGCACTGTATGAAAAGCCTGCATTCTATGTGAGTTTCCCTGGAAAGTAGCGAGCGATACAAATCAAAACAGACACAAATAGGTTTTACCCTGTCCACATGACTTTTTTTTGCCATGCTTTTTTTTCGTGCTGGTATTATTTGACTTTCATTGTGCGCCTCAAACCGATGGCCTTGAGCGATGCCGTGGCTGCTGGCCGACTGGTCCACGCAAAGGAGCTCGGGTTGCACAACAGCGCTCAGCCCGTGGCTAGGCTGCCCTCACACTTGGCCAGCGCTTCCCTTATTGTGGTCCGATCGCATTTCTGCCATTTAGGGCCTCCTCTGCCTCTCTGCCTGTCCTCCATGCTGGAGCGCAGAGGGCTGTGGTCTCGTCTACTTTTCTTGCTCACAGCTCCATGACCATAATTAACACTTCCACTGATTCTGTGCTGTGAATCAACAACAACATTCCAGTCTGGCTAGTGGGATGGTGTGGCGGGTGGCGGGTCAGCCATGACCTGTTTTCACTGCTGCCAGCTTCTGTTGTTGTTTGGTTGTCGGCATAACAAATCATTTAAAATAGAACAATGAAGGTGATATCTTAGGAGCTGCTTACACAGCAGTATCCGTCTATCTATCTATCTTGCCTGTGGCATTTTTTTGCTTCCCCGCAGTCTTCTAAACCCATGTTTCTTTAAATTATCATACCAGGAAAATATAATCTCTTTCACTTAAATCTCAAAATTGAATTGGACAGCTCAACTACACACAATAAAACGTTTAAAAAAACCCTTAGCCTCGATTGCTGTCCATTCAGGTAATTTCAGTCCGAGCTGAGGTTTGGAAATATTGGCTGCAGCTCTCCTTAATGTTTTGCACTCAACTCTCTGCACTAAAGTTATATGTGAAAAAACTCTGCAACTATATTTCTTTCCAAACATAATGACACAGTTACTGACAGCAGTAATTTTCTTCTAAGCAGTTTTATTGAGAGCTTTTTGCTATCAAAGTACAACCGCCTGATTTCTGGTTTCTTTATGCTAACTGTTCACAACAACATCTGTTCATTGTCTTTGAAAAAGAATTTTTTTTGGAGGGGGGGGCTTTCAGCACCACAAACCAAATACCCCAGAGCCTTACAAGACTGCATTGGGATAAAAGCTAATATTCCCAAACACTGGCAAGCCACACCACACCTACTTAATGCCAGACTGCACTCATGGTGAGAGTAGTTTTCAGTTTGAGTGCGCTCTCCCTTCATGTCTTACCTGAGCACCTGGGGGATGGCGAACATGAAGGCATCGTGGAAGATGATACACAGGGTACCAGTGAGGAAGTATGGGCCGAACTTGCGTGCCAGGGTCCTGAGCAGAAAGAAGCCAGAGCTCTGCTCCTTCTGAAGCTTCCTGAGGAGCTGAGCCTGGTCTGGCAGTCTGCTCCCCAGCGCCACACCCGACGCCAAAGCCTTCTCCTGCCTGCCAGAGGGGGAAAATGCAAAGAGTTACAGACGAGACATCTGTGTCAGAGATGCCCCAACATGGTCCTGGAACCTTTCAAGTCTTTAATGTGAAACAGATTGTACAAAAAAGTTGTTACTCATGCCATCACTGATGGACTCAAGAGTTTGCCAGCAGCAGTAAAAGGCATTATTCAATGCCATAATTATTGGACTTAGGGGAAGATCTTCAAAGCCCTGGATCACGTTAACAAGCCTTGAAGATGACACAAAGCTCGTGTCCTGACATTATGGTACTGTATGTCCTCAAATGACTCTATTGGACCTATTTTTGGCCACGAATGCCTATGGTGATGAGCTGTCCCAAATTTCAGTTTACCGCAATGATGGCTAAGTCATGCTCTGCTCGGGTCATTAATTCCACCAGCACCATGTTGACTTTTGACCACACTGCAATAAAATGGAATTGGTTCTTTGGCTGTTAAGCCATGACATTATTGGGAGCTGTATAGTGGATCACAGGCCTGTGTCCAAATAGCAGAGCAGTATGAGCCAGAGCTAACATGAAAGACAACATGTAAAGACTGGTCTTCTCCATGTTCATGTTACAACTCTTACACAACACACATACAGGATTAGTTAGTCAATCCCAAGGGTCATTAAAGGGGCACTCCACAGATTTTACATGGAGGTCAGTTTACTCATCATGAGGACTACTATGAAGCCTGAGAGTACAGATATATTATATCTTCTGCTGCTCTGGAAGGAGGCTTTTACAGTCTGAGAAAATAACCCAGATGATTTCATTGGTTGTTATGATGTCATTAGGGTGAACTTGGAGACTAAAAATGTAAAAGATGAGTGTTGTAACGTGACTAAAAGTCAGGATACCTTAACTTGTGCTCCTCCAACTTTGACCATTATTTTTTCAAACGTGACTGTTCTGAGTCCCCCAAGACTCGCTGGAGTACCCCTCTAAACCGTCAGACAGCAACTGTCCATAATCCTCACTTTTGAAGTTTGGCACATTCAGCTGTCCAGTCCTCTTGAAGCTCAGAGATGATCTTGCGTGACGTGTCCTCCTCCCTCAGGGTCCACAGATCCTCTGCTGCCAGTGGGGTGCGATAACCTTTCACGACGAGCCTTGGGAGGGAGCGCAGAGATGATTCACGCACGCCGTCGTCAACAAAACGCACATATTATTGTAAACAAGTACACACTGTTGCTGTAATGAGTCAGCTGAAACCTAAAAATGAGGGGGTTTCGAAGAACCATCTTACCCAGTGAACCACCAAAAGAGAATCTTTGACAGGAAAGAGGCATCTTTCACAGGACAGGGATTCTGCAACAGATTAAAGACCAGACTCACTGTTGTTTTCGCAGTAAATCTCTCACCACTTAAAAGCTTGCGAGAAATACACAGCTTGACCGAGGCCGTCGGTTGATGGTTGAACGCTACGCTTGTGAGGGGGTGTGTTTGGGAATGCTAATGTGTGTAAACAAGGCCGTACAGTCCGGTGGTCCATTGTGGGGAGAAAAGGCCATGAACTCCCACATCACCGAATAAATAGAGTTCAGTGTTAGCGCATGGGGAAGATGACGTTTTGAGGTTCAGCACAGACAGAGCGGAAATGTGTCATCACATACTCTCCAACAAGTGGATACACACAGAGACGGACGCACACAGAAGGTTTTTTCCTCTCACGCATACCTTATGTCGGCCCTCCGCCCTGCCACCCCCTCACCGTGGTGTTTGCTCTCTTCATTACATCCTTTCTCTTCGTCCTCTTACATCCTCTCTTCCTGTGAGTAACTCTAACCAAAGCGTGGGGCGCAGAGGAGGAGGAGGTGGAGGAAGAAGAGGAAGACACACCAAGGAGCGACCAATGGGTGTGTCCACCACGCCAGACTGCGGCTTCTGCACCCTCAGAATCCTCGCCGCTGGCCAAGAGCTTGTAAGGGACTTTTCCAACTATTTTGTTTATAACCGCATAAATATTACGTCACACGTCTGCTTGATTGACTGGAAGCTCATTTTCATTCACCTGTCAGCTGTCCTGCAACAGCGTGCTACTCTAAGCTTGAAAAGGTTTCCCCAGCCTTGTGCTTGATGGGACATTGTCATCTGTATTAAAAATAACGACTTTGCTGTTGTGTGGTCACAGACTCTGAGCAGCGGTCATGGTGTTATCCGCCGCTGTCGTGTTGATGGTACACAGTAGAACAATGTCAAACACACACATGCCCTCATTGGCTCTGTCCTCACAGGAAGCAAAGTGGTGAAATGAGAGAGAGAGAGAAAGGAGGAATGGAGGGAGGGAGGTGAGTCACATCACTTCCTCCAAATGGGAAAAGCGTCTTCACAACAAAAGTAGAAAACCACAAGATAGCTGCTCAGGCATTTTCTGTCCTGGGTATTAGACGTTTCTGACGGAAGTGGGATACATTCCCTACTGCCTACCTTTTCCAAGACGGTTTTTCCCACTGGAGGCTGGTCAGCAAAACAGCAAAGGAAGAGCTGGGCCAGCTGGATTGTGAAGTAGGAGAAGAAGGCGAGGTATCGCACAATGTCCGAGGTGATGCCCTGTGGATTAAATAAGAAAACACAGACTCAGGAGGCTGAAAAATACAACAATCTTTGAGTTATAGTTCCTTTAGTTTATTTGTTCTTAAGCTACTCTATACCTGTTTCTTAAGTTTGTATTTTATTTTAAACCAAGGCCAATATCAATTGGCTTCCTGGCCAAGCACATGCCACAGAAAAATAACATTGCACATACATTAAGACACAAGGTTTTTCATCAGGATCAAAATGTGCCTTGCTTGTAAAATCTCTTTCAACATGATTAAACAAATCACACAACATCCTGTGGTATACTGTGCCGTTTATCTTCACTGTGGCTTTGTGTGCAGTTTCACAACGGCACCAGAATTGGCTTAATTAAATGGCTTTTCCCATGCATAAACATTGTATAGCAGAAGACATGGTTTATATATCAAGAACACAGACACAATAAAGTGTATTTTGGACCTTTAAGCTGAATCAGGGTGCAAACCCAGAGTCTTTAATGGTGTACTTTATATAAATGAAGCCATAGTTAAAGCTGCCTCTCAGTCACGCGAAGCGGACGTATCTGTAAATAGGGAGCCTGTGGTTTTACAAACCAGGGCCCATACTTTGAATCAAGTCAACAGCTGCAATATTAACTGCTTCGAGACTTTTGTGAAATGTAGGACTGGCATGTTATTCCTGACATACAGAAATTGTGGGCTCTGGCATAGGCATTGTTTACTACTGGGTCAGCACCACTGCAACAGCCAGTGTGTTGTGCAGCAGTATGGGTGCCCAGAAAGGAGATATGAAGGGGCCAAATGGATCCGGCCACACAGTGAAAAACAGGGTCAAGTTGGTCGGAGAGTGGGTGGGAAAAATGTGGGTCAAGTGACTAAGAATGGCCAAGGGTCCACAAACATGAACTCTGTCAACTCAAGCCATCAACACTCTGATGTGAATCAGACCATTTCTTTACATACATGTTGAAAATGTTTCAGTGTGATATACAAGTGTGAGCACAGAAAACAGAAGAGTGGTTGATGCCAATAATATAGGCAAGCATCAGCAGGATAGTTTAGCTTAGACACAGCAAACAGCAACAATGAGCCTGTTTATGTATAAAGCTCCCTAACTGACAACTGAATCATATCTAATTTTTTTCATCTGTACAAAGTTTAAAAACACACACACACACACACACACATAACTCTGTATAAAACCGCAATGTGTTGTTCTTACACTTTATTTTTGTAAGGATTTAGTAGGGATTTAGCACGGATGGGAGGATTAACAAAAATGAGTTGTGAGAATGTTAATTAGTGAGCTTTAGATGTGCTGGTAGGTGGATTTTGTTATACCTTTGGACAGATTGAGGCTGGCTGCTCCCCCCTGTTTCCAGTCTTTGTGCTAATTTAAGAAAATTAGCTTAATTTACATTCAACATGCAGATAAAAGTGTGGCATCACTCTCCACATCTAAGTCTTGGCAAGAAAACAAATGAGCATGTTTCCTCAAAGGTCAAATTATTCCTGTAACAGGAGTTACATCATTAACCTCCAATGGAACGCAAATTTACCACTTCCTTTGTTTTATTGGTTTTGGGGTTGAGGAAGCAGTCCTTAATCTTATGACTTGTTCATTTTTTTCTAGTAGTTGTAATTATTTCCAGTCTTTTCCACTTTGCCTGAATCGCTCACAACTGTGATACTGCAGCATATCATTTCATATCTGTCTTAAATACAATCTACTTGATGACTTTATTAGGTTTTTTAGCTCCAGTAATCCACAGTTTTGTAAGAGAAGCTGGGGCTGGATCACATTAAATGCTGACAACAGATAACAGGTCTCTGTTATCAGAAACATAATCGGACAATATGAAGTTGGTTCATCAAGACGCTGATATACAATACAGAGAAGAAATATATGGGTATTCAGTCACGTGTGTAGCCTATGTGCACGTGCGGTTGTATGGAATGAAAACATCTGTGTCTAAATTTTTAAACGGCCTCGCATTATGTGTGGATGCATGGATTTCCATCTGGCTGTGTTTACAGCAGTGTAGGCCCATAAACACAGCGCTGACGTTCCTCTGGTCTGACCCTGGGCTGCCGTGTCTCACCAGCATTTATCCCAGGGCCATCATTACTCTTCCCCCAAGCAGTGTGGGAATGTCACACTAAGGACGATAAAACAGAAATATGGATGTGTGTGTGTTTGGGTTTTTTTTATAGAAATGCAAATGCGACTGCCCCATGGCTGTGTGCACATAAATAGAAACTTACCCCATACAACAATGATTGCAGTGTCTGACAGGAGACACAGGAAGAAAAGGAAAACTTAAACACACACAGGCTTGACCAGAATTGGCAGTGTCATCCTCCAACACTTGGTTAACTTTAGGTTACCTTGGTTAAAATTGGGGGATGAAATAGAAACTCTTTGCTGACATAGGGTATATCTCAAGCTGTGCTGCTGGAGTCTTGGTCTAGACTATGGGTAGGAGTAGACCTGATTAGATATCCCTGCATGGTGTTGTGACATGGCAGGTTCACCGAGTTCGAACCTGACAAATACGTTCACTGTCATTTGCAATATAGAAATTGTTGTGTAGAGTTTTTGTATGATTTGAAAATCAGGTGATATTACATTGTGATGAAATAAAACTGTTAGTATTAAATATTAGTTAAAAGGCTAACTACATACCTCATCCATGGCCAGCTGGATTTTAGCTCTGAGAGGCACCAGGGAACAGACGACAGCCAAGACCCAGAACAGGAAGAGGAATACAGAGGAACGGCAGCCCCTTATTCTTTCCAACTGGATGATGCATAAGGCCAGGATCTAGACAGAGACACAAAAAGACTTAATTCAAGAATTCTCACTGCACAGGAGAGAAAATAAATCTATCGCAGAGCAAGGGAGACTGAAAGCCAAAACCCCACTACATGATGCCACGTTGATAAACAGCTTGGAGCAACTGCACTGACAAAACCAAGGACAGGAAAACATGATTTCCCAGTATAAATTGAGGTTTATTATCAGTTATAAACTAACTATAGGCAAAATTGTTTTCTTTTGTGGTGATTTTGTAGAAAACATGTAGTTGCTCTGGGAAAAATCTTCCCAAGGCTGCCATTTAGTGCAACTCCACTTTAATTCAGTTGAAGTAAATAAAGCACGGGCACTCCTGTATTAGCTGCCAAAATCACTGCCAGTGTTTTCAGCAAAGCAGAGAGGGTAGTCAGATTTATGCTGATCTAATGCAGCAAACGGTGGTTTTTAGAAAGAACTTGGATTTCTGGGATTTCCCTGACCGCTGGCGCAGATGCGATCTGGCAGACTTCCCCTTATAAAAAATTGCACATGTATGGTATGCTGCACACCCTAAACACATTGCTGAGTTTTATTATATACTTTCCTTTAAAAGAAGCAAAATTCTATAGCGTGATGTTTTCTAAAAAAATAAGACTGATTCAGTGTTTGGACACAGCTGTCCGTCTGAAGTCGCACATCTGCCATCACGCCCGCTATAATTGGTTCCTCTCTGAGTAGTTGGCCAAGTGAGACGTCACTTTGTCACACCAGCTCATCACCAAGTGGAGAGAAAGCCGGCCTGGGTTTCATAATGGGAACCACATTGGTTACTCTGGGATGAGCCACAGCACTGTCCTGTCATAAACTATAGTGGTCTCGTAATTATATAAGTTTTTCCTATCAACATCCTGATACACTGTATGTGGAGATGTGTACAGATTTGTGGACGTGGGCCGAGAGGGTGAAAATCTTTATGTGTCCCTGTTGAACAACATCCAGGGTTCTTGTTTATTTGGTTCAGTAAGTTATTTTGCTTTTGGTTCATTCGCTTTCCCTCCACACTTGATTCTGGCCAGTCCATCGAAGAATGAATACAGATACAGGCAAACATGTATAATCATACCAATGGGGAATTTGGAGTCAACCTGACTTGAATATCAGCACCTCACCTATAGCTGGGATGTGAACACAGGGAGAATAAGCAAACCCCAACCCCAAAGTCATCCAGGAAGTTTATGTGCTTTTTTGTGGTTTAGAGGTAGAAATGTCCTGATTACATATACTCTAATTACTACTAACTGTGTTTGCTTTTGTACACCTCTTGTCTTTTTTTCAACACAAGCAGCTTACTTTTACATAAACATTCCATAATTTACATTTTACAACTTGTGGGTAGCCCAAAGCTGACATGTTACTACCTTTATGAAGTTGATGCGGTGAATGAGATGACAAACAGTTCCTAAAAGCTGTTTTTCATACATGAAAATATGGAGCAAAATTTGCATTTATTTACAGTTTTCTTTGTGTCCATCCAGCAAATCTAACTCTCATCTATCACTCTCCTTTTTGCTCTTTTTGGTTCTTCAACAACTCCTGACAGTGTCTGCCTCCCTTGCTGGTACTTGCTCCACTATGTTCACCAGCAAGTCACAAACGTTGTCATTTGGTGCTCAGCAAGTGGACAGTGGGCTTATCTGAAGCACTTTAACATTAGGAGCATATTCAAAATTCATGTAATCAAAAATCAGGTTGTAGCTAAATATAGATATTCCCATACTGCCCCTGGATTTTTTTCCTCTGATCAACTCTAGGGAAAGCTCTCAATGATAGTGTGTGTTTCTTAAACTGGTTATGACTACATAAAGTACCTACTACAACTCTCAGACCCACAGTATGTCATTCAGTAGTACCAAGCCAGCAAGAACTTTCTGTTCCTGACTGCGGGTACTTTAAGTACTGAACTGGCTACACCAGCCCAAATGCAAACCTTTACGTAAATGCGGAAAAGGCACAGCTGACGTTGGGTCAGCATCTGAGGGCAAGGTCCCTCCTAGTCCTAGCCTTCTGCTCTGACTTGCCGTGTTGCTGGAAACCATCAGCCCATCTGTTTGAACAAGTCCGTGGGTGGAACTAAGTCCATCACTAAGCCCCAAATCAAAACCCTACCTTATAATTACATGGGAAGTGTGCAGTGCTGGGGAGGGAATAGGAGCTTTACGTCATGCTATTGCTGATTATAGTCAGTGTCATGTGTGTACTTTTCATCAATAGTGACCATGATTCGCTTGTGGGCTGACTGACTCAGGCAAAAGTGTTCCCATACATTAGCTTGAGTCGAAGGGCAACAAAACAAGTTGGTCAGAGCAACAAGAGCACAGTGTTCCAGGCCTGCACCCAGAGAACGGGTGGTGGTAGGTGGCTACCTCATCAAAATCTAGAAAATTACACCCTTTAATACAGAGATATGTCTGATGAAGACTGCTGATGTGATATGGCAGATGTTTTTTGCCAGACCCCATGGTGTGATAAATGAGATCCTCAAAATAAACGTTTTCTGAAACGTATCCCTCAATACAAGAGTCGTCTCAGTGTATTTTTACCCAAACACGTGCTGGTATTTACTCAGTAGTCTGAAAAGACCACAGGTGGGCAAGGCTGTCTGACCTGGAGAGAGCGAGACTGTACAGGACCTGTATACTGTAAGGCTGCAGAGAGAGGAAGCTTTGTGAGTGAAGTTATATGGCTCTTTAGGTCAGCTTTAGAGGCTCCCTTGGACTCCAGCAACCCTCTCAACCTTGGCTGTACACCCTTGTAGTGCATTGTAATTCTTATATATATCCGGCTTAGAATAAACAACATTTTAAACCTGTCATGCCACCCATGTCGTAAGCTGCGCCCCTCATCTGTTTGCACCTACGTGCCAGTTAAGTGTCATTTAAAATCTGCTGAAAATGAGTGGGATCCATGTTCGTAGAAGATTCAGGGTCATTTCCATCAACACAAGCCACTGGAAAACATTTCTTTGATTGCACACCAGCCTTTACCATCTATAAATAATGTGCTGTAGCCATCGTTAAATGCCACCCTGATCAAGGTATGCGGGCTATTATGGCTTGATTCAAGACAAACAACATTTGTCAAAATTAAAGATCTCAACAGCATAAATGGCCTTGCACTGATTTAAATCTAACCATTTTACTTGTTTGAGCAGTTTCTCCTGTACATAGTGAGCAGTTTGGATATGTTTCATTGAGTCTAAACTTTAGGTTCTTGTTCCAAGGTAAATTGGATGAATGTTTTGTCCTTTTGTCTTTTCTTCCTTTCTTTAGAGGCATTGCAATTAAACACGTTGCACCTTAAATATAGTTTTGGTCAGAACAATGGCGCAGAAGGAACTGGCGCTGAAACTTCCCGTCCAACAGCATACCTGTTGCACCTATATAAAGGCTGAATCTTTCTGTGTAATTACGTTTAACATAGGCTGCAATTATGAGTCATCACTTTTGTATTCGGTGGTTTTGTGTTTTTCAAAGATGAACCAAAAGGTTCATATGAAGAAGAGCTCATATGAAATAAAGCACATGATTAGTCAATGTACCTTCACCACTGAACAGTGCAGTTGTGTGAATGGACATTCTTGTGTAAACTTGACATAGACTCGTGAGTGGACAAGCACTAACCACTGCTCAGAGTATATGACTGATCGGCTTGCGATCTGCAACGTGTGGGTAGCATATACTTTGGAAAGAAATAGGTCATATTGCATTTTAGCCTAAAAAAACATCAGGAATATTCTAGTTTATATGAAAAAAATGTTTTCTTATGGCATATGGTCTCTCACTGGCAGAGCACCTAACAATCACGTTTTCACTGCACTGGAACCGTGCACATATGCACACTTAGGTCCACATCAAATAGTATTTGATGTCATGACATATGTATTCTGGACCCTGATGAGTGATGGTCAAATACAGGCTGTGTTTTCAGGGTACTGTAATATTTGCATTGCCTGCAGTGCTATAAATCAATCCCTGTTATGCATCTTTGCGCCTCAGTGTCTGGCCAACATACTGCATCTCTGCTATATATTCTTTCACGTGTCTGCACATTGACATGTGAGCCAGTGGGACACGGGCTGAAATATTCCCAGAACTTCTCTGTTATTCAGAGCAACACAGGAGGGATTTTTTTCAAGTGCAAGTTGGGCTGCAAATCAGGGGCAGGGCTCAAATAGGACTTTTTTTCAACACAAATCCTGAACACATTGAGATTGTAGGGATGAAATGCACATTATCAGGACTCCTTTGCATTCACTGTGTAGCATGATAGCACAATGTTGTTCAATCTATAGACTCTGGGTTTAAATACTAGTATCAGCATTGCTTCAATATCAAGCAAGATTGGGATTGGGTCTTAATAAAACATACCGTTAAAATGTTTTCATTCCAATTTGGACAGATATACATAGATGTGAGGGAAAAGACTAAAGAGTAAGGAAGAGCAGTATTTACCACAGTCATGCTGCGTATGATGGGGCTGAGTAGGAAGACCATGTGCTGCTGGATCTCCTGGCTCCTCTCCAGCAGGATATAGAAGAACTCCACAAAGCCAAAAGAAGCCAGTAGGAAACCCAACACCTGAACAGAACAGAAAATTAATAAAGACTGATTCTCTGGATGGACCTTTCCTATATTTCTGTTCATATTGGGGACTCTGTTGAGGAAAACTAGCAAAGGTTTTTGCTTTTTTATCTGCTTTCAGTCATGTGAAATTCTTGAACAATACACTGAAGACTAGCCAAAGTCCGTGTGAAGTCTCACCATCTTGGCGGTGCAGAGGCAGGACATCTGAATTCGTCCACGGTCATGGCAGTAGAGATGAAGGCAGTAGAAAGGGGCCAGCAACCACAGGTAGATACAGGGAACCCATACCAGTACTGTGTTCTGGAAACACTGGGTCAGGTCTGGGTTGGCTGTGTACCATGTACGGTTCCAGTCCTTTAACAGGGAGAAATTGGGAAAGTCAAAAGTTCAGATCAAGAGAATATACTTAAAAGTCAGAAATTGAGGTCAAACTGTGAGATGATATTCATCATCTGACAGACAGAGTTGGCAAGGGCCAAGTCCAGAGAATCCAGACTTGGTGCAGGTCCTACGTTTCATCCATCAAGGCAGTGGCGAGTGAAACCACAGCAAGTTTACAGTGTGTCTGCGAAATGTGTGTCTGCGCCCAATCCTGAGAGAGTGTGAGTTGGAAGAGGCCTTTTTGTGCTAAAAAGAATCATTTTTTTCTGACTGTGTCTTTGGCTTGCTTCCTAATTTGAGTAGGACAGTGTAAGATGTTAAACAGCGAGGTGAAGGATCATACTAATAAGGCCTATAACAACAAAAGCCCATGCAGACTAGGTGTGTTGGGCAAATGCTGCCAAAAGTTTGAAATTATGTAACAGCAGAAGCAGAGCCAGGATAGGTTCTCTGTCGTTTAAAAAAACACACACACGCGCATACACACAGGGAGCTAAGTGGCATGTTGTTGTCTTTCTTTTCTTGTTTATCATCTCCCTCCCCTAATGAGGGGCAGGGTGTCTGGCTGCGCTAACGAGACTGCCCTGCGGAGTCACCACAGGAAGTGGTTTAAAGATTCTAGCATGGTAGAACAGTCTGGCCCTGCTGGTAGACTCCCAACTGGTATAAGGTGGAGAGAGAGAGGGAGAGAGAGAGAGAGAGAGAGCGAGAGAGAGAGCGAGAGAGAGGGGTCGCATGTGGTGACAGCTGCAGGATCATTATGTAACAACTGTCTGCCCAGGGCCCCGCAGCAAGTGAACCACGGCAGGTGAGATGCACTTCACGCAGATGGATGCTGCCGCCGCTCGGCGCGGCATGTCTCGGCATTAATAGGGATTAATACAAGTTCGCCATCAATGGATGGCGCCTCTGGAGCCGACAAGGTTCTGAAGCATGGTCTGACTGTAGGCTCTCTGTTTCAGGTCAAATCAAAGCTAGTAGCTACTTCACCACAAGCAAAAGTTGGTTCCCACATAAAACACAGCTGGCTATGGGTATGTAATAAACGCAGCATTTTGCACATACTGTAAACTGGTGGTCTCGGTGAGCACTGATGTACCTAAATCTGTTTAAGTGATAAATCTCTTGAGAAGCAGTGAGGGGGAGGCTTCTTTCGCAGACCCGTCTGACTCCTGTGGTCACAGGCAGGCAGATGAACAGAGCACTTTTATGTAAGAAATCCAACTTGTCAAACACACTCCAAGCTTTTTCTTGCGCATTCTGCTGAGGACTTATCCTGTTTCTCACCCTGCAGAAAAGTAGGGGATGCCAACAGCTTGAGTGCTGCAAGGTGTCTATTTTTACCTGACACAGTGATGTGAAAGCGGAGAAAAGAGACTTTTACTGTAGTACAGCAAATCTGCTGAATGTCCCTTTTTAGGTCCTCTTCATTTAGTAGACCAGTGCAGTGCCTGAAACCCCCCTTTTTAATGCAAACTGTGCTAAAAAATAGTTAAATACATTAAATCTTTTTGGGTTGTGAGAAGAACAGTATTAAAACAGCATTATGCACCTAATGGGAGTTTGCAGTGTGCATTAACTGAGGGATGCTGTCATTTTAGAGCACATTGATCATTCTCTTGACAGTTTCGCCAAGACCTGTTGTTCAAATTACAGGGTGGCTTGAATGAAGGTGACAGAAACGAAACACACTGTTAGCGCCTGGACTGCGCATGCTCACTTCAGTATCAAAGCCATAAAAATCCATAGTAATACCCCATGGCTGTGACTGATGAGTGAGCAGTGACACCTCCACCAAAGTATGTAAAAGGATGATTGCTACAGTTAATAACTGGAGGTACTTTGCAGCCAACATGAGAGAGAACAGCTTTAAAAAACGTCCCCGGTGCTTTGTGATGGATGTTGTGTAAGCGCATTACATCTGTACTTTGAACTTTCATGGCAAAAGGGGGCTGCAGGAGATGATACACAGTTTGCTCTCACTCTCTCAACAAAGGTTGATGGCCGCTGCCTTGAGGTTTTGCAGGGTCAAAAACAGAGAAAGAGCTGTAATGAGAAACAGAGGGAGAGAGGAGGGGGGGGGATTTGGGAGGCAAGTTGGGACTGAATGCATCCAATAATTTTGTCGTTCCAACTGGATCGCAGCCCTCCTTCTACTTTTTTCGAGCCGGGAGTCAGAATGTGGAGGTTTGCTAATGTACAAGACTAATAAGGCCTTTCCAACAACAGCAGCTCAGTGTGACGCAACCCCGCTTCTCAGCATCTCGTTGTGCTGAATCACCAAGCGGAGTGACGGTAAACGTGGCTCTGACACGCACCAGAGGTGAAGTCTCCCATTCAGACCTATTTTAGATTAAATTGCTAATGTACTTGAACTCGATGTACAGGCTGAAAGCTGAGAAGGTCAGTGTATGCTATGGAGTGCTGCAGGCTAACATTGTACTGTTGGTAGAACCCCCCCCAATCCTCTTTTAGGCACAGGATCAATATTTTTCACTTCATCATTTACTTAAATTATTGGTTGGACAGTAAAAGAAAGTGTGATGCTGATGAACAGCACAGGTGGTGGCCAAGGACCAATGATAGCATGCTAATGCGGCTAATGCTCTTGTGAAATGGAACATATTAATTCTCAGAATAAAACATGTTAAGAAGTCAGCAAAATATCAAAATGATCTAATTGTGTTATTCTGTGACAATAGACAACAACAAAATTTTACACAAATAATTAGCAATTAATAGACATCACTATCAGACTATAGCAAATGAGCATGACATCTGCCACAGTAAAAAAGTCCCTTGACGAACTCTTACAACAGAAGTGGACATGTTTTCACCTGATCTGCTCTCGGCAGAAAAAAGAGACCCACACTGAGTAAATAAATGTGACTTCAGGGTCAGTGAACCCATCCCAAACTCACCCACAGAGGGTCCAGGCCACTGAGTCTGCAAAAGGCATCCATCCACTCGCTGGCTCCTTCCTCCCTGATGCTCCACTTGTTGGGATCGCACAGCCCCTGCTCCTCACGCTGGGTAGCACACACACAGCACCAGCGTGTGTGTGTGTGAGTGTGAGACGGAAGTGAGAAAGAGTACGGTTTGTGTGTCCTTATTAGACTTTCACTCTCTAGCTAATGGTCCTATCTCTTGGGTTTAGCTGGCTCCTGCTTCTCTGTCTGGGTGGCACACCGTGTTAGTGTGTATTAGCGTGTGTGTGTTTGAATGTGTCTGGGTGACTTTTCCTTCCCTTTAATAAAACATCTTCTCTCAATGAAACTCTGTTTCTGTCTGCCTCGCTGTTTGAACTGCTGCTGCCCTAAGATCCTGTGTCTCTCTGACTCTCACTCTGTCTGCCTGCTGTTTATGAGTGTGCCTCCTTGTTGGGTGGGTGGAAATATTTCTCTCTCTCTCTCTCTCTCTCTCTCTCTCTCTCTCTCTCTCTCTCTCTCTCTCTCTCTCTCTCTCTCTCACACACACACACCCCTCTCTTCTCTCCCACATCTGCTGGAGTTCAATCAAAACACCACACAGCTACTCCCCTCAATGGGATGACAGTCCCACACCCAGACACACTCCTCCCACTTTCACTCACTGCCCCTTGCCTCCTTTCTCGCCCCCCCTCCCTTCCCCACATCCCAAACCACCAGTCGTCTGACCACACAGCGTCTGTTTGTGCACAGACATACCTTTTAAACTAAGACTAGCAACACTAGGATAAATGCCAGGGTTTTAAGATCTCCACTCAACTTAAATCCAAGATATTAGCATCACTAGTCACTGCTGTGTGGCATCTATTCATATGTATCACCAGTGTGGTGCAATGTTTAACATGCTGGCATGTATGTGTGCAAAACATCTTTGCAACTGGACGCTGGCACAAACTTACAACATATTTGGACGAGACACAGATTTATGATTTAATTCCAGACACATGTACCTTGATCTGGCTATTTTTGCTGAGTGGAAAATGTACAGTCACCTCAGTGGCGCAAAGTATCACATGCATTTCCAACTATTGCAGAACAACTTGCTGATATGGAAAGAAAAAGGGAATAAATTGGTTAATTAGTCATCTTACTGGATTGAAACTTGCAGTGTAAGTGGAAAATAAGAAATTACCACACAACTTTGTCTCAAAGTGTCATTTTGAATTATGAGAGAGAGGTTGAGTTTTAATGTCTGTGTAACACTGAGGGGAATAAAAGGATCTTGGTTATTTAGCAAATGATGGAGTATAGTGAGATTACAGTAACTTAATGTCACTATTCTGTCTTGTTAATGGAACAGTGTGCTTATATTGTGCTTATACTTATTAGTAAGTAATTGCATATGATCCTTGGATAAAAAGGGGTAAAAACTTTAAATAAAAGTAAAGCAACATTTTCATCATATTTTGTCTCCAGAAATATTAGTACACACTGTATAAGGACAAAAACAAGTATGTGTCGTCAAAGCACTTTGTAAGCTGCTGAAACGCATCACTGAGTGGCGTGATGATGGTCACTCAGTTGAAGACACATGGGGAAAACTTCAGCATAACAGCTGCGCAGGAAAGTATGACACCGTCTCGACCGGGACTAACACCACCACTACCTTCATCGCCTCGGAGAAGAAACATGGAAAGTTCGGCAGAGAGGCAGACCACCGCCAGGCCCTGGTGTCTCGCCATGTGCAAACATGAGATTATTATTCTTTTTGAAATGAGTCATCACTTTATGTTTCTCTTCCATGAAAGTGACTGCTGCTCCTGGTGCAAAAATGTTGAGAATTATGTACAGTGAAATGTGAATTCATTTGAATGTGAAATTTAAAAAAACAGAAAGAAAAAGAAAACAAGTTGGATTTGAAGCTGTTATGGTGCAACTGGAGGTGACATAAAGACAGGAAACTGGAACTATAATTGTGGTTAAAAGTGTTGGTTAGAAATAAATATTTTTGTGTTAGGTGTGTTTTTAGGTCTGGTAAACGGGTCAGAAAGTTCGAAATGACTGATTGCTGTCCTCAGTTTATCCTGCTGGCTTCAGCGTTAACCAAAAGTTGCAGAGAGGATTGAGAGAAAATAAATTAGTGTAACAAAGTCTAATGTAACTGTCAGAGAGATGTAAACAAAGAGCACATCCATGGTCAGTTGGACTGTTGTGTTATGTCTCTGTCCCACAGCCTGGCTTGAGTGTAGTCACCACGAAGAAATGGTCCGAAACACCTCAGGGGGTAAACCACAGCCAGTGTGTATGTGTGTGACTGTAGCACAGGCCGCAGTGTTTACAGTGCACCTTTTCGTCCCAAATAATACCCAGGGTAAAAAACACTGAGAGAGAAAGAGACTTGGCATGCGTCCCACCTCTGTTTAAACTCACATAACTGACACGATTGAATCTCTGCGGCCGAGTGTGTTTGTGTTTTCTAATCAACAGTCCACAGATGACAACATCTTGTTCTTGGCTGTCGAAGGACATTTTTGGGGGTGTGCAAGAACTTTTCGCCAAAGGGGCCCTAAAGGTTGTTTGTAAATTTGATCTATGAGTTTTTTGATTGGACGAGAGACCGTTCAAAATCTCCCTTGTTTCTTCCAGAATAAACGTTGCAGCCTCCGAGCCAGGACTCCTCAGCTGATCGGGCCGAGACAGGAGCTTGAGGTTGGAGGTGTCGCAATGGCTGGAGAAAAAGTAGCACAAAAACAAAACACGCACACAGAGTCGTGCACATGCAGTGAAGAGCAAGAGCTGTGCAAAGTGCTGGTACAGAACCAAGACACGTCAACGTACATAAACATACGTCCATCTGGCTCGTAAATATGACCCAAACCAGCTCTGTGCCAGCCGATGGCCAGACGGCAGACTGTTTACACCAATGGAGGGAGAGAAAGCACCCAGCATGGACCCAATGGAAGGCTGGCACTGGAGCAGGGCCACTTGTGGTCATGGCGTGTAGTAGTAGTAGTAATGTGGACCTGGCAGGCGGTGGAGGGAGAGGGTGGCTGCGGGGGTGGCAGTGCCCCAGCCAACCCGTGGTCGAGCGGTGGTTAACCAGTCTAGGTCACCTACACTTCCTCTGGCTTCTTTCCATGGGAGGAAAAACAGTCTAGTCAAAATAATGGTGTCATTTTGGCTTCTTACGTTTGAGCAAGGTGGGGACAAATTTAGCAACAGCAAAGCAAAGGGAGGGGCCTAAAACAGATTAAGAAACAAGCGAACAAAATATCAGCTCTGTATTTTTTTTTCTCTCATAGCTCTTAAATAAGCAGTCTTAAATGAGTAGCACAGCTCCAGCGCAGCCTGTAAATTCAGATGTGTCAGCCTACGCAAGCAATTATAACTGGGCTCCGCCGCTTCCGCTTCCCTCCCTCCCGCTTTTACCCACAGTGCCATCTTAAGATGTCCTCGCTGCGTCGCTCTATGGTTAAGACTGAACTTTGACTCAGACCTGCTTCCTGTCTGCCGGCAGGACTGCTGTGCTATGCAAGTTGATATGCTGAGGATGATACTACGTGTGTGTGTGTGCGTCTGTGTGTGTGCTTTACGTGTGCATGTCTGTGTGTCTCGGGCCTTCAGTTTCTTCAGTTTGCCGACTCTAGACCCATCTCACATGCCTCTGTGAGTGATATGAGCCTAAAAGTATTTATCACCCTGCTGCCTTGGCACCTTCTGAGGAGCTGCTCATTCATAAGAAGTCCAAATACTCATAGCTTCATTAGTTACATAAGGTTAAAGAAATAGACACACAAACTGTGTGTGTGTGTGTGTGTGTGTGTGTGTGTGTGTGTTTGTGTACTGGGAACCAGAAGATGAATACCACTCTGACATCTGCTCTCTGATAAATATATGGCCACAGCCAGCACCCAGTTATCTTAGCATAAAGTATAAAGACTGGAAACAGAGAAAAACAGCTAGCTAAGGAAAAAGGGAATAGGCTCAGATGCCACACACACACACACACACACGTGCACACACTCCCAGACACGTTTGGTGTGTTGGTTGCTAACTAGTTTAAAGCTAACCTCTGCCTAATTACTACATTTGGGTTAAATCAACATGGATAAATACTCAGGAGAACAAATATGCACAAGGACATGAAGCAAAACGACCTTTTCTAAATTACCTTTGGACAGAGCTAGCTCAGCAGGGACAAATGGCTGTGGGCTGCAGCCATATATTTACTGGACAGGCAATGAACTTCTCATCTAACTCTCAGCCAGAAAGTAACAAAGCTTATTTCTCTAAATGTCGAAATGATGCTATAGAGGGCCATGTATTTAAACTCAGCGGACAAGCTCCAAACCTGACCTTAACCCCAGTATCTCGCACATGATATTTACTCTCTGTTTATTTTAGTCACTCTATATGTAACATTAAGAGACAAATTGGTTGCAGAACCAATTTAGAATTAGGAAGGTAATTGCTAGGACCCGAGTTTTTTTGTTTTTTTGTTCGTCTATCTCAACCCGACATCTCCAAACCTCAGACACACTAAAGATGTTCTTTTTCTCCTCAGACAGCAGATGGCTTGCCATCATTTTCCCAACAGCCCTGGAACCAGAAGGTGTCTGAATGAGTCTGTACTGTGATTACCCTTCAGAGGAAAACCACGCGAGATGACAGCCAGTCTGAGGAATGACAGAGGTGGCGCACAACTGGTTTGGAGCACCCGCTCTCAAACAGTGTGAATAAACACTTCACCACTGGTTATTTTTAGCATTTATTATGCTTCCCTATACATGCATATACAGTAGGTTAAAAAAAAACAACAACTGATCCACCAGTTGGAAGGTGCAGACTGCAGTGTTTAATCATAATTAAATAACTTTTAAATAATTAGAAAAGAGTTACTTCAGGTTTCTAAGATGTTTGAGGGATGTTTTTGGGGGGGTGGGTGAAATTTGCTGGTTTAATGGTTAAAAATGATTAGTTATCACTATAACGAATAGGAAATGTAAATTACTACAAAATGAAGAGTGCTTTCCACTTCTTCTTCTTCTTGAGTTTCAGCACAGATTCCTAGACTGACAGATGTGTTTCGCAACGCAATGCCATGTGTCATGTGTTTCTCCAGGTCCAAGTTCAAGAGAACGAATGATGAGGTCATTTGAGTTTATAGATGAGAGACTAATCGAACTATAAAATTGTGAGGTTATTGGATATATTTTATACTAGTGACTAAACTGGTGACAGAGTTGATTTTTTTACATGAATGTGACAAATCACTTGCACTCCATTCTCCTAAAGTTTAAAAAGTGTTAAGCTTTGTGATCAGTCAATCACTCGTATTTACTTTTGAATAGAATCAGAACACATGATGCACCACAACTTCCATGCTCATTTAGAATAATATGGAGGCCCTTTGTTTTTTAGGACTAAACTCAAGCCACAGGCACAATGTTGGGTAGCTGTACTTTATGTGTCAGCTGGTGGTGAGTTTTGGTTGGGCCTGATCTGGCTGTTCCTCACAGCTGACCCAGCCACAGTCCAAACAGGTTTAGACAGCCTCTAAACAGAGTGGAGACGCTGGCTCTGGGCCAGAAGGCCACAGGATGGCTAGACTTTTGCAGCTGCAGGCAAGAAATCAGAGATTAACTCTCAAAGTACTCTGGTGCAATTGACTTTTTACCCTCTAATTTTATTTTAAACATATTTTTTTTTTAAATTTGGGGTTAAATTGAAGTTTCCTGAAGTACAGATTAAATAAACCCTAAGCCAAATAAACCAATCCAGCCACTGATCTGTCTCATGTGCTATCTGCAGAGACTGAGGAGACTCAGTATAACTATGCAGTCCCTCTGAGTAAACACTGCTAAATTACTTTAACAATTCTTAATAGGATATTGTGGCTTGTCTCTAAAGTGAAAACAGACCTGCTGTAGCCCTGAAATAGCAGCGAGTGGAAATCCATGGGACAGTCCCCCGTCACTAGTTGCCCAATAACCTGGGTGAGTGGCTCTCCCCTTAATAGAGCCTGGAGCCTGACTCCCACTCATTCTGGCCTCTTGTGACGTACTGAGGCACCAGCTCATCACCAGTCACCACACTTAAGTGGTATGAAAAGCATCAACAAAAACAATTCCTTGCCTTCTCACTTGAGGATTGTGGACCGAGCCCCTCTAAAAATATCACCAAGAAAAACTGAGGGGGAGGCTGGAATCATGGTTGACATTTATTGGGGAATCATCCACTCCCTGCACACTGTAAAAACATTGTCTCTTTCAGGCTGGAAAACAAATGGGATGAGTACAATGTGGTAAAATGACGAAGTGATGACCAGCAGAATTTTCTACCACTGGCTGCTGTTGTTATAATCATATTTTTATGTTCTGATTACCACAGTCAGTCTGCTTCATTTTTTTTAAAAATTTGATGTCTTCTGGACTGCAGCCAGCTGTTTAGCACTGTTTGCATCATGGCTATTTCACAATAACAGTAACAAAGATAGTTAGCGTGCGCTTGCTACCCATCATCATAGCAACAGCACCTAAGCGGCAAAATTACTGTGTAACATTTTGTGCTTTAACCAACCAAACCATCTGCAATTTATTTTAACCCGCCATCTTGAGGGGTTAAAACGTGCCAGTATTCAGAAGCACAAGTTATTATTTCCATGCATTCATTCATTCATTTAAGTTCAGTCGTAAAAATGCTGGAAAAATGAGCACCATACATCACAGTAAATCATGTATCTGCCCACATGGCGTACATAAAATTCAACAGTAGCACTCAACTTCCTATTGCAGGCATTTGTACTACAGTATGTACTCATACGCTGGTAACCCACAGTTTTTCACTCTGTGGATCAGAGAGCACAAGCACGACTTCCGGAAAACCATATAGGAAAGCAAAGGCCGGGACGGCAAAGCAAAATGAGCCACATCCTGTGGCTAACAGGAAATGCTGGTTAAATGACAGGTTTCATTATATAAAGAGCTGCTCGGCTTGCCATCACACCCTTTAAATGGATTCTTTCCCTAAATTTATCTGCCTCTGTCTTTGAAAAGCAGTGCAAATGAGAAAACTGTGATTCCTCTGTCCTAAGCTTAGTGATAAATATTTACACTGACCCCTTTGTTCGAGGATTAACAAATTAACATTTCTCCTGTCATACATTGCCTATCTTGGTTAAGTCTCATACTGAGCACACCGTATTTACATAAACTAGCAGATGAGTCTGAGCTTGCCATTGAGGTAAATATAATTTCTGTTGACTAGGGTATACTTTTGACTCATTTTCCCAAGTTTGTTTACATGCTTCCTTAAAGCAGTCTTGTGTTGCGTTGCTATGAGTGCATCTCTATTGGCTTCCTATCATAACTACTAGTTATTATCTGACTGGTTCATTCAGAAATCTCTGTAGGTGTCTTGATGAGCATTGCCT
Source organism: Psettodes erumei (assembly GCA_016785225.1). Taxonomy (NCBI): domain Eukaryota; kingdom Metazoa; phylum Chordata; class Actinopteri; order Pleuronectiformes; family Psettodidae; genus Psettodes; species Psettodes erumei. Next base: position 171,781 of record JAFBJZ010000004.1, on the reverse strand, counting down.
GAACATGCAAGAGTTTCTTTAATTTCCCCACAAAAAGGAACCGATTTAAACTTTATCTCCTATCACCTTGCTGTAAAAAAATATCACTGAAGAAATAGTACCAGACAGACAAGGGCCATTTAACTTGTACCAGACGAGGCTAAATACACTCTCCAGTGTCCATGAAAACAGGCGGTTTAGAGTGTGATTTAACTAGGTCTGCGCAGTGCGCAAGACAGATTTTTGAGTGTAAACAATTCAATAATGGAAGGGGAATCACTTTCCTCTGGTTTTAATCTTGTACAGCCATCTATAAAAAGGGTTAGGTGGCTTTTTAGGAGACTTGGTGAATTCAAGTCAGAAAATAAACCTCTGTTTTGGTACTATTTTATGACACATCTTGCCTGATCCAGAAGGATACCACCAAACCATAAAATGTTTGGCTTTTTTTTAAAACTGTGTTGCATAACACTAATTTCTCACTCAGCCTACTTTTGTAACCATTTGGGATGAATAACTGTTGTTTTAAGGGGAATGCCATGCAGTTAAAGAATTTATATTGTCAAGTGCAGCCCCACCAATATTTGTGAATATCAGCCAATGGTCATAAAGGAAACCAAAGTGGCATGCAACTCTAGTTGTGGCAACCAGTGTGTTGCCACTAATAAAGCTGATCAGATCTTAAAATCACAATAACAGGACACAAGTTCTCAGAGGTTAGCACTGTCATTTCACAGCAAGGAGGTCCTGGATTCAAAGTGGCCCTTAGTCCTTTTGTGTGTTTGTTTTTTTTAATAATTTTTTCCATTTCTCATGTGGGGAATTCATCAATTTAATAAATACCCAGAGGCAACGGGCAGCCAAACCACAGCACCCAACAAATTCAGGCCTGGGGCCTTGGTCATGAGAAATGGCAGGAGGAGTAATAATAACGAAGCATGATTCAGAAAAAGCTTTGCATAGAAGTACAGGAAGAACATGCAAAATACAGCAAAGGTGACCCCTGTCATCCAAATGGGCCACTGTTCTATTCATGTTTTGGTGCATTTCCCCCTTAGTACCCCATCTTCCCCTGACAGTCCATACACAAATTTGGTGAGCTGGGGCCTTTTCCTCACGTGTGAAAGTAGGAATATGTTTTTCCTGGGAAAGAGGCCAACCCCCAGCTGTGACCCTGACATGAAATGAGAGGCTAAAGATGATTTATTAGATGAATTGAGCATTTAAGTGCATTCGTGAACAGGGTTGGCCCAGAGCATAAGTGAACAACAACCAAGTGTGAGGGGACTTTTTCTTTTGTAGCCTGTGTTTTTAATGCTGCATCCAAGTCTCATGGCATGGCAGTGTCCAGTTCTTTGTGTGCAGAAAATATGTCTCCGCTGATCTGGGAAGCACAGTGTTTTTTGTCTTTCTCCAGCAGATAATGAGTCCAAACCCAGCATTCCTCCAGCTTTCAAGGGATCTATCTTAAAGAGACCCTCCACCAATTTTAAAACAACAACCCTGATGATGACATTGCATGCATGGTTATAAAGATGCATCATGGAAAACGTAGGATGTTGCTAAACCACTGGAGCAACCCATTAAAGGATAAATGACATTGTTTTCAACTTGGCAGTTACAAATTATTTTAGCCATGACAATTTAAATTTCATTGTTTTATTAAATGAAGGGCTTTGATTTGCGAAACACACACATACACACACACACACACACACACACACACACACACACACACACACACACACACACACAGGACATAAGGTCAGGCACACACATTTCCACAAGGACATTTGAAGGTTAGTAGTTTGAGATGATTCAGATGTTGACCTTTGAGCAAAATATCATCCAAGACTCAAAAAGCTACGACTGACCCTGCTCATAAGGCTTTTAACCAAATTCATTGCTTTGTTGGTTTTTTGTTTTGTTTTACATGTATATTTTTGTGTGAGGAGAAGGTTGTCAAGAACAATATTACGCGTTCTAGCACAGACACTGACGCATCTCGGCGTCACATATTCTACATCTGGGTAAATAACTCATTTTATTTCAAATCATGCATGCCACACGCACACCCACACACAAGCTCTGGGAGTCCCACCACACCAGTCAGGGACCCAATGAGACAAGACCTATCATGTCTCCTCTCAGTGAGAGCAGACACTGTTGACTCACTGTAGTCTAGAGGCGCTTAGCCTGCGTCCCACCACAGCTATGCACTGTCTGACCAGAGCCTCGGAGCAAGGGTGTGCAGACTCGCACACATCCATGGATGCATGCAGACATTAAACAAACACCGTCAGACACATATACATACAGGTACATAGACACATACATAAACCAGTCTTACTCTTTCTCCAGCTTTGTGGTTTGCTCTTTAATCCACCCATCACTCACAGCACACTAAAGAGCATGAAAACACATACTTTCTCTTGTTCTTTTCCTTCCCTCAGTTGTCCTACCAAATTTTAGACTTAACTGTTGATTACTTCATATAGCCACTACAATGAAAGTGGGAGTGTTTGCTGTTTGGGGATAGATGTTACACCTGTCAGACAGTTCCTTAAAGCCCTTCTGAGAACCACTTGTGTTGATAGGCTCAGTTTTCTCTCCACAAATCCCCCAACCATGTGGCCTTTGTGCCAGACACACTCCAGTCTGTTCACAGAGATCAAAACCAGTCTCAAGCTGCACTTAAAGATCTACGGGACCTGACATCAGAGTGAATCAAATGATGTTCAGCTATTCATACCCTGACGTGTCACGGCCCTGCCTGGATTAATGCCTTAGGCAAGAATTTGCTGCCACTGGTCCCTCAACTCCTCTCCTTTGGGCACTGTGCAAGTACTCTTTTGCATCATTAATTATAGTGTCCACAGCTTACCTTACATGGTTCAGCTTCATTATCAATCCAGTGACTCAGAAAACATTCCCTACTCAAATGCAGGAATAATCCTCCCTCCCTCCAGGTGTATGAATTTGCACTAATTTGTTTTGTACAACTTGTATGTGTACCATGTGAGCACAAATCAGATCTAAGGTCCACTACCAAAGTTTACTACTACTCTTCCTCAGAGCTGGTACATTAAAATGACTAGAATCATTATTTTTATGATACTAATACATCAAATGATAATACAACAATGTGAAGTGGATTGCTTATGTAGAACAAATGGAGAATTATCAACTGAACCTTCATCTTTATGGAGCTTAAGAGCAAATTTCAGCTATCAATTCATGCATGCCATAAGAATAAATCTGAGCGACACGTGAGTTCAGTGGACTAACACCAATATAATTGGTATCAAATCTATCCATGCTCTGATGAGGCAGTGATATTATATGATTAATTTATGCATTCAGACTGTATTTTTGTATTTGCTCTGCTAACTGCTCTTACTGCATTTGCCGGCTGCAACTGTTTGTGTTACTTGGGATTACGTGTTTAATGTCTTCATATTTGCATTTGTAATATTATAGTTTGCTCCTTGTTTGTACAGTATGCTGCTCTGCCCATATACTTGTACTGTTTGTATATTGGTTGTATGATGCAAATACTGCCCCCTTTATGTGAACATGCTTCAGAAAAGCAGGCTTGACTTGCCGAATTAATGACCAATTGGCTCACTGTTGTGTGACTTCTTAGCCAGACCATGGTTGTTTGTTAAGTGAAGCAAGACAACAAAGAGATAACACAAAGATAACAAATAGGGTGGTCAAAACAGAAGTCTTGACCTTTAGTTCCCAGTATTTTGGATGCTTCCTTTCCCATAATGCAGCTTTATGGGACTACGTGACAGTGTCATTCTTGTTTTCTTAAAATTGTTCCTTTTTGAGCCACAGAAGACATCATGAGTAAACTGAACTTCATATGCAAAATTGATTGAGTGCCCCTTTAAAACTAGATTGTGACAAAGGCCTCTTTGCAAGCCTCATCGTAATAATAAGACATAATATTCTGTTGTTTAATATATTGTAGTGATACAAAGTCCTGCAAAGTCCCATACAAATGTGCATTTCAATAGATTATCAAAAACCAAATGACATAAGTAACCTGGGGCTTTTGGAGCCCTTTGGGGGTTTGCATTACCCTGCTGTTAATGCAGCCTTGCTCACACCTGTGACCTATGCATACGCTTGTGCAGAGAGGACAAAAGGCAGCCCACAAGTACTGATGTGCAGCCACACATGCATAGCCACCCACAGTCAGACAGACAGATAGGGAAACACATAACCGCTGTCTCACCCCAAACACACAAAAACACACACAGACAAAACCGACACACCCCGCCATCCACTGTCCTGGCCTTATTTACTCATGACCATCACCGCTCTTCAGCAGTCAAGCCCATCATTCCACAGATTCCTGCGTCCCAACACTATTTTATGTGCATAGCAAAGAGACTTTTGAGTTTTTTCAAGCACAGGAATCGTCTAAGGCATTACTCAGTAATGCTGACTGATACAATGAAAATGAAATGATAATGATGGCTGGTCAGATCAAGCACATCAAACATTATAAGACTGAAATTTTCATGTATTTTTTGCATTAGAAAATGTTAAATTTAATGCCTCTCCATGCTGTTCTGTGTTTTGTTTGGAGGGCCACAGTGCAGCGATATATTTTACTGAAATTGAAACAATAATGAACACTGGGAGCAGCAGGTGTTTACAAGGTAAAAGTTGCCTCAGACAACCTTTATCTGTTCAACAGCGCCATCTGTAGACCATCAACAATAACTCTGATTGCTTCACAGACTTGCTTAATTGCCTTATTGTCAGGTTTAGTCTCACATAACAAGTCTAAACAAAGGATGCACTCATGAGAGTGTCTGGCCAAAAGGTAATTGTCTGTATTTACTTTATTCCTGTAAATGCTCGGTTTCCTCCCACAGACCAAAGCTGTGTGGGCCAGGTGAACTAAGTGAACTCTAAATTGCCTGTTAAGTGTGGATTTGTTTGTGCTGTGTGTTTGCCCTGTGATGGACTGTTGACCTGTCCAGAATGCTGATAGATGACCCTGTGACAGTGCGCAGCAATATGAAGCCATAAGCACTGGATGGATGATTATATAAAGGATCCCTCTGGCACTTTCTGATTGATGCATTCAATCTATATTAAAAGTAAATGTTACAAACACTAACAAGGCTGTGTGATACAAAAAGTAAACAATTCTAATATTGCAATGATCCCAACTTTATGTTATCTATTAAACGTGTGTTATAGGGTTTTTTTAATCATTATTTCCATTCTCACCCAAAATGAACTACACGTCTTCATGCTTAATAATGTTAGGACCACCAACTTATTATTGAATATTTACTTCTTACTTCTTACTTATTACATTGCTTCTTTTTTGTGACTTTTAGCAACTATCTTTTTAAGATAAACCTGTATATGGCACTGCCATCTAGGGATAAACAGTGGATCTGCAGGCTTACAAAACGTGAAAAGATTAATTATTCCCCAGTCACAACATGTAGCCGTCTTATTATAATATCTATTTATTAACAATTTTTGGCCCTCGATCTCGATCGATCATACGGCCCTTGGAGGTAACATTTCAAACAAAAAGTTAAAATATTTATATTATTATGAATTCGATATATTATAGCATTAATACAGTAAATTAAAAGATTCTGCATAGAGAGGAATAACCAGTCGAAATAATGTGACTTATGTAAAACATGAAAGCGACTTTCAGTTCTAATACACACTGATCTAGATATGCAAAAATAGATCCGCAATAAATTTACATTGCGGCGGGGGGCGTTAAGCGACATTGTTGTGCAAGTGGAAACAGCGTTTGGGCATGACGCGATTACGTCATACGCCTGCGCCGCGTCCACCCGCTGACATTCAATGACAGCTTGCACACAATTTTCTACGTTTGTTTGACAGCACTTTCGTCAATTATACCCACAATCGATCATGCAAAGAGCCGCACATGCAGCTTTACACGACTGGTCTCAGATTGTCGGTCCAGCGGTGATACGCCAGTCTTTAAAATGCAGGGGTAAGCAGTGAGCTTGTAGTTAACTTTAGCAACGACAGCTACGAGCTAAAGTGCTGAAATGCTAAAAACATGCATCTAATGTGTTCAGAGTGTGTCTGTAGTGTGTCTGCTGTGGTCACCGTTATTAAATATAAACAGAAGTCAAGCCTCACAGTGTAACAGGAGCTTAATGGACACTGCTAAAATTTCATGGCAATCCTGTTAGCCGAGTGATAAGGTTACTTAATTTTTTTTTACACAGGGACAGAAAAGCGTTGCAACACGCAGTCCGCAGAGCGTGTCTTTTCAGGAAACTCGTGTAAACTTTAAAGTGAAAACATTTTAATGTCTTTTAAATGTTGTAGCTGCCAGTTATTAAACTATGATTACTTGACTCTCAGTAACGTTTCCGTTTCCGCGTCGTAACAGCGACCCTGCCGCGGGGCTCACGCGCTTACAGTGTGGTCCCGACCCCGCGCGACAGTGAGGAGAAAGCGATGCTGGACCGCATGCTGCGCGTGGACCACGCGGGTGAATACGGTGCCAACCGCATCTACGCCGGCCAGATGGCAGTGTTGGGCCGATCCAGGACCGGACCTCTCATCCAGGTGTGGGCACAGTGTGACCAACATGTGCTGCCTGATGTGTGAACTGCTTCACTACTCTTTGACCTTGGCTATACCGCAGTTCACGCTGATGGCTCCCCATTGAGAAACACTTGAGATCTTATGAGTCACACACAGAGCAGTGCTATCATCGTGGCTGCATCACTTTCAACACTCCGTGTACATGTTTGTTTTTCTTCAGGAAATGTGGGATCAAGAAAAGAAACACCTTGAAAAATTCAACGAAATTCTGGCTGAGAACAGAGTCCGACCCACAGCGCTGTTACCCCTCTGGAACATCGCTGGGTTTGTGTTAGGTTTGTAGAGCCCAAAAACAGAAAGCAACCTTTAGAAAGTTTAAAAAGCAAAGTATCTGCTGTAAGACACAGCTGAAATACCTTCATAATTATGTTGCATTACACATCCCACATATTAGAACTTGAAACAAGAACTGACATTGTCTGTAAACAGTATAATGTCGGTTGCTGAGTGTGAGACTTATGTCACTCATTGGTCTGCAGCAGTTCTTATGTATCCAGGTACTGCTTTATCATATCTAAGCTGTGTACTTTTCTTGTTTTAAATCTCCACTAGGGGCATCCACTGCCCTGCTGGGGAAAGAGGGGGCGATGGCCTGCACTGTGGCGGTGGAGGAGAGCATCTCAGAGCACTACAACAACCAGATAAGAGCTCTGATGGAGAAGGACCCAGAGAGATACACTGAACTCTTACAAGTGAGTCAGCCGCTGTTTTTCTCTGTAACCTGGAAGAAACTGCACATTTACTACTAAACAGTGGGGAAAGAAGTTTGCATCAATAGTCATCGAAAGGTGGAGGCTGTTTTCACTGAGATTTTAATCCAGTTACAAAATAGTGGACTCTATTATATAGGGTGATAATTACAGAAAAAAATTCAAATCATTTAAAATGAGTTGGAAGCCATGAATAAGATAGTTAAAAGGATGGCTCAGCATTTTATCGAGGTTGTGTACTCACAGAGGTGACCTGAAGGCTGGCGCTGTTCTCTGGACCAAAACCAGATTGCTGCATTCATAACACACTTTGCTTTGTTTGCTGCAGCACACACAGGCAGGTCAGCTAGATGTAGGGAGATTTTTTTTACACAACTTAGTGTTGACTCTAAGTGGTCAGTGTCATATCATTGTATATTATTGTCTAAGTGGTATCTAAGTTAACTGTCACTTTTTAAAACTTTTCTTTCAGGGGTTTTCTTTGATTTGCATCACTAAGTGGTCACAGTAGTGTCTTTAATTTGTGCGTTATTATGGCTAAATCCCTGCAAACAATTTATTTGGTATTTTTCCGTGGGTAAATGGGACTGGCACACACACCGTCAGAGCTCAGGAGTGACTAGAATTTCAAGATGTTTGCAAATCCTCTCTGGGTAATTATCCAGATGGGTCAAACCAGCACATAATGTAGATTTGTCCACTGAAATCTGATGGAGTGAAATCTGAATAAATTCACACTCTCACTGTGTGTGTCTGATTTGATAGATTATAAAGGAATTCAGAGATGAGGAGATGGAGCATCATGACACAGGACTGGAGCACGATGCTGAAACAGTGAGTGTGTTGATGATCTTTGGTCCGAATTGTGGTTGGTTAATGTTTGTAGAGGGCTTAGATCTGTTCTGGATTAAGGAAATTAAAAATGAAAGGAAATCGACTTTCATTGCACAGTTCACACAAGTACTTCAGTTTCACAGAAAGGTCAAACCTTATAGCACCGTGTGGCATCAAACTATGCTCAAATAAGTACTATACATAAAAATCAGTATTCATTTGTAAAAGCACTTTTCTGTCTGAAGTTTTTACTGAATGCTATGTGTTCCAGTGTCATCTCAGTATGCTTTTTTTTTTTTTTAAATTTCAGATACCTGGATACTGGCTGCTCAAAAATGCAATACAGCTCGGCTGCAAAGCTGCAATATATGTTTCTCAACGTGTCTAACTGTCTATTTAAAACAGTTCTATCTTTCAAATGTTAATTATTTTGATATGTTGACCCAGTTTTTGTAAAGGGTTCGTTTGAATTTTTGTTGTGTACATTTGCCAGATTATAATATTCTATACTGCCACCCACTGTTATCGACATGGACCTAAATTTCTATTGTTGTACAATAGTTCATGGACTATTAAAGTAGGTGGAAGTGACCCTTTCTGAATGAAGTGGAAGATCTGTACACTGTTTTGTGAGTTTCACAGTTTCTATTTTTTAAGGGATGTTGGTCTCTTTTAATACCTGTATTCTGCCTTAAGTTTCCTCAGTTGCCCTGTGCCTGCAAGTACAGGAATGGAAAATGTTTACCTGCACATAAAGATCTTACGCTTGCCTTGGACTCAAACATAAATACCTGGAATACACATGATGAGGACATATCGATACGAGCAGATTCATGCCATCATACCCTTCAACAAACTCTCCTGTTGCACATGTAATAATTCATATATCAAGCTTAGCAATGACTTGTCAATGTGGCCTAACTGCTAAGCACCGTCACACAGCTGTTCTGGGTACATTAGGTCACTGAGAAAGAAGGACTGACAAGAGGCTTGTGCGGGGGCCCCTAATCTATTAGGCCTTTCAGCAGGTTGTGCAAAGTGTTCATTCCCTTCCTAGCCAGTATCAGTTTGTACTTGGTGTACATTGAGTACTGACCCAGGCCCTTTTACCCATGGTAAGGCTTTTCAGGCACTCAGGACATGGCGATGCAGTGAGTGATGGACAGTGGTGGGAGCTGATAGGACTCTGATAGGACTTAAATGAAATCCTTTGATGGTAATTTCTCTCTTGGCATAGCAGACAGTAATGGTGTTCAAATGGAAAGCCTAATTCGATGTTCAGTATATTAGTGCAAATGGATGGAAATTATAGGGAAAAGCTAAAAATACAGTGTCCTTCGTAAGATGTTGAGCCCACGAACTGTCAGTTATTAAGCACATGTTAGCATTCTCGTTAGCATTTATCTCAAAGCACCACCGTGTCGCGACATAGCCTCACAGAGCTGCTAGCATGAAAACCTTCAAACTGTGGTTAGTGGTTAAATGACCTGCAAGGTTTTCTGAATGTTTCTTGTTCAAAACATATGCTCTGTGACTTAAATGTAATAACAACATATGAGATGCACAAAACAAGGATACATGATGCCTGGACTTTGACAACATAGCACAGTTTTACCTGATTCTATCATAACCCAGAATGTCATAACACCAATGTAAGTTAAAGCAAACCACAATGACAATATATCTGAGGCCGAAACGCAAAAAAAAATCCGTTATTCCAATCTCTCAGTTGTGTGAATTATCTGCTTTTCTTCTTCATCAATGATGAACTGAATATCTTAACTCTTTGGACTGCTGGTCTTACAAAATAAGCAATTTGGAGATGTCAGCTTGAGTTCTAGGAATTTGTGATGAGCATTTTTTTGCCATCAAACAATGAACTGATTAATCAAGAAGGTAATCAGCAGATTAATTGTTACTTTCAGCACTGTATGAAACCATTTGATGGCCATACACCGTAAGTCTGTCGCTACTCATTTTTTGAGGTCCTTCCTTTATATTGTCGCCCATCTATGCCTACATCTGCGCTAGAAGTGTCTCACAGGGGTGAGCTGGTACCCACTTTACTTTCTATACAGTACATAAAACCTGTGTGTAATGCATTTTTCAGCACATCAGACAGCTTGACTCTGCATCCGTCCATGGCCGTGAGGAGTTCACGTGAATTGTTTAGGTTCTTTTCTCAGAATCATGTCCAAAGGAATCTGCTGAAACACTGACTGAGAAATTGGCAATGAGAATTTGAAGAGGGCAATAAAACTTAACCAAACGAGGACTGTCTACTGTGAAGAATTGAGGCTGTAAATTTTGAGCAGCACGAATGATACAAATCCCTTTAAGTCATAAAAGCTTTCGGATACAGATTGTATTGCTCCTTGGCTTGGATATATGCAGAATGTCAGTCATTCGGTCTTTCTTGGGTTCATAGTAGCTCATGGGTAGCATAAGGTCCATCTGTAGCATTGAAAAGCCATGTGGGAATGAGTAAATATTGTTTATAGTCAGAATCGGCAGCTTGGAGTTTGGTAGTATTCATTTGATGTCTGATAATGTTCAAAATCTTTTCTTTCTTTTTTGCACTAGTATACATGGATTAAATCTCACATCAGTCCCTCTTAAAATGATGGATTATACAGAATCCTCCTTTAAACAAACATCTCCTGTTCTCTGATGATATGTAAGTATGTCTTTTGGGAAGCCAGATGTGAGCTGTAAAACAAAACCATCATCTCTAGTAGTCTATAGTCTATAGTTATTTTAAATGAGCACAACCCATCCAAAGAAAGTTATCCTTCCAGGCAAAATGCAGAGTGTGAACAGCCCTCTCTGAATAACAGTATTGTTTTGTTTGTCCTTGTGGAGGACTGTGCATTTTGAGGTAAGTGCTTGTATTACTACTAAAAAGCACTTCAGTTAATATGCAACATCTTATTTGTTTAATCAGTACAAAAAACAGCATGTAACAGGTGCCCTGGTAAGACTAAAATGCTAGGCTAAGGCTAAGACACTTTACTAAACAAAACTACAACGTTCACAGTTTGACCCCTGACCTTTTCTGCATGTCATATATATGTGTTGCTTTTAAGGCAATGTAGGGCAATGTACTGGCCTACATCTGCTTGCATTTTGCAATCCCCAGTTTCCCTTAATACAGACAATTTAAAAAAGTCTTTATTACTTCACATCCACATTCTTTGCTTGTTCAGTCAGTAATATCATTACTTAAAACCCATTATGCCCCAAAGCATGGCATGATTATGGTTAAGCACCTGAACTCTGGGAATATAATGACATTATGTTTTGTCTGATGAATTCAGCCATATCAGATCAGTTGACTGCTAACACAGATGCTAACTGTCTAACTGTCACCCTAAATTTTATGTACGAAACGTGCATACTTATTAGAGTATGCATTACCTCTGCCCCTTAATAAAGGGTTCCCAGAAGTGAGGGGCCATCAGCTGAACTGACTTAGTTGAGTACTTCTGCTTATCCAGGTCAACTATTCACTCTGAAAAACAGCTACACTCAAACAGGCAGCTCTATAGATAGTAAACAGTAAACATTTTTATGATGTACGTCTATACATATACTGTACATACAGCATATGTGATGTCACTGTATGCTTCAGATTGCTGTGCTTCACAGTATGGCTAAGTTAAGTAAACCTCAAATGGGGTTTGGTCTCAAATTCAGAGATATTTTTTCCAGGCATTTAGCTAAAGAGCTACAACTGAACTGTTTAATTGCTATAATGAAATATACTATGCATATGTGCATGTCCATGTTCATGTGACTGCTTAATCCAACCATAAATCTTTTGGGTGAATCAGGGGTGTGTGGCCTGTGAGAGTTGTGACCACGTGTCCACCTGTCTTTGCAGTGCAAAGTGACAATACGTGATGCAAAGCGCTGACATAACTTCAGCTGGAATCTCTGATTTACTGCCTGTCGCACACAGTGCCATCCAGCAAACGTGTTGCAGAAAGAACAACACACCAAGGTCAGTCTTCGAGGAAGGTTCATCTGAATAAAATATCTCAAATTGAGTTTCATCCTGATCTTCGTCAGCTGTATTGTCGCGCCATGTTTATCTTATCAGCAGGTGCATGCATCTGTTTCTTCTTTTGTGGTTTCAGTATGTAAAAAAACTTGTGCATGTGGATGTAGCTGTATGTTTGTTTTAGCATGTGGTATATATAATGCAATCATCAAGACCTTTTCGTCCCAACTGAAATATATCAACAGCTAAAGTAAGAATGGTCCATGCTAAACTAAGATAGTGAATGTGGTAAACAGTATACCTGCTGAACTTCAGCATGTTAGCATGCTGATGTTAGCATTTAGTTCAAAGCACAACTATGCCTGAGTACAGCCTCACAAAGCTGTTAGAATGGCTGTGGTGTTGCCACTCCTTAATCATGCAGGCCCAGGGTCCTTGGGAATTGTAGCCCTCTTGGTTTGATTGGCAAAATGACTGGGGCCTGTAAAGAATGCCCAATTTTTTATGTTATGGTTTTTATTCAATTTTACAAAGATCTTATCTATATTTACAACAATTAGACATCAAGGTGACATTTGTGTGTATCTCCCCACATCAGTCAGAGTTTGTGCAGCTGTTTACACACGGTGTGCGATAGTTGTATTGTCGATCACACCAGGGGGACTTATGTGAGGGACCTATTGTTGAGAGCCGGAGTTGAGCATGGTGTGACCCCTCCGCCGGTATCCATCACTGCACTGACAGGCTTGGAGGCTCATCCAGCATGACTCCAAGGCCACGTTGCTGTTCCACTGTGTCATCAGCCCAAAAGACTTCACATTGTTCACGAAAGCACAGTATGCCCCCCCCCCCCGTCAGAATGGGTGGCCCACGTAGGCAAAAGGATAGTATTGAGGCCTACTGAAACCATGTGAATTGAGTAAAGTTATTGTTATTATTGAACAAATTTCCATTTAAGCCACAACAAAGAGCGTACACAGTAAGGTGCAAAGCTGCACACAACACTCATTTGTGCATAAATTTGAGTGTTGTTGGCTGTTCAGGATTGTGGTTGTGGCATTTGAGGCTGAACATGTTACGATGAAGATGCGTCTGGCATGCCACTAAGGTGAACAGAATGCAAAGCTGTTTGCGAGGGGTTCAGCAGAATGAGCTGCAGCTTCTTGCGGCCCACAGAACATATTCGCTTGTCACCTATCCTTTTCTATGCCTGTACATCAACCCCCTACCCCCTCCTGAATCCAACACCTTGAATCCCTGCTATCAACCCCTGCTCCATTTATCACACTCGTGCATTGGCAGTTTGGAGAAGGTTGCCACGCAAGGCCTCTTAACACCTGGTTGCAGGGATAGTTTGCCCACCCCACCTGCTGGCCTCCTGCAGTGGCCCAGCACTTCACACCGATCCCGCTAAGACCCCGTCTGTCGCCCTCACTGATTGAATGGAGAGCTCCAGCGGTGTTACTCAAGCCAGGTCTCATATCTCTCATCTGAGGCTCATTTTCATGAGGCTTGTACAAATGCCACTCTCGTCTCCTATTAACCATGGGCCTCTTTCCCCAGCTATGCCCTCCGCTGCTGGTGACAACATAGATTGAGAGTGATGCTACTGCAGATTGTCAAATTACACACAACATGGCAAAGGGAGCTGCAAGGCATGATTGTGGATTGATCAAAACCTTATTTTAAGGTTGGGTTGTGTCATTCTTGTTGTTGCCTGTGGGTCACAAACCTTTCTGCACTGGGCATAAGAATCCAGCATATGACTGCTGTCTCTGGCTCGTTGTTCTTTGAAGCTATCAGCCGACAAACATTCAAGCTGGTTGCCGGGGCCTTCAGATATTGAGGCTAGTGATGACACACATGCTCAGCAGACAAAGTGCCCGGACCACCCGGGCTTTAGGTGTCCTGACCTTGGAGGTTGGCTGTGAAAAATAACAACACAAGGGGAGAAAGAATGCGTTCTATGCTGCACAAAGGGTCAAGCTATTGCCCCTGTCAGGGTGACGTTCAACATGCCTCCTGAGCCTCATATGGGTGCAAAATGTTTGTTTTTCTAACATAAAGAGACAAATGTATTAGACTCCAGAAGTGTGTCAGGTCTCAGTTTTGGCGTGTGGTGTGTGACTGTGTCTGTAGATGCTGATAGGGGCAACGTTTGAACCATTACAGGTGCTCGGAGTTGAATCACTGGAGGTGTAGAGCACAAATTCACTTCAATCCATTGATCTGAAGCCTGCTCTGAAAAACGTATCATTCTGTCCAATCCCATATCAAAGAAAAACAAAATAGCAGCAATGCCATTTCTCTCTGTTCGTGGCATTCTGGCGAAACGGTGATAGATTTACAGCAACTTCTTTCGTTTTTCAGCTATTTGAGGTATCTGTTAAACAGATTGTTGCATTGATTTCTGGGAAGACAGATGGTGGTGTGCATGCTTCAAGACAAACCGAAGGAATGAAAAATTGTTCAGCTCGATAGATCAAATTCAGTATAGTGATGTCCTTAGGGTACATTTTTATTGCGCGTAGGTGCATACGATCTCACAGACATATTTTTGAGTAGCTTTGTTTTCTTTCTGGCCATAGTTGAAAGTAGCTAAAATAGCATGAAATGCTTGAAAATGGGACAAAAATACCATTTTTCCCTGCCAAAGCAATAAGACAAACCTTGATAAATCTGTCTGCCTTGTTTATAAGTCTTTAAATGGTTAGGTGATTATTGCAGACAACATATTGTATGATTTTGCCAAAAGAAAATCCTCAACACACCCTGAATAAAGACAGCTATTCTGCTACCCATTTTACAGTCCACCTTTGACCTAATCATTATGTTTTTACGTGTGCCTTTAAAATTGAAATTGTTGTGCAGCCCTGCACGTGTTTCACATTTAAAGTTTGAATGTAGAGTAAGTCTGCTGTTGTCAGCGGGTCCAATCTCCTGAAGAGGACGTAAATTGAAGCTATACTGCCTTTATTTTAATGCATTTACTCTGCCTCAGACCTCCTGCCACCCTGCAGTCTGTTCAATTCAACAGCTCCGTAGAGCCCTGTGCAGCCTCTGGCCCTCAAGTGATCATTATTTGCTGTGATTGACACGTCAGGATGGTGTGCATTTCTTTGATGAGAATTTTTAAAGCCCTGGGGCTCGTGATCCTTCAACGATCAGTGGTACGTCACGCCACAGCCATCCCAGGGGGGACAGTCACAGATCAGTTTCAAGTGCCCTGTCTCTTTATTTGCCAAAGGCAAACTAAAGTAACCTGCCATCCAGGAGTCTGCGAAGGACGACCTGGAAGGGGAAGCAACTGCAGGTAAAGACACCTTATACCCTGCATGAAAAACTTTCAGTATGAAGGATAGAAATACTTTAACCTGAGTATTTTTCTAACTTATCCGAACCTGGCTGAACTATTAAATTATTATCAGGTTGCAATTCACCATTTGGAACATTTATATTTTTATATTTCTAGTGATGCTAAGACTAGAATGATAAGGTACTTGTCATGAAATGGCTGTTCTCCCATATAATAAAACAGTACATGAAAGCCTGTTACAGAGGAACTGTTATTTGGCAAATTTCTGTCATTGTTACTTATATGGAGACTTGTTTAAGAGAGTTTGGGAACATGCATGCATGATGCTTGGTGCCACAGCCAACCAGTCCACCACTTGTGCCTTGAAAGTGTCCACTAAACTGTTGACCATGTGAGAACCTTACAGTATCAGTAACCTTACAGTATATTTCTTTCCCATGTCGCTAAGTGTTTGAGGTGTGTGCTCCAATGACCTGTGGGTCACATACCACGCAAAGGGACTATGCAGTTATGCCAATCACATATATGTTTAAATCAAAACACTGGCAATCAGAGGTGGATGGTGGGACGGAGAACAATAGAGGGGAAGGGGGGAAGGAAAGCTCGTTCCTGAGCCGTGGTCAGATGGGAAGGTGCTGGGTGGTGGGTGTGTGCAACGACTTGAAATATGTTGAAGAGACGCGTGTGTTATCTTTTCTCCTCACCACTGGCCTTCCAGTACCTCCCCTCGCGGTGTCGTCAGCAGTTTATCTCAGGGCCCAGCAGGAGCTGCATGAGAAAACAGGAGGAAATCTGATCCATACGGTGGCACT
Organism: Psettodes erumei; assembly: GCA_016785225.1. Classification (NCBI taxonomy): domain Eukaryota; kingdom Metazoa; phylum Chordata; class Actinopteri; order Pleuronectiformes; family Psettodidae; genus Psettodes; species Psettodes erumei. The sequence goes on along the minus strand of JAFBJZ010000004.1, from coordinate 155,485 downwards.
ATAAAGCTCAGCGCTGATTTGCAAGCTTCATCAAAACCTGGTCAAGGCTTCATCACACCTCATGCCTGGCATCCTCCTCTCACACCTGGTCACTGTGCTCTGAACTTCTCACTCCTTACTCAGCAGCACCAGTTTTCTGCCTGACCCCAGGGCTGCCTTCAGCAAAAATTTTCAAAGTTGAATCTTCGTGTAGAGGTAAGTTTTCTTGGTTGAAAAGTGATGGATTTAATTTAGACAACAAGTTATGGCTAATTAGATTCAAAGATAAAGTAGATCTTTGTGTGTGCACATGAAGCCAGATTGTATGCATGTAATAATGAATGTACGTGTGAATGTATTATTTTTCATGTTCTTCATATTGCCACAGATATGAGGATACTGGGCCAGGTTGCTTTCTTGCTTCTGCTCGGGGGAATCTGGTGTCAGAACAACCGCAATGCTAAAGCTAGCGGCAAGGCCACCAAGAAGTCTGGTGGGAACCAAGGAGGTGATGTTGGCCAGTCAACCCCAGCAGTTGATCTGACTCCTGGAAGCACTGGAAGCACTGGGGGCACAGCTGAAGCGGGACGGGAGGGCACTGCAGCAGCTCGAGCAGCTGGACAGCAGACAGAGGATATGAGGCTGCACTTCCTCAAGAACACCCAAGTTACATGTAACGATGGAACAGCAGCTGGGTGAGATGTTCTGGATGTCATACTTTGTCTCGTTTGTTTTCCTGAGATTTTAGCAGGAAATGAAATTGTCAGATTCTCTTTTTTTGCCATTTGCTGCCTACTGATTAGTACAGTGATTTCAGAAATCACGTAGAACATCAGCGTGCCCATACATGGTTGCTTGATCTTCTCCATCTTGTCATTCCTGTTTATTTGTGGTTCTACAGGTTTTACCTAAAGGAGTTCAGAGGAAGCCGCCGATGGCTGTTATTTCTGGAAGGTGAGTATTTAAAAACCCAACAGGTTAATTTTGGTCCCAAAAGGTCAGCTTCCTTTGGTGTGACGCCCCTGTTGGAATTTTGATGGGAATGTCATCTTGTCATGCCATCTTCTGTTTTTCTCCTTTTTTGGTTTTTGCCTGTCACTTTCATAGACTTAGGACAGGGGGAAAATTTGTGTGGGTTGTCCTCTTGCTTGACTTAAACAGTGAATTCTGGGAGAAAAAACAACAAACATTTTACCTGGTTGAATTGATAAGATCTGGGATTTATGAGTGTATTACCCTGAGCAGGGGAACCTAAAAAATTGGTTTGGCTCAACTTTATCAAGTCAGATTCAACTACCTCATATATATATTACTTACCGTTGTTACATTTGTAAGGAAAACCAACTAGCACAGGTTTTAAGTGAATCAACAAATCACATGATGTCTTTGTATAAATCAAAGTAATCATTTGTCTGTTTTGTCCAACTCTGAGTGAATGTATGGTCTTGTTAGCAGACCGGACCACAGGTGCATTGCTTTCACTCTCCATTCCTCACAGGCCTGCATGATGGGCTAATGAAGCTCACACTTACTGCGCCGGATGTGAACGTCTAATATTAGTCACTATTATTTTTAGGTGGCTGGTGCTGCTACAGCAAAGAGACCTGTGATTCCAGGTACCAAAATATCCGCCGACTAATGAGCTCCTCGGGGTGGCCCCAAACAAAAAGAGGTAGGTCAGCCGGCCATGTTTTAAAAAGCACATCATACATGTTACCATTGTGATACTTTCTGATCTCTGACTGCCTGGTTTACAGGAAGTGGAATACTGTCTTCTCAAGCAGAGGAAAACCCACACTGGCATAATGCAAACATTGTGTAAGTATCTCAGTATCTTTATTACTACTGAAGGTGTCACATGCAGACGGCTGTCATTGAAATGTTCAGTTCTTAAATATATCTTGTAGCTACTACAGCTAAACAGCAGAAAATTTTCCTTCTGTTTGTGCCTCTAACTGTTTCTTTTCTGGGGGTGTTTTGTTAAAGCTGCAATAATTGATTTTTTGGCACCTGGGCAGAGCAGAACAAAATGCCCCACAGAGCTCATACATAGGATGATAGAAAATAAGTGTTTATTAGTGCAATCTTAATTGAGATGATTTAACTTTTGAAAGAAAAAACACTTTCCTCTTCTTACAAATGGAAAGTTGAATTCATAAGCAATAAAAGGCAAGCTGGCTCATTTCACTACATTTGGGGGTTTTGGTGCCTCAGCTTTACTTGGCCTAGCATGGCCAGTAGCTTATGGTATCTAATTCATAGTGTCCCAAATTCTGTGACAGAGGAGGCCTGAGTTGATTTTTATGGGAGAGAAAAAGAGTTGTGTTATGTATTATGTGATGGCCTCAAGATTTAGTCTAATAAATGTTACTGTCTCCTTTTCTGCAGATTCATCCCGTACTGTTCCAGTGATGTATGGAGTGGTACTGGCCCTGCCCCAACCCCTCCCCCGAGGCCACGACAAGGCAGAGAGAAAGAAAGAGAGAGAGATGCAAATGCAAGTAAGTCTTCAGATCCTTCAGGATCTATGAGGTCTCTCATAACAATGACAGATCTTAGCCTCCTTTGGTTATAGGAAAAGACAATAAATCTAACTTATCTGTTTGTGGTGCTCCCAATCATTTGCTGTCTGTATTTGATATCAGCTGAGTACACCTTTATGGGATCCCTGATCATCCGCGAGGTCATCAAAGACCTCATCCCCAAAGGAATCAAGCAGGCCAAGGTCGTAATGCTGTCTGGCACGAGGTGAGTTTGTTTTATCGCTCGTGCTGTGATGCTGACCACACCTCCCATCTCCATGCCTAACATTAAATAAGAGAAGCCCTATTTTGGGTGCATCCTCTTGTCAACAATAAAGACAGTCAACTGTGAACAATGACATAATGTTTATTAAAGGGCCTTGCCCTGTAATGGTGAACATTCCTCCCAGGTTAGCAAAATTGTTGTTAGAACACCCCCAAACCCTAAAACAGGATCCACTCTCTGAATGCAAAGCTGCTAAATTTTCACTTCCCTGCTGTTAGCTGGCATGCACTATCATTCGCATCATTGACACCCCGAACAATAACATCTCTCAAAGCCAAACTATTTATATATGTTTTTTGCTCCCTTGCAGTGCTGGCGGGACAGGTGTTTTGCTCAACATTGAGAGGGTGGCCAGTCAGCTGGAGCAGCTTGGAGCAGAGGCTCAGGTCCGTGGCCTTGTGGACTCTGGCTGGTTTATTGAGAGTAAGCAGCAGAGATCACCAAACTGTCCTGAAACTGTTTCCTGCTCACCCGAAGATGCCATCAAGATAGGACTCAGGTAAAGGACGCATTCTTCAGACAGCCTGTATGGATTTGATGTTGATAGTCACTTTCATAGGCCAGCTATTGGATTTTAAATAAGCTCTTTTACTATACAGTGCTGTTTTGCGGTGCTGTTTTGAGGTTTTTAGTGACTGAGCATTAAATTTGTGTTGAAAGTTTCTGTCTTTGTTTTTTTCTCAGGCTGTGGAATGGGGTCGTGCCGGATAGGTGTCGGCAGCTCTATAAGAGAGGAGAGGAGTGGCAGTGCTTCTTTGGACACAAACTCTACTCTACCTTGACCTGTGAGTACAGGTTGCTACCTGTGTGTGGTGTTGTATTAGTATGCCATATAATTGACTTAAGCCTTTCAGAGGTAAGGTGCACAGGAGACACAGGACTTGAAGAAGTCAGTCCCTCAGAAGCTGAAACGTGAACAAAACAATATTGGTGAAACCCCCCAGAAAACTATTTTAGTGATATTTTGTAGATCTTACAACTGTGCTTGCTCCCACATGTAAGCTTAAAGACCCCACATGTGAGATATGACAACTTCTTACTTATAATGCTGGTAGCGAAAAAAGAGACACTTTCTATTTACAAACAGACAGATGATGTCAAGTATCCCTTCTCCTTTTAGCTCCGTTTTGGTCTCCACAAACACCTGAGGGACTCTTTAGCTGCTCAATGCTCCAATTTATTCACCAATTAGTCCCTTACCTTGTCTGTCTGCTGTTTGGTGTTGAGCGGGTAGCGTACAAATGCCATCTGCCTTTACAAACGATGCTAACGATAACTGTCAGAAAACGCCCCAAATAAAGTTGCAGGCTGTGAAACAATTAGCTAAAACAAGCTGTAAAGCTTTGTAGAGCAGAGGGGAACTGCAGAGTGATCGGCTGATAATTCTCTGTGGGATCGTCACTACAGGCGACTCCACTCACTCTGCACATAGTCATCCGACACATTGTTAATCTTGCGTGTATTGATCAGGACAGCATTATTACTGAACTCTGTGTTTTCCCTGTAGCCCCTCTATTTGTTGTGCAGTGGCTGTTTGATGAGGAGCAGTTGAGGGTGGAGAACATCTACATGGGAGGACAGAGTCTGTCTGAGGAGCAGTGGCAGTACATACAGAACCTGGGGAGGGAGCTGAAGAACTCCCTGAGAGATGTCACGTAAGTTCCCAACAGTTTATTTGGACAAGTAACATGTAATGATAACACTAGATCTAATATGCACCTGATGGATAAAATAAAAGATGGACTGAAACCTCGAGACAAACATATTCCTCTATATGTGCTTTTCAGGGCTGTATTTGCACCATCCTGCCTCTCCCACACAGTGGTCACAAAAAGGTAAGAATGTATATTTGGTCTTTCATAAACTTTTACACTTGCCATCCCTTGCCACCCTGTTACAATAGCCATATCCACCTATTGAAGTTAATGCCACTGTTTCTGCTCACTCATTCATCAAGCCACATTCTTCATGTCACCAAATGCTATTTCACACTTTCCCTAACCCCTCTGTGCCCCTTGGAAGCGCTCATTCTTTTGCTGCACATGTGGACATGGACGCTGATGGGTCAGTGCAGTCTCAGCTAAGTTTACGGAGCTGGTCTAAGTTAGGTGTATTTACTGGGGGTGAGGATTCTTTATGGGAGGAGCTGAAGCTCACTGTAGGCAATTTGCAGCTGCAGTTCTGTGATGTAACACTTGCTGCACCGAGACAATGATTCAGAAGTGTCCAAAGCAAACTGCAAACCTTGTGACCAGAGTCACACATTCCTGGTCCTCAGTTACTACTGTTACTGTTGCTAACTTTCTTACCTATGCTTTTTTCCTGCTAACTTTTCCTTCTTTTCTTTCAAAACCTTTGTCCCTCTCTCTTTATTTCTCATTCTTTATCATATCTGCCTTGTTTTTCTTCCAGTAACTGGATGAATTTCCAAGTTAGAGGCACTTCTTTGCCACGGGCCCTGCACTGCTGGGACAGGAGTCTGGAGGCAACTCGCAACAACAGGACCCCTGCCAAAGGTTGTCCTTTCCACCTGGTGGACACCTGCCAGTGGCCCCAATGCAACCCCACCTGCCCAGCATTGGTGGACCAGGCCACCCAGCAGGAGCTCACCCTGCTCCAGATGCTAGTGGCCATGGGCCTTGACCTCCAGAAGCTGGGTTTGGATCCCCAGGGAGATGAAGATTCTCTTGCCAGCATGGCCAGCAATGGTGGCTAAGTGTAAAAGTGGATAGCAGCTGAAGAAATAGCCAAGCAAAGGCTTAACAGAGGGAAAATGTGTTGAAATTTTAATGTAACCATAGAAATAGTAGAAAAATCTGGTTACAACGTCTTGTGCTGCTCAGCATTCCTTTATGCTCCATGTGTCTATTAAAATGGTGGCTGGTGGGTATGTGTGGGTGGGTCTGAGTGGTTTGGCTCTCCCTCTACTGGACAACAGAGGAAAGGGCTTTAGGCTGAAACTAAAGGCATTTCAATTGTACTGGTTGAAGAGCTTTGAGTTTTGGCAGATGGCCGGACATACTGTACCGTCTACAACACACTTTCATCCTAATCACTCAATGTGAAAATTCAACTTCAGAGCATGGTAGTAGAGTTGATTAATTTTAATGAATAGAGGTTCCTGCAAAATGTCAGAGGCACAAACACATTGCTTAGACAGGACTGCTAAAAAGGAAACATTTGCACACAATATATTGCAGCTGTAAGTATTTGAATTTGCTTTAAATAAAGGTTTATTTGTGCCCCTTTCTACAGTCTAACAGTCACACTTTCCATGCGATAGCAATGATTGATTCTGAGATTTTTATTGATAACTCAGAAAACACAAAAACTGCACTCACACTGACTCACTAACTTTTTGCACACATACTTCAAAAGACACTGATTATGATTTTTGTAATTTAATATTGATCTTTAGCTCCTGATGACATAAGTGTGATTATTGATATATTTCTGTGTAGGCCAGCAGGAGATGATCTCTGTCCTATTACAATAATTTGTCCTCATGTATAGTGGATAATCTATAAAAAAAAAAGTACTTCCAGTTTACCTATTCGACATGTGAAGTCTACAATAAAAAGAAAAAAAAAACTATAAATAAAATAAGAGTGGTTATTCACCATTCAGCTGGTAGGATAATCTATATTCACTGACATAAAACATAATACAGATTATGTATTGCATCTTTTTGACAATGTTATGCTAGTTTTGCCAGGCATTTACAGGTGTTACTGTAACTATATGTTTTAGTTTCCTCCAGGTACTGAAATAACTATGTCATATGATAAGGACTTTACTAGAATTGTATTTGTTGGTATCAGACTGAGTTGTTGCACATGCTGAAAAAGGGAATAAAGAATATTAATTGGCTTTCACAATTTGAACTCTGAGCATTTATATCATCCAAGTTTGTTCTCTTTCTTGGCTTTTTTATCACAATGATTCTTTATGTATTTTTCTTTTGGTTGTGGCAATTGACCTCATGAAGAAAAAAAAACAAAAACATGATCCCTGCTTGATCTTGGCATTTTATTTCAGACCTCCAGCTGTCATGCTTAATTATAAGTTAATGTCAGTGGGAAGCAAGAAAATGCACATTCTCTTGAAAGGGTTTGCACAGTAAATGCCATTGCTCGACAGGTTTTTAAAAGCAGATTATAACAAATGTACTCCACGGGGAGCATCATGCCCTAGAGCCTGCAAGCAATCTGAGACCAACAGGAAAAACAGGAGTGGGGGATGTGAAATATTGAACGCTGACTTCAGCCTGTGATGTTCTACGGTCCCTTCTGTTTACCGAGTGGTCAGGAGAGTGCAGACGCTGTGCTTTTTGAAAAATTTCACAACCCTAAGCTGCAATTAGCTCCTAACAAATCCACGTGTGAAACAGAACACCATCCTTCTCGCCCAGACCACACTGGTCATATCCTCCTGTTCTTGCTGTGGAAATGTGTAACAGCCTGGACTTCTACATTTCTCTCAAAATGTTGCTTGTCCTCTGGGCCTTCTACAAATTTGAGCTTTTACTGTTCTTACCAAGCTATATATTGCTCTTATTCATTATGTAATATGAGCCACTTAAAAGCTTTCCCTTACTTTTTAAGAAATCCATCAAAATATTATGGCTAAGCAAATGCGTCAGAACGATTAGCTGTGTATGACTGCAACAATTCATCCTGAACGTTCTGTGGCGCTGTTATAGGTCAGGCAGTTATTTACCAAACATTCTGCGTGTATTCACATCTAGTTGCAAAAGTATGATTTTTATCATTTTGGCCTAATGAACCATATCATATACAGGAGGATCCTTGCAGAGATGTAGGCAGGCTAAACACATAATAAAATAAAATCAGATTAAATCGGATGAAATCAAAGTATTCAGGTCATATGCCTCATTACGAAAAAGTTGGTAAATGTGCAAATATTCTCTATGTCATTTTATTTCGGCTAAGTCCCTATCACAGACATAATAGAAAATGTTTTCGTGACGGCGCGGGTCATCTTCTCTTGAATCGGTCTTTGATTTTTTCCCATATTGCATTGCGGCTTTTTTCAACTTCCTCTTTCCGCCATATTGCAGAACCGGTAAGATGTCTTTTTCCACTGTCACCTTCAATCTTTTAAGTATCTGAAGCATCTGAATGTTAAATATTAAATTAACGTTATCATCTTCAAGTGGGAGTTCACAGAAATGATTTGGGACCATTATCGTCCCGATTAGTGCAATAAGTTAATCGTATTTGGGCTTCAAATTTCACCTAACAGTCTCGCTGCCCGGCCCTGGGAATCGGTGCGTTCAAGGCTCCTTGATAAACTGTTATTTTAGCGACCGTAGAAGTCTGCTTTCACTCGTAACAAATAAGACAATAAACTGTCCACTGATGTCAGTGTGAAACGCGTTTTATATGCGCCTGGTCCCGTTTTGACCACATTATTTGCAGACGTTAAAATTTACTGTGCTAATGGAGCCGCCGAGGCTAGGTAGCGACGGTGTCTGCTCACGAAGGACCATGCTTTGGTGGGAGTCTCTGCGTTTTATTCACTGTACCTCAGGCGAAAGCATCTCTCATTCGCTGCGTGTGAAACTCAGTCGTGTATAGCACAGTGCTTAGACAGTGTATCTTTAATGTAAGCCAAGATGCTAATACCCATTTGTGATACTTGAAGGCGTCACGACGTAATGGTGCTAACAAGGCTGTGCTAACCGGACGTATAAATGTGCTTATATGCTTTCACATCTTTAAGTTTTGGTGTGTAGGTCATAGGTACCGGTGTTAAACTTGGTTTCCGTTCAGACTGTTCCTGTTTTCATGAAAAACTCCACTCAATGCTTAAGATGTGTTAAGGGCATCAATTAGTGATATGATAACGCAGCCTAACATTAGGGCTTCTCTTTTCATTGTAAAGTCTTGGGTGCTCAAATGGTCTGATGATATAGGGGGGGGACAAAGTGGGATATGAAATTTGGCCAAACTAAGTCTGCATTGTTTAAGCTCACACTTCCCATATGAAAAGCCTGATGATTGTCTTGGCATGTGTCTGCAGGCATCATGGTGCGCATGAACGTTCTCGCAGATGCCCTGAAATGCATCAACAATGCTGAGAAGCGTGGGAAACGCCAGGTCCTCATCAGGCCCTGCTCCAAGGTTATTGTGCGCTTCCTAACCGTCATGATGAAGCACGGTATGTCGCTGATAGCTCTCTGGTTTGACTGATTTTGTGGTTTCTGCCTCTATGATAGTGATGCTGCTTTGGGCGAGTTAATATGTCTTTTTGTGTGTCGTGTAGTTGTTAAACTTGGTGTCTCAGTTGGATCATATCTGAGACATTAGCTCATCTAGTCAAATAGGTGATGTCGGTGTTCAATCAGTGTTGATGTTCCCTGTCATTCGTGCCCCCAGGTTACATTGGTGAGTTTGAGATCATTGACGACCACAGAGCCGGAAAAATCGTCGTCAATCTCACAGGAAGGCTGAACAAGGTAAAGTCTATTTGCTGACCAACCCCATCATTTGCCACTATCTGCGAGGCAATCTCAAATAAATGCTCATTACATTTGGGACAATCTCAAATAAATGCTCTTCTTTTTAGGTTTGCAAAGAGATACTCTTCAAGTTTCTCTCTATACGAAATGCTGCATAACTTATTTTGATTCTGTTTTTGTTCTGTTGATAAAGCGGTAAATGCACCAACCCCCTTACTGAGCTGAGGGGAATATCAAAGCGAGCAGAGATGCTAAATCTTATAATATAAAACCTGTAGCTTCTTATCTGTGTGGTACCTTGCGTATGTAAATGTGGAGCCTAAACTAATGTTCTTCTTTTATCTTTCAGTGTGGTGTGATCAGTCCACGTTTTGACCTCCAGCTCAAGGACCTGGAGAAGTGGCAGAACAACCTGCTGCCCTCAAGACAGTTTGGGTGAGGACCCCGCACACTGACTCTGTATTGTACAGCCTGTAAACTGAGCCGTGACAGTAATGTGCGCTGGAGTCGACTGGAAATGAGAGCTGGGACTTGTTTTTTGTTGGAGAAGCTTGTTGAAGTGCCAGTGGTTTTAGGTTTTGCTCTCGATCAGTGAGCGACTGTTGTGGTTTGAAGTGTGGGACCAGCTTTTCTGTCATGAACTCTCCTGTTGCTCCACCCTCAAATAAGGTTGATTTTGAGAAATCAGTGCTTTTAGTTGTTTTTAAATGAGTCATGGATGGTCATTGAGTTCACACTCACAATCTCCATAAATCTAAAATCTGTTGTACATTCAAATGCAGACGCATTTTTAAATCTTAATGTGTGTAGGTGTTGCATATGAGTGGTAAAATGTACCGGTCAACTTTTCTAAAGCGGTTAATATTGATGATGAAAATGATTATTATTTATCTGACAAAGTTGCTGAGTCAGAGTAGGTTGGAAGTAAGAATGAATGGATGAATGATGGAGACGATCTTTTCAGAAGCTGTGTTAATGCGCTCAGGGTCACTGCCCTGAGGAAACACAACCATATATTGTATTTGGTGACAGAAATGAAAAGTCTTTGACAAGGTGGCTTTATTTTATACAACCAACATTTCCTGTTACTTGTTTTAAGAGGTTGACTTTGTATATTTAATGTTCTGAAAACTGTAATTCTCTTAAAACACTGCATGCACCGTGGGTACCTACACATGTGTGAGTGTAACTGGCATGATCTGATGTGTCTGCTAAATCCCAACATGTAGCTCCGACATTCCTCATTTATCAACATCAAATCTGACGAGTTTTCAACAACAGCTTCATAATATTGACTTGTGGCGGGATTGTGTTCGTCTCAACACACTGAGCTGGTGGTGTTGCTCTCTGCAGAGGGTATATCTGGGATATACCGCTATGTTTCAGAAACTCAAAATTAACCAACCTGCCTGGAGTTGATTAGACCTAACTGCTGTTTTCTGGCAGAGCTGTAAATGACAGCTGAATATGCTCTGAATGCAGCGGCGCCCTACCGTACGTACGTCATCATCGTACAGCGAGTTTAATCAGGCGGGTAAATGTGAACGTGACGTTCACTGACAGTCGGTGTGAAGACATTTCTTGCCGCTGCTGTTTTGATGGCATTTTTTTTGGCTGTGGCCCATGCGGATGGTGTTGCAGCGTGATGGACTGAGCCTGCCTGTTCAACACCTCTCCTTTTTCTTCACACAGGTACATTGTGCTGACCACCTCAGCTGGCATCATGGACCATGAAGAGGCCAGACGGAAACACACAGGAGGCAAAATCCTTGGATTCTTTTTCTAAAATGTAAAGAACTGCAAATAAAAAAACAACCAGGGGTAAGCTGCGAGTGTGCTGTTGAGTTATTTATACAGAGAATATGTAAACAATTTGTGGAGCTACTAAAGTGTCTCGAGTATAATTGGCACAAAGTTAAATCAAAAGATAATTTGATCACTGTTTCAGTCAAATCTGCAGCCGCTAACTCAGCAAATTATATGTATGTATACACGTATACTGTGTATTAGTGTGCAGACACTGAGCCACAATAGTAAAACCACTAACTGGCTGTAATGGTGTATATACAGAGGGTCCACAGCTTTACAGTTCACTTGAATGGGCACAGTATATCACACGCACAATGATGAAGCACCTTGTTGGGTACACCTACTTATTTGTGCATTTATCCAATCAGCTTAGCACTTTGTCAGCAGGGCAGTGCAGCTGTGACCCTGATGTGATAGTTGGCACCAGACAGGCTGGTTGAGTGTTTCTGAAACTTGCTGATCTCCTGGGATTTTCAAGGGCAGCAGCAGTCTCTCGAGTTTGATCAGCCTGATATGAAAAAAAACATCCTGTTGATGAAAAGAGGTTGGAGGAGAATGGCCCGACCCCAAGAGGGAAGAAAAAACATGTAAACAAGAAGTGCAATTACAAATAGATTCAGTTTAAGAAGCAAAATAGGATAAACTCGGTATAGGGCCATCAGTGTCAGCTACAAAAATGTGAAATCGACATTATAATATGTGAGTTTTCAAAGCAGCGTGAGACTACAGAGAGAAGAAGTGCGTGGCCGACCTGGGACTGAGATGTGCAGACAAAGTGTAACGGAATTTGTTGGCCTCAAACTGGGCAACAACATTCTTGACTTTCCCTCGGGATCAATAAAGTGTCTGCCTTGGCTCCGCGGGACGCTGGGTCACGTGTGAGGGCGTGGAAAAAAAATAAAATAAAGTGGGTGCTCTTGATGAAGTGATGGCAGTGATGCAAGCAGCTAGTGGAAGTCTGCTCCTCACAGGGCGCGAGGACACTGAGAAGAATACGACGCCAACCTTCATCGACCCGTTGTTGTACCTGAGTCTAAATACCCGGATGTGTGTCAGACCGACAACGCGACCGTGCGTTTATCGGCCTCGGCTAATGACGCAAAGGTAAACGCGGATGCACGTTGTGAGAGCGATAACCGCAACAGCACTGCGAGTGGCAGAACGTTGTGACGGGACCAGGGCGCGCTCCTCGGGGGGGCTGACCTATAAACGCAGCGTCTGGATCCTGAGATCCGACTGCAGACGATGCTCGGGCGAGCACGTCGTGGCTGTCCCCCCCCCCCTCCCCCGGTGGCTGTTAAGAGCCGCCGTGTCTCTGCTACACGCCGAGCCCGCTTGTAAAAAAGCCCCGGCTTTCTCCCGCTGCAATCCTCTCGCCGGCGTGACCTTTTCAGGCCGGTCCTCGGCGTATTTCGGCGCGTCCCCAGCCTCTTCGGATTCGGGCTGCTGACCTTGCGTCGGACCCCGAAGAGCGGGGAAAGCAGCGGCCCGCTAATGCAGCGGCTCGGTCCAAGTGCTCCTCGTGGGCCGAGCGCGCGGGCTTGATTGCCTCCCTCGTGGCCTCGCAGCACTTAAGCGCCGCCCTTGTCAAGGCAAAAAAAGCAAACAACAAAAAAAAATAACCCAAACTGGTTGCTGCTGCTCCCTCGAAAGACGGGGATGCTGAGCGAAGAGAGCTGCTTTTGGCGTGCACCGACTCAAAAGCTGGTCGCGTAGGTTCAAGGCACTGACCGTATTGCGAGTTTCAAATCTGCCAGGAAGCTTGAACTCAGCGTCTTTCTTCCTTTTCTTCTCTTTCAACTTTCTAATGAAGCAGGCAGGAATTTCTGAAAGAGCACTTAAGATGACATGTTTTCAGACTGCAGGAGAAAAAAAAAGAGGCTCCCCTGGAGAGACATTTGTGAATATAAGCTTTTCAAAACCAATTTCTGTTGAGCTTTGGATGGTGGCATTTAAACACCCTTTTCCAAGGGGATAATAAGTCATATTCTTAAATTCTCCTATGGCAGTTATCAAGATTAGTATGTTACCCAATCTTAAAATACACATATGGAATGAAATACCATAGGAAACAGTAGACCCTTTATAGGGATGCAATAAGTAAGAGCCATTATTTCACACAAGATATAAGTCACTTTGCTTGGATTATTCAAAGTCCTCCTGGTAGCCAGTAAATAAAATTCTGCTGGAGACTGAGAGTAGAGCTTCACCGTGTAGGAAGGAGGAAGCCAAAATAAAAAAGTGAAATCTGTTTCAGAAGTAAGAAAGCTTCATTCAAAGTCACACTGACATTTTTTGATAATTTCGTATGGCTGTAAATTCAATTCAGTTTGTAGCAGCCTTCAGCGTGCCCCGTTTCCACTGAGCGGATGACCAAAGCGAGTTACATGTCACCAGACTGATGCAAAAAGCTGAGTCTGAATGGGAGACTGTTAACAACTGTTAGGACAAGTAGTCGCATTTGAAAAATATTTAGTCTAAAAATACTCAATATATAAAACAGCCATTCTGTGTAAATTTTGTATCCTTTTTTTGATCAATGTAAGTCAGGCGGTTGCAGAGAACCCAGTGAAGAAGCTTCTTTCAAAGAACCAATGATGTTTTTGTGGCTTCTGCAGTTCACTCAGCTTTGTTGTTTTTTCCCCCCCAGGACACATTTAAAGGACATGCGGCCCTTACGGAGTCAGGATTCAACGTATTGTATGGCAGTCTTTAAAAATTAAAAGATTCATCCATGATTTATTAGCCTGCATCAGTTGGGAGATGCAGATACATTTCAAACCTAGTTTGGACTTTTTTTTATAAAACCCATTTTAGCTCGTCAGACGCGGCTCGATCTCGGCTCTTTCCAAGTTAAACAGGAAAACCCCTGAAGGTAGAAACGTATCCCTCGCGCTTCCAGCCCTCTCCGCGCGTTTGAACACAACACGCCACGGTGCATCGGAGGGAGGGGAGGTGAGGTGGGCCGCGGTCCGCAGCCTGGCGAGCCTCCGACGCGCTCCCCCCAGTGCTCACCATACGTCAGCTGGGTCCCCGAGATATCCCCTCGGGGGGTTTCCAGCGCAACTGCGCGAGGAGCCGGGGAGACGTGCGGCTCGCAAAAACAAACAGAATACATTAATACGGGAACAAAAGCCTCTGCTGTTTGGCCCCGCTCTGACAGAGAGAGCCGGAGGCGGGGGTCGCGTCTTTGGTGAGCCTTCGCTGGACGCGCGGCGCTGAACATGTTGCGCGATGACGTGCTCGCGCATCGAAGCGGTTTCTCGCGCGCAGAAGGCGAATCACACGAAAATCGCAGACGGTTGAGCCGTTTCACCTGCTGGCGGAATGAGACGGCTGCACGCCACCAGCACACGTGAACGCGTTTAACCATATCCCACCCGCAGTCAGCTCTGTTTGTAGGGACTATTTCTTTGCCACAGATGAGTCCCCGAGTTAAGGCGGTGCCAAATAAAACCCAAACTCCCTGGGTTAGGGTTAGGTGAACGGGAAAAAAATAAATTGCGGGTGAACAATTCTTATGACACCAGCCAACGGTGGTGTGAGTTTTAGTGTTTCTGTTAAGTTAGTTTCTCTCTGTAGTCGTTATAGGTGCGATCTTTTGTGTCAAAGGATGGACATACTTTGTTGTGTTCCCCCGTTGTTGAAACAGCATCACTTTGTTCACACCGATCTCTGTTGTGTTTGCTAACTCCTACCAACCTGTAGACAAAATCCCCACCGACTACAGCAATTCTCTTTGGGACTGGTCCCCGCGGGGATATCTTTTCCCCGCGTGACGATGACGGAAGTCGGGCGAAGCGATAAAGCGCCGTAAATTCCTGGCAGGAAGTAAAGATTTTTTTTTTTTACAGTGGACCCAGAGGTACTTGTGCAAACGTACCATCTATTATCACAAATAGCTGAGGGACTGGCCATCATCTTGCTACGGCATCAGTTTTCGTAGCGCTCCCACGTCCGTCGGTGAGCAACAGCGTTTCTCCGGCCGTTGTTCCTGCAGTTCCTCTCGTGAACACTTGAGGGCAGTAGAAATATGCCTCATGTTGAGCGCTCCTGCTCCGGTCCAGGTCCTCATACCGCATTCAGGCCAGACTGGGGCCACGCAGCAAGACTAATTAGATAACAGAATTAATGTTGGAACAGCAGTAAAGGTGTAAAAAAAAAGTGGTTTCGTTCAAAAGAAAGGCGTTTCTTTTTAACCAGCTTTACATCGTCGTCTGCCACCATAACTCTCCGAGCGGGTCACAGCGAAATGAGAGCGAAAAACAAAGACGATGAGGAAAGCGAAGGGGGAAGCGCAAAAGGGAATTACGGCCATTCCCCCCTCATATATTTATAGACTGAATATGCCGTTAGTTACAAGTTTTGCACACTGAGCAGGAAACAACGTCTGTTGGTTATTAAGTCTGACCCATCGACAGAATCTTAACGACAGCTGAAGGAAGCTTCATGTGGGAAAACCTGTAGAACCAAAATCTGAACCCAAAAACTGGCACCTGAATTAAATGTTGACACACATGAGCGGAATTTGATTTCATAGGGCGAAAAAAATCCCTAATCTAATCCCATCTCAGTGTATAAATGTTGCACTTTTACTCTGGAATTTCTCTAAAACGATGCAGTAAATTTTATTATAACTCGAGTTGTGGTTGTACTGGAAAATGGACAGAAGTAAAACAAATGATTGTTTATTGACTAAATGATGGGTTACAGGTTTGCAGCTGTCATTTTGTTTGTTGAGTTAATTATCAATATGCACGTTTATGAATATGTTTTCAGACTTTCAGATTTTCCTGTGACTACACAGATCTCCTGTGTGTTTTTTTCTCACTTCACTCTCAGCTCACATCTGTGAATATTTTGTAAAATGTAACCATTTTCAAGTTCAGATTTTTCAGTAAATTCTCACATCAAGTCTTCGAGAGTCAACATTTTGCATCATATTTACCGTCATAAATATAGCTCATCGGCTAAGCCAGGTGATAAAAGGAGAGGTATAAAACTTTTGATCAACACCATCTGCTTTTACAGTGAGAGCCGGGGGAGAGCAGGATTGGAAACCAAACTCTGAAGCAGACAAAAACATTTGGGATGGTGTAAAAAAGTGATATCAGTTTATAAGGTTACAGAGTCTCGAGCAAGGCTGCTTCTGCAACAGCACAAACGCACCTTGTTTGTGTTGCCACACTGGTGTTGCATGAGATCATATTCTGCATTGCAGCAGCCATGTGATTTATTCCACCACCCAACACAGCTCTAACAGACGCCGTATCTACAAAGACCCGAGGAAATTCAGAAATAAATGGTGACCAGCTGAGAAGGAGATATGAAAATGTATCTTTTGTGGAGAAAGAGGGAGAGGAGGACTGTTGTTCCTGCCCCAATATGGATGAATTCACACAGTCCAAGGAGAAATAGAGGGCTGTGCATTGTCATATGGTCATTTCACTGATACACTTATCTCATGTTTTTCACTGTCTGCCCTATCTCTGTCTGTGTGCTTTATTTACCAGGGTGAACCAGGGAGGTAGGAGTGCTGCTGGTGTATTCACGGTGCGGAGGAGTCTGGTGTGCATATGATGAACGAGATAGTTAGGAAGCAGTGAATTTATTGCCGTGAACGCAGCCATCCATTCTGCCCTGCAGTCCCTGGCGGTCCCCAAGGGCATCGCGCTCCTCTGGGTCCCATCTTCGGTGGCCCGCTGAGGGTCCCAACAATGTTGCTGCTGCTGCTGCTGCCGCCGCCGTCGCCCAGGTTGTCCAGGTAGACGACGCAGCTGCCACCCTCCTCCTCCCCCTTCTGTATGTTAAGCAATGGTTAATTACCAGGCAATGAACACAAACTGCTAATGTACACATAATAACAGGGAGGCCAAGAGGTGCCAGAGAGTGGCTGCGGTTATTAATTAGGCCTCTCATTTGTCCGCTATAGATCACCTTGAACATTATGGTGCAGTTTGGCCTCTTATGTGGATGATGTATAGTATGCCACAGCATAAGAAGTGATTACTGTTCAGGCTTAAATAATTAACGATGAGAGTATGTAGTGTTACTAAAGTTAAAATCGTCACATCGCATAGCATTTTTCCAGGGAAATAACAAAACAAATAAAATGGATTCATTGTAATTGCCTTCTAAAACGATCCATGTGAATGTTTCTTATCAGCAGGATTCTGTGTGGATGTGCCCCCCCCCCCCCGAAAAACCCCCATTACAAACCTCATGTGACAGAGTTGTGATCAGCCGCTGGTTGGATGAGGTTAGGGAGAGATTGTGGTTTGGGTTAGAACAGGACTGAGAGTGTATTACCATACTAGCCTCTCCAGAGGCTGCTGGGCACGGCTGTGCTTTGATCCAAATGCTAATGTGAGCATGCTAATGTGCTTTAAATGTTAACGTGCTGCTGTTTAGCAGGAATAATATTTACCATGTCATTACGATGTCATGTTGCTCGTGTTGACTTCAAATGCGTTTCACTTTGGACATAAGTGCCTGGTAAATGAATGTGATGTTTAATTAGCACTACAGTAAACACAAAAAGGGCTGAGACCAGTGAGAACATCATTACTCTTCATTCTGTTTGCCAAAACATTGATCGTCATTGGCTGAAATAAAGGCATTTGAGTTATTGTGTGTGCGGACCCCCCCCACCATTCCCCAGTTTCTCAAAGTGAAATTTCAACCTGATGATGGTGTTAGATGAGCTTTTCCTGGTTTCATCTCTCACATCACCAATTAATTACAACACACATGGCGAGCAGCATAATTATCATGGCAATCCATCAAATATTTAGTGAGATATTTCAGTCTGGTCCAACGCAGTGGACCGACAGGCCTATCGCTCTGGGGTGGGTGTTGCACAGGATGTGAGCACTGGTCTCCTGTGTGATCAATGCTTTTACCTTTTGGGTGAGGCCCGTCTCATTGGATCTGACTGCATCAGTTTGCATTGGAACACATTGTATTGAATCATGCGCATAGCATACAGTGATGCGTCATATCTCATCGCTGCGTCTCATTACATCATCAAATATTAGAATCTCATAGAACGCTCATCAAACAAGGCTTGTGCATTGTTGTGTTATTTTTTCTTCGTAAAAAAAAATATCTGGAGATGCCAGATAGTTGTTCCTTGCACTTCTTGTGAGTCCTGAGCACCTACTTGCATCATATAGACATTTTATGTGCAGTCACTGCTTCAGGCTCCCATCTGCCAACATCCCAGTCAGTTTATTATTTGCAGGTGGTGAATCATCCTCTTTTAGGTTGTGTATTCTCAGCCTCTCAAAAATAAAACTTTTTTCTGTTATGCCCCTGAACAGAACCCTTTTCTTCACAAAGATGATGAGATTGCCTATTGAAATAAAACAGGCCAAGGATATTTTGTTATCCAAATATGTTAATGGTTTCAACATCCCTCCGATCAATCTGGGTATTCAGCACCATTACAGAACAAACCCCTTACAGCACGTACAACCTTATCCCTAAAGGGGATGATAGCCAAGTTATTTTGAGCCTGGCATCTCTCTCTCTTTTACCTCATGTTGTCTTATCTTTGCTTTTGAGCAATCTGCTGTGGTTACTGCATCCAGCAACAGTAACTGTGAAATTTGTAGATGCTTTTATCATGAGTAACTCACAGTGAGCTCGGGTCTGGTGTTCCAGGGCACTTTGATCGGCGTCGAGCAGTTGGTGGATACACGTGAATAAAACTTTACGCTGACTGACTCTTCTCTAACCGCTCAGTCAGACGCTGCTCTGCCGCTGAGTGTAACGTATTCGTGGTGGGGTTTCTCAGTTAGGGCGCTTTTGTTATTTGTCCTCTGCACTGCTGTCAGTGCCCTCTCAACACCAAAGACTTTGTGAACATGACATCACTTCCCAATGACATCATCCTGTCTGTGCGGGCAAAAAGAAACACATGAATCTCCCAGGCCAGCAACGCCGATGAATACTTTGACTTTGTGTTTAATGTCAGTGAAGAACACTAGTGCTCTGAGGGCCCGTGTGACAAGATGCGTGCGCGTAACTGGAACCGGAAGGATATTAATGTTCTGGGGCGCATATGAGTGTTTGTGCTTTTATGTGTTTTTTCTTTTCTTTTTTTTAAAATTAAAGTGTGTTTGGGTGTTTATGTATTTGCGTGTGTTTGACAGGGAGAGAGAGAGGTAGCAGCTGTAGGAGCCGCGGGACCCCCCAGGCTCTTGAAGACGTCAGACCCAGCTGGACGCCTCTGGGGGAGGTCAGGATGCGTTGACAGCTTCTTGAGGCAGATGAGAGAGCAGAAGTGGCTCAGCCTTTCATTTCCAGCGCGTGTGGATGTCCCTGAAAGATGGCACAACACATCACATCAGGTTTGTAATTAACACTTTTCAAGGGTTTGTTGAAGGGTAGGCGTGTCTGATGGAGAACAGAAGGTGTGTGTGTTCGGTGTGCGTGTGTGTAGGTATGCATTGTCTATTCATGTCGAAACGGCAGAATTGATTTGCAAAAGTGTGTGCACCCAGAGCAGATGTGCATCCTTCCACCTTCCTCTTTGACGCCTCATTCCTATGAGAATGCCCTCGCTGTTTATGCTTGCATGTGAAAGGTACCAGGTGGACGCAGCTGCTATCAAAAAAAAAAAACAAAACACTTTGACGCCATAGTTTCTTCTCATGCAGATGGGCATTTTAGAAGACAACATTTCTCAGCTAACAGGTTTCCCCTCTGTTTAGGCAGCTGGGTAATGCCAATATAATTACCTCGCCTGTCTCAGAATCGCTTCATCTTTCTCTCGTACAAAAAAAAAAAAAAGATCTACCCACCATCAGCACCACTTGCTCTCATCGTTTATAGCCTTGAAAAACCAGCTTCAGGTGCAAAGGTCAGAGGCAGCTGCGATCCAAGCAGCCATCCCACAATCTAGGTGCCTTCCTCTCCGCTTGGCAGCCTCCATATTGATTTGATTAGTTGCTAATTAAAACTTGGCAGGCTGGGCCGGGCACAAAGGAGATCGCTCAATTAGCAGGGTGTCAGAGAATCTAATTCTCTCTCTTTCACCCTCTCCTCCTGTCTTGGCCCCCCTGCTCTATCACACATCTCCATTCTGTTTAATGAGTATAAAGGATGAGTGAAAAGGGAGGGAGGATAACTCTCTGAGGGAAGCAATCGAGCACTCTCATGGAGCTAAAAGCACCCAGCCCTGTAATCCTTGAGCTAATCTTTGCTTAAAGATGCGGTTTGTAAGTTGTAAAGAACGCGCCGGCTGCCAGTGGACGTTTGTTTGGGCACGTTGCCTCCAGCGAGCCTTGATGGCTGCTACCTTCTCCTCTCCTGGCAAGACAAGCGAGTAACGCACAAGCTGTTGCAGTTTTAGCGGCGCGCCTCTGGGAGAAGGAGTTATGAGCTTTAAGATCCTCCTTTTTGTGTTTGTCAAGACACCAGATTTTCAAAACCGGGAATAGCGCTCTATTCTGACGGCCGTTTCCACAGAGGGGTTTCATGTGTTGATCCTGCTCATTTCATGGTGACATTTAAGATATATATATATTTTGAACATACATCTCACAAACTGTGTCTTTGAGGAGACAGCTAGAGTAAGAAGCTGCTGCTTCGGGTCCTTTTGGGGTTGAATGTGCTCCTTGCTGAATTCATCCCTTTATCCAAAACGACTGCCTGCCTGCTCTCTCAGATCCTTGACTGTCTCTGTCTGCAGCCCACAGAGAGGATGGGGTAAACGCTGTACTGCCGTTTTCACTGGAGAGGTTCTTTTAAGGCAGGAAACCTGGCCAATTCGTGGCCACAGGTAGATACACTTTAGCGTGCGCAGGCTCTCTGCATCGTTTGAAATACGTGTCCTCTAATTTGTTCATTTTGTAAACCACATATGGTTGAATATATCATGCAGAGGGGAAGGCAGGAGGGACGTAAAACTGGGACTATTTATTTATGTTGTTATCAGTTAGCAGCAGGAGTCTTGGCTTTTCTGATTCAACTTTGCTTCCAGCGACTGCATCTCCGGAGTCAGCTCCCACACGGACCCCGGCTTTTCAGTCAGCTCCCCACTAGCTAAATCGGGCGGGGGTGGGGAGAGTTGGGGGGGCATTATTGTTGAAATGGATTTAGATACTGTATGTGATTGTAACGTATGTCGCCAAAGACAGGCAGATGCCTTCTATAGGAGGACGTGCTGTCATAAATTTCATGACAGATAAGAAAACATTTTTGGCTGATGTCCAAAGAAGAAAATGAGAGAGAAAAGGGCAGATACATTTGATAAATCAGCCCACATATCTTGTTTGTGTAACACATAAAGTTAGTTTTGCTCCCTTCATAAGCCTGTAAGGCTGCAAATGAAGAACACCTCCCAAACTCACACCCACACCCACCACACACACACACACACACACACACACACACACAAATACGTAACAGCTCTCCTAAATGTCCTTATTGTTAAATCCGGCTGTCATCATCATCCTGCTCCTGGCAAACTGGACAGGGCCTGCATTCATTAGTCAACTTCATACTCTTATATAATATTTACAAGCAGCAATTTATGTGACTGCAGAGACCGGGTGCTTCCATAGAAGCTCGGTCGGTGCCCCGACTGCAGGAGAGCTGGCTCACCTCGGACCTGATTGACTGCGGCTTCTATACCGGACCTCCATTTTGCTGCACAGTCTAAAATGTCAGCGGCCGCCAACTGTTGGTGCCAATGGCAATTGCTCACAGGCTGGCACTGATTAGCTTTGAATAAGCCTGAATAGCAACTTGGCCTGTGGTGTACAGTGTAGGCTATTGTGTGAGGACTGGATCCACACTAGGAGGATATACCCCAGGCATGCATGTATAATGAGGACAGATTAGCCCTATCATTCACACAAAGGTACTCCTGCAGATCATTTTACTGCCGTGAAGAGCTGAGAGCGAGATACCATTAAAAAGTGGATACTGTGGTACGGGGCTACATACAATCTAGATTTCTCATTATTATAATATTGCAACGCTCTCTGCAGTGGGTTTCAACATGAATGCTAATTCTTTTTGGCAAACGTTGAACAGTTTTGGTTATTTCATCTGGGAGCTTTGTGTATTTCTCTTTTTGACTGTGTTCCTCTCGCTGGTTTAAGGAGGGTGGGACTCCAATGGAAAACAACGATGTCACACACTTCCCTGCACCGTTCACGTTTCAGCATGGATGCACTGGAAGAACTGCTCAGCCCACAGACTTTATATTGGGATGATGCAAAAAAAAAAATAGCTTCTCTGGGTGATGTGTCCTGTCAAATATGTTACAGTATTACAATCACTAATAAACTACACCTGCAATCCTATTACATTAAAAATGTATTAAATAAATTATACCTTAAGATAATAAAACAACCAAAAAGCTACCAACAGCAGTGGTATCTAGCCAGTTGTAGTTTACCCAGGCTTTTTGAGATATCTACTCAGCATTGTTCAGATAATTTCATTTCCTGGTATTGTCCATGTTAACAATCCAAGAACAGCACTGGCTTTCACTGCTTTTCATTTCTCATAATTCCCAGAGCACAACACCAACAAGTTTCACAGTTTTTGTTCTTTGTTTTCTTGTTTTTTTGTCCTAAATTAAAAAGTGCTCCTTATGAAAACCACCCACAGTGAAGACTCCTCTGTTTTGTGTAAATGCAATGGGTCATGAAAACTGAGATCAGAATACCAGCACTGTAATGTCAGTGTGGGTGCTCACCAGCTTAGTTTAAAGATAAAATCTGGAAAAAAGAATGAAGAAAATCGATGTGTGGGAGACAGAGAACAAAAGGACATGTGAAAGCACTGTTCGATGGTTAAAACTAGGTTTCAGGTTAGAATTAGGTTTAGGTTAAGGTTAGGGTAAAGGGCTAGGGAATGCATTATGTCAAAGACTGTCCTCACAAAGATAGAAGCATGTGCTTGTGTGTGTGTGTGTGTGTGTGTGTGTGTGCATGCATGCGTGTGAGTGCGCACACGCGCATCAGGTGACAGAGAAGGATGGGGACATGGGCAGGTCCTGGTAATGAAGGACTGATAAGTCCCTATTTCCTGGGCCTGGGTTAATTGTGCCCTCAGATAAAGGGTAATAAATTGTCACGGGGTAATGGCAGGAGCCTGGGCTGGGCCCTGTTCCACATTCATCATGACTGACTGGGCCTGCGAGCATGGAGAGCAGGCAGGACTGAGAGACTGGTAGAGCCTGGCAAGCAGGTGGGGAAGACAAGACAGAGAGGGCACCTCCCAGGGCTGGATGAGGATATGATGTTTGTCCATCTTACTTAGCAGACGTCTGCAGTGGGATGTTCTGTATTGGAGCAAGGACAAGAGATGACCTGGTAATGGATCTTATAAGAAAAATGAGAGGAAGATGTGGTAATTACTGTGAGGTGGATCATTTACATATTGCATTAATCTGAGAAGAAGCTACTGGCTATCAGATAATTGTAGAGGAATAATAACTCTGAAGTGTTGTGGAGCTGAGGTGGGAAGTAGCATAATATCTACGTTCCTAAGCATCTCAAAGGTGTCAGAGAACAGTCGATTTATGCTAATGTACTTACATTCCACTGTGTACTACTTTGAATGGTATAGTTTTTGCACTTTTAGCACACAAGAAATCATCGATGCAGTACGGGATATGACCGTCCCTACGTCAGGTCCCGTCACTTCCTATATGTATTGCATCATCATAACAAAATACCAACGAGACATTTCTTTTTGCAGATCTACGCTCGTTTAACTCCTCATCTTGCGACAGTGATGCAGAAGTGAACTCTGAGGTGTGGTGGCAGGTGGAATATAGCGCACTGCTGATCACACCCAGCGGAGGTACAACAGACATGGAGCTTGGCATTTTTACTTTTTGTTTGCTCTGTGTCATCACTCTCAACTCGCCCTCTCATTTTAATCTGGCATCCGAATGATTTTACCGGGCCAAATGAGACGTGTGTCGATGGCGTGGTGACACAACAAATGGAGGTAGAGACAGACGATGAAGCAGTAGCACACCATAACGTGTACATCAACAGAGAGTCAAATATTCATAATTCTCCTCTATCATGTGATGAGTGCATGTATACAGGCAGCTGTGGTGCAGTGTGGCTGCAGCTGTATGTGTGTCTCCCAGTTTAGATTGTGTCTCAAAGGAGCTGCTGTCGGCTGCAAACCTTGTGCTTCCAGTTTCTGTAATTGCGTTCAGATATATTAGGATTATGTCTGAGTAATTTATGCGCCCCACCGGACTCATGAACTTTTTCCAGTGTTGAGTGGATAATGTCAAACATCAAGGTGAATTCTTAGTTCCTCAGTGGTGGATCGGGGAAATGCGGACATGGGGATACACCGATATTACGTGTGTGACACGTGATAAATATGCTCGTGGCAAACAGTCACATATGGCGCCAGTGCGATGTAGTCCATTGCATAAAAAAACAATTCACCGTGTGTGCTTTAGCGGGGCTCAGTGTGCCACCTTGCCAGCATGACAGATCACTTCTTCACACTGAGAGATTGTGGTGGTTGGAGGTTGGAGCGGTGGGTGGCTGAAGAATGATGCGTCCCACACATTATACAGCAGAGCTGCTCCCACAGAGGAAGTTGATGTCCCCGCCATGCGATGATGACACTCAGTGCGTCATTACACATGATGTGTGTACAAACAGTAAGCAAAGAGGATGGGGCTGTTGTTCCCGTTGACTGTTTTATGTGGGTCACACACGGCACACTGGGGCGCAGCGGGAGGGGGGCAGGGAAAGGACGTTTTTCATGCAACCCATAAAGGAAGGAAAAACAGTGCCCTTGAGGTGGGACTTCTCCTCTCGCTGGAAATCACCACACAGAGTTATGTGGTACATCTCCGTGACATTGAACCAGGGGAAAAGTTGCACTCCTATATGGATTTTCTCCCCTGCATTTGGTCAGAATGTCCCCTCTGTCTATTATCTTTTCATTAAGTCTCATTTATCAAGCTGGAAATATTAAAAGGCCATTTAAAAAGGAAGAAAAAGGTGTGTAAAGAAAAAGTGTAAGCTTATGTGTGCAGTTTGTGTTTCTCCCAAGGGGATAAATCAGGGCGAGGCATAACTTTGATATGAGATATGCTGTTGTCACGACTTTGCTTTCATCACTTACCGAGAGAACATTTAAACATACGATGTCCAGGAAAATGTTGGTGATTTATAAGAGGTTAGTTTTTGAAAAGATGAGGAAAAGAAGCTGAAAAATAAGAGAACAATTTGAAAAAAATTGAAGATAAGAAAGAAATACCTTTTTATAAATGACTCAGTGGAAAGATAAGGGGTAGGGTGGTCACACCAGCAATTCAAATGGTGAACACTTGATCTGTGAAATGCGAAGAGAATTTGCATTGACTTTCGGGCTGGTGAAATTTAGCACAGGAATTTGTGCTGTCTTGACAGTGCAGAGTTTTGAGGGAACGGAGAGAAATCGAAAAAGCGAGCTTATTCTCTGTATGTCACCATCCAGTTATATTTAACCTACCTCTGCCTGAGTACAAACCTCTCCATGAAGAGGAACAGTTTTCATACAGTTATGTAACAGGTGTCGATGGTATGTCCTTTGAACAAGCTGTGTGAACTGAGCTGTGTGTGCGACCTCCGTTACGCTACTAGAGCTGAATCCACATTTTAAAACACAACAAATACACGGTTTCTTCACGTTTTCCGGAAACTACAGTTCCCAGCTGTTTTTAGAAAACAATTTAGCCTTTGTTGAAAATTAAACTATATATTTGTGACCAGTGTTTAAAGGCTTATGTCATCAGTAGGATCAACGCCATAGTGAGGGGGGAAATCTTACTGAAAGAAAGACTTGGTGCATTGATTGTTTTGGTCTCTTTATCCTTTAAACACTATTGAGGGGGGGACAACACCAAATGCACATTTTCTCATCAAGACTACGTAATTAAAGAAGTAGATAACAAGGGAAGAAGCAAAAAGAGAAGCAGAAACAGAAAAGAAGCAGTTGTTTTGTGTAAAAAAAGAAAGAAGCTAGACTGGAGGGGAAAAGAATTTCACAGTACAGAGGAGATGACAGCGGATATCAAGGGAAAGAGGAGGAGACGAAAGTTAAAAAAGGAAAGCGAGAAGATGGAAAGCCGATGAATGCTCAAATTCATTTGTTCTCTGCTTCTCTCTACCTGGTTGCACACACCTCTCCGCTCCAGCAGTCAGTGTTCACAGCTATAAATCTCAGAGTGACATTTTGGCCGGCGAGTCCCACGTAAACACGACCGGCGAAATGTCAGCGCAGAAGGCAGACAAGCCTGACTTAGGAAGAGGGAGAGTAGAGGCAGTAATGTCACCACACTTTAACACACCCGCCATCAGTCTTCATGACATTTAAGAGATCTGTCCCTCGATCCCTCTGGCCATGGCACACAAAGGAAAAGTTTGGAGAGGAGGCAGCGAGGACCTGATGAGTCAGGGGGTTGAATGGGGAGATCTGTTCACAAACAAAAGGCTCTTGCCTCCGCTTGCGTGTAACTTTTCTTTTTATACCAGTCAGCAGCTCTCCTAGCTTACAACATAACAGCTAAAACATTAAAAACAGGAGGAAGGGCTCACTCTGGAAGGTAAATAACCAATAATTAAATTTTATTGTCATTTTTAAAAATAATTTTCTTTGCTTTCTTTCTTCTTTTTTTTACAACCTCCTTATCCGGACAGGTAATTTAAGAACACATTCCTCACACAGCAACTCCTGTTGTTTTGTCTTTCAATTGTCAGTTTAACTCTCTCTGTCTCCGCAGTAAAGCAGACCTGAGGACAGTTGGACTTCTTATGACACAACATTTGCAGGCTTTTCCTCATAAGTCCGGGAGCCAACTTGTCAGAAAGTACAGCAAGGCTGTATGGAAATCACTAGCATCCAAGGCTAAATAATTGATTGCAAATTAAAGACGAAATCACTTGAAATTCTATCATCCACCTTCTTCTCCTCTGCCGTTCTTTCTTTAACCTCCCGTGCTGCAGCATGGGGATTGTATTGATTTCTAAATGAATAATTGAGGAAGTCGGCTTAACTGCCCTTTTCAAATCTCCCTAGCCTCCTCTCTGATTCACTTCGCCTCGCTCCCTCTCGTCTTTCTTCTCCACTGATCTACGTCTTCCCCTTATCGTGCCCTCTCCTCCTTTCTCACCTATTCCTCTCTCCTCCTCTGACCTTCCCCCCCTCCCTTTTCCCTTCCTCATCTCTCGTTCTTTCCCTCTCCACTCTTGCACTGCTGATGTGGATCCTGTTCTGTGACGGGTTGTTCAGGAGGGAATGGGTTGCTCGCATGGCTGGCCAGCCGGCCTCTACGTATCATCTGTCAGTAAGACACGCTGTTGTTTTAGAGTTCTGCTGGGAGCTGTCTCCTTGTCTCTGTCTCTTTCTCCGTTGCTTCACTCTCCTGGCACACACACACACACACACACACACACACACACACACCATCTCTATGCCTTCTCAGTCTCCCTCCATTCCCCCTCCTGACTTATTTCCACTGTACATCTTAACTCAAACACGCAGCTGATCAGCATCTTAAAATCGACCTCAGGCTCTTTGCTTTGAGTGAATCAATGGCTGTGTTAGGCTGAGACTCAATAATCCTAATATGTTAATTCAACAGAGCGGGCCTGGGGAAAAAAAGCTGTTTTTGTCTTGGAATAAAAGCTGTTAGAAAACAACGTTGTCTTGTCTTGTTTCAGTTTAGTAAATGGCAGCCTTTTTATGGGTGTATTTTCAGTGTAACATTGAGCAGTTTTTGTGTTTTCTAAAGTATAGCTTATTGGACAACATCTTCTGCTTCTTATTCCAAAAGATGACTAGTTTCAACATTGGCCAACATAAAACTGGGCTTTGGAGAGACATGTCTATACATAGTGTTAACTTGCATAATAAAAAACATGAACAGAAAATGAAATGAACAACAACACTGAACACTGAGGCCTATCTGAGCTGTCAAATCTATGTAAGGCAACTGAAACTACTTGGTTAAAGCTTGGTGTCATTTCACCAAACAGCAGTGTTCACAAGGCACATGGCAAATGCTGGAGCATAGTGTAACAGTAACACAAGTAGAAACAAGTCAGCAAACAGTTGATTACTAAAGAAACGTATCAATAGTCATATTCAGAGCATCGTTTCATTACATGAACTCAAGAATTGGGACAGATATTTAGATTTGCCGCTAGTATGTAGATAGCTAGCAAGTTGTTAGCCACTAAGCTAGCTATCCTTGTAAATTTGAACAGCCTTACTTGGCGGGAAAACTGTTAAGTCATCATGACTTCAGTGTTAATTGAGTGTCAGTTTTATATGGAAACCTTTCCCCATGCTAAGAGTGATGTAATTTGTCCCAGCCTGGAAATAAACCAAATATAATAGCTCATAAAAGTAAACACAGCATAATCAAGTCCTGCATTATATGTCAGCGGCTGTCCAGAGACAGCCTCATTACTGCGGTATGATAGGCAGAAATATAAATAAAATTTGTTCATCATGCCACTGCTTGCCTGGCTTATCATTCTTGTTAATGACCCCATGGTATGAAAATATAAACATAAGAGAAGATCACTCTCACTGAAAGATACTCGTGGTATTTTTTTCTTGACATTTAGGGTGGTACAAGTCTCCTTGAACTACTGTGATGAGAATCCAACCACAATTGTGTAATCTAAACTAATGGATATGAGGGACATGCAGGGCCAACTCTAGGTGAAGGATAGGGAGGCGGGGGAAATTAAAATGCCAGACTTGTGTTTATGCCGGTTCCCCCATTGGTTTTCATGATCTGGGTGCAGACACTGGGAGAAATGTATAACTGGCACTGAACCAGGCAGCATGATAATAAATGATGTTTGCTTCATATTTCTTCAAAGAAAATGGGATCTTTGTTCAACATTCATAAACCAGAGTCTTCTTTTTTTATTTCATGTCCACTTGATGTACAGGTCTTTGCAGATGCTTTACCTTCTTCTTCTCCATACATAAATTTATGAACTCTGTGTATGAACTTACATTATTCTCAGCTGGGTATCCTGTGGTCATGTTGTCTGTGAGAGTAGAAGCCTGTGTCTTCCTGCCTCTCTCTCGCTCACGCGCACCTTGTACCAGCAGGTGTGTAAGTGGAAGCTCGACAGATGCCTTCCCCCAGCCTCTCTGATCAATGTTGCCATGTGGCCTTGGCCCAGTTCTCGCTCTTAATGTTCCTGGTGTTGTGATGCTGCTGTTTTCTGACACTTCCTCATGTAACACCGGCAGCAACCTGTCACCCCTCCCTTCTGCTCCCACAGCATCTAGCACCAGGCCCTGCTGCATCTTCTGCTCTCGCTCTCTTTCTCGCGGTCTGTGAGCTGTTATTGAAATATTTAGCACCCACTCCAGCTCACAAGCACGTACTGCTTTTCTTCTGCCTGGCTGGAAATGTATTGGCTTGGCAGTATGAGTTTGAGCTGCGCAGCACGGAGGTGCTTCAAATCGGATTTGACTGTTAAAGATCTTTTTCCTGCATTCGCCGGATGTGCAGCTCTCCACAGAGTAGCAGCAGCATGCTGGCCCTTAAAGATGATGTCATTATTCTGTCCAGTGGAAAGAAGATAGGAAAGATAAGTGTCATTACAAGTCAGCTGGTGATACGAGTCTAACCATTTTCATTTCGTTTAAATCTTTAAGTGGCGTGTGATGGTGGCCTCGGATGGTGGTTTCTCCAGCCCACGTTTCAGATCGATTCTCATCTCGGCTTGAGTGTTTCACTGGCCTTAGTGTTGATTTCTAAAGGAAACAACATTTTCAGGGGTGTTTTTGAATGCTGCAAGGAGGAAATGTTCATAAAGGCATCACAGTGGGGTTGGGCCATAACAAGGAAAAAGGAGAAAGTCGTTGAAGCTCATTGCATATTGAGTGTAGCTGATGAAAGAACACATGCATACCCTTGAGCTGTCACAAATTCTTCAAACTGAATTCATTTCAGGCCCTCAGATACACTGAAGCTGTCCTATAAAAAGGAATCTTGTGAAGGAGTTTTGTGAAAAATGCAGTGCCACTTTAAAAGGCTTTTGTGTTTATGTGGGCAGTGGCAGAAAGGCCCCACCCTCACACTCAACACACACCCTTTTACTGTCTCATCCATAGTGGCAGCACCGGCCATTAGGCGTACCGGGACAAATCCCAGTATGCAAGTGAATCTTGGAGAGCTGCTTAGTGGATTTGGTGAATTATAGAGCAACTCCAGCAAAACCCGATGTTACATCAGAGTTAATCAAGTGTGTTTCTGCCACGGCTCTGCTGGGGTCTTAAATGTACAAATGTAGACGTTGGACCAAGATTTCTTTAGCTTATGTGCTGTGTGTGTGTGTGTGTGTGTGTGTGTGTGTGTGTGTGTGGGCGTGGCTCACTCACCTGGCTGCTGGTAATGACCTGCACCTGGATCCAATCAAGACAATCAGCTCCAGTACAAAAATCCCAGATTTCCAGGCACTTCTCACCAGAGTGTTCAGTCTGCTTCACGTTAGAGAGCTCTGGCCACTTTCTCTTGTGTTACATTGCTGTTTGCATGTCTCCCTCTGGAGAATGAGTACTTTGTTGTCCTGAGTTTCCTGCCAGCCTCGACTCAGTCTCCAGCTCTTTCAGACTTCAGTCACCCCGCACCCCCACTCGACAACCCGACCAGCCAAGCCCACAGCCGTGCTTACCTTCTCCTACCTGGCCTGTTTTCCAGTAAATCCCAATAAACCTTTTAAGCCTTGTGTGGCTGTGTTCTGCATTCAGGTCTTGCCTATGAGAGATGTACCACTTTCTCTTGTATCATTAAAAATTTTAAAAACTCAAACAATGAAGTATGACCTCTTTCTCCCAAGTATGCCAAAAGCACCCAAAAAGGGCTATGTTGGAATGAAATAACAGACCCATTACATCCACACCCATAACATTTTTCCTCATCATACTTACAGTACTGTGGCTAAATAGGACTGCACTGCAATGATACAGACGAATAGATCCCCTATTTCGTGTTTTTTTAGTATGAGATGGTGAAGATGTTAACTCTTTGCCCGAGATGTGCAACTGCAATCTCAGTTTCAGTTAGATATACATATTTTGCACTAAAGATTTAATTTAAGTCTTTTATAGGATTGCCATTTTAAAACAAGTCAGCTGGAAACACGAAAAATGAGTGGACGCAGAAATTTAAAAAATAAAAATGGGGGCTAAATATTGTAATAGGACAATTTAAGAAATCACTTGCTGGGTTAGAGATACCCCACAGCCAGGACAGTCTCAGCAACGTGTTTGCCATGTCCGCCAGAAGGCGGTTGTAGCGTTTAAGCAGGGTGGCACAATCACCACATACAAGGTCAGAAGGATCTGTTAAGACAGCTAGTGTCAGATGTCATGTTTAGGTCCTCTTAGCATGTGGCTGAAGTGAACAGGGGGGGACAGCCAGTTTAATACTGTACTTCATACCATTAGCCCTGGTTTGCACTATCCCTGGTTAATTAAAGAAAGATCACGTACCTGCACAATATGCCATCACAGTGCACAGGTCCCCATTTGTCTCAACAGAGCAGAATATTGAGGCAACAAAGAGGTTGTCAGTGAAGGTGAGGATGTGTCACTCCACCGACACCTGCTGTCTGGACATGTGAGGTTTTAGTCACAGTCTGCCATTTGATCATCATTTCTTGGCAAAAACCTGAACAGTCTCCCTGCAATACACAAAGTTTACACTCAAAACACTGCAAAACATTGGAGGCATGAACAGATTCTCAGCTCTGATTTGACAAGAAACTACAGTAACCTCATATCCTTGTCTGAGTCTCTCTTAATCCTTTAAATCAGCTGTGCACAGTAGGTTTTATAAAATATAACTCAAAAAAGAGTGAACTGCATATTTATTGGGAAATCGTTTCAGCAAGTGATTTAATACACATTGGATACTGGAAACTGGATACTCAAAACAAGGTACAGCGCCTTCATTCAATGTAATACTATGACTACAGGGAAACTAAAAAATTATTTTGTCTACATGTTATGTATGTATGTGGTTATTCACAATAATAATGGAGGTATGTAGCACAACACAACCCAGGCTTAGTCTGTGGTTGGTATACATGTGTGTATACTTAGTAGAGAGGCCCTGATTATTGCTGTCATGTCATTTGAGAGAAAATAAAGGAAGAAATAATGAGAGATTTTAGTCAGCAGTAAGATTTGGATGAAGTCAGAAACATAACATTAGCAAAACACAAGTTTTGAGAGTAATTATGGTTCTAATATGCAAGAACAAAAAAGGAGAAACGTCAGATATATGCATGTAGTGGGTTTGGATAATCGTGTGACTGACTCTTCAAATGTGGAACAGCATCAACAATCAGCCATCTGTTTGTTGGCAAGCTAACTGGTGCTAGTGGCCAGATTGCCACTTGATGCTGTCTTGGACTGACACATAACTTGACTGTAAGCCTCTTGGTAAAATGGCTGCAAGCTTTACTTATAAAAGTCTCCATTGTTTTCGAAACACAAAGTGGCTTTTCAAAGTCTGGGCGTCAAGCAGAGCACAAGTTTGTACTGCAGTCTAAATAATATTGCAACACTGCAGGCCTCTGTTCTCTGAAATGCCTGCTTATAAGTTTAATTGTAACATTCAGCTTGATTTGTACAGGCTGCTGAATCATATATTAAAATGTCCTCCGCTTAAATCAATCATCTTCAGTTGCGGACAATGTATTGTTTTAAATGACATCCATCTAGTTTTTCATTTAAACTCCAGGTTACATTGCAATCTCTTTTACAAGTATTACAACAAATCTTGTTTTTGTCTTTGTATGGACATTGGAAATACAATAAGTTTTTCATATTTTGCAGTTTACCCTGAGGATGCTGACTGGGTGTTAAGATAAGTTTGACCGCAGAACAGCTTTGCCAGCTGGAATGTGAAATCTTGATTCTCAGTATCTGAGAACTGCAGGCTCCTCAGACAGAGGATGAGGGATGAGATGTGACCTCAACATCATGAATCTTACTATGAAATGAATTTGTAAGCTATTGCTTATTACACTGGATTTAAGCATAGAATTAAATATTATTAAAAGGCAGAAGAGTGATGTAAACACGACACGTGTATATATAGTGCAGTTACACAGCAAGTCAGAGAGATGATCACTGAGACAAAGAGAGACAAAAAAGGGAGAGAGGATACAGCAGCATGTAAGACCAGCAGCACACAGGAGTTTATCGCTGTTGTCAGGTGCAGACTGCAGTTTCCACATCGCTTAATTTAGATCTACATAACATGCATTGCACTGTAGGCTTTCATTTCCATGTTAAACTGAACTGCCACATTTTTATTCTGTTGTCTAAACCCCAAGCCTGTTGAATCCTACTGAAGAAATATGACTTTGAAAGCAAATCACAAATATAGACTTTTACTTTTTTAAAGATGGTGAAAACATGTCCTGAACCCGCTGGACACTGCACTTTTTGTCAAGCGTCACTCAAGCAGAAGTAATTAGCGGGTTTGTCGGGGACATGGCAGCAGGGTGGCTCATTAATGTGTTTTTAATAGTTCTTGGAGCTCTGTGACACAGAGGAATAATTCATGACAGACTTTAACTTCACAGGTGACATTTGTTAGAAGGATCAGTTCAGTGCGGGTTCTGGGTTCTTTTTTTTTTTTTTTTTAGGATGTATGATTTTACTTGTGCTGTTAGCATTGAAGATTTTGCTGTTCGATTTTTATTTCGTGTGAATATATAATGCCTAATCATCTATCCACAATGAGGAAAAATTCTCCCAAAATTGGTCAAAGGATGAGTCTGAGCTAAAATCTCAGACTCATATATTTTCAGGAAATAAAAATTGAACAACGGAATGCTTAAGGCTAATAGCATGACAAGTAAAACCATAAATCCACACATTATCTATATCACTATTTAATGTAGGTTATTGGTTGTAATGTGGGTGTAAAATGTGGTAGTTATGAAACAGGAAGTAATGTTGTATAATTTATTGACTGTAAATGTATTCAGTGGTGACAAACAAGCCTTTCCCCGCTCTCTGTGTGCAGATGACCACGTTATAGTCGTAAGAGAGAAGCCCTTTCTCTCCCTGTGGGTTTCAGGGGTGCTAATTAATCAAGCAGCGTCTCTGTCACTGAGTTAGAGTTAAAAGCTGAAAATGATCATCAGAGTGTTTACCTTGCCATTAATCCGAGTCATTTCCTCCCAACATCAGCAGGAACAAACACGGTGCCACTTATCCTGCTGCAGGGAAATTCATCACAACAAGGCCGCGCGTTTCTCTTCACATCCGCCTTAACTGGCACACCCGCACGTCGGTGTAAACCTGCTTGTTGTGTCGTTTGCTTTCTCACTTAATGACTCACATACATACTCGCTTACTCAGGAAACACAGGCATACAGACATTAAGGTTTAGCAGAGTAAGGAAGGACTAATTAGGCTGCATGTCCCAAGTCTTATGGGACAGTAGACGGGATCTGTTGGCACTATAGTGATTAAAGCCAGTCAAACAGTGCTGCCTTGTGTGAGAGGGCCTCTGGGGAACACACGCACACACATACACACTCATGCTCGCACACCCACATGTGCGTGCACACACACACAGTATCTACTTTATCTATTGACAGTTGCCTGTTATCAGATGCTGCGAGCAGAACGAGTGTAACTCCACTTCAAAGCTGTATTAATGGGTGGATTTTACAGGAAGCCATCGTCCATTTGAAACGCTTTAACCTTCCCCTGTAGCTACACACTGAAGAGCTCTGTCAAGATATGGGTGTTGGGTGAGAAACTCTGTGAGAGGACAATTGTTGAAGCTAATTTGGTGGAAAACATATGGGAGCAACTAGCCGTACCCGCAGTTAACGATTCAACCACCTCAATTTGACTGAGGAAAATACTTAAGGCATGAAGTGATAGTTAAAGCCCCAAATGATTTCCAACTGTGAGGCGCACAGAGATCAGACTTCAGGGAACATCTCTCAAGTGTTGAGATTGATAGGAATTGCTTTTGGTGATCACTTTAGGTTGCAGACCTCATATGACACAGGCATTTGATTCATTTTTAATACAAAAATTTTGATAGGTGCCGCTTTAATAGACTTAAATTCTTAAAATTGCATCTCTCAATGCCTTTTTTGCCCTGGTATTCTGAGACATGTAATTTGAAACAAGCTTAATTTCTTTCCACTAATAACACTTTACATGAATATCCCTGAATTTAAATGATAAAATGATATTAAAGTTTAATGATCCCTGTGAGGAAATAAAAATATACTGTATTAAAAGCGTCATATTACCCAGTTAAATAGACTTGGGCTATATCTGCAATGCTATGTGTATTTAATAAGCAACAAGAGAGAAATGGTTGAAAGATGCTTCGGCAGGCTTAATTGTTATCAGCCACAACATACTGTCTAGTACATTACTGCTGTAGCAGAAAGTCCACATGAGCTGTTTTCAAGAGAATTTTATTTCCAAAAAGCAGTCAGAGAAAAGTAAAACAAGCCAGTCAAGTACAACAAAACAAATCCCCCAAAGGGAAGTCAAAAATAAAAGCTGATAAAGACAGAAGGCCTGATGATATATACAACAGCAGACATCTTTTTGGTGTTGCAGTACCAGTGAGTCACTTGGCAGACTCATAGTATTCTTCACATAATGTCAAAACAAATAACAAAATAGGGATTTTACTTTAATGGACAGAGAAGGTTCTAAAAGTCAGCTAAGGCACACAGAGCCTCCCCGGGAAAAAAAAGAAAAAAGAAAAAAAAACAACAACAAAAAAAAAAAAAATGGGGGAAACATCAGTCAGAGAAATTTGTGCAACAGTTGCTCAACAATACATTCCAGCAAGAACAACAACAATCTGGCATCTGATTTTCTCTGAGAGGCAAATAGGACAAGGTTGCTGTCCAGAAACACTGAAACGGGTTATGTACTTTGATCAATAAACACCATCAATTCACTCTTTGTGCCCAATTATTGACATTTTAAAAACTCTTAATAATTCAATGTCATTTTTACCACATCTGTATTTACACGTACAATACCTTTTTAAACAATATTTCAATACAAAATACCTATGTACATCTTCTTCATTTGTTATTCATTTTGTTACAAAATAGGACTTTCACATTGAGTTACATTTATTTAATTCACCT
The DNA here is from genome assembly GCA_016785225.1 of Psettodes erumei. NCBI lineage: Eukaryota > Metazoa > Chordata > Actinopteri > Pleuronectiformes > Psettodidae > Psettodes > Psettodes erumei. The sequence goes on along the minus strand of JAFBJZ010000004.1, from coordinate 119,224 downwards.
TTTTCCAAAACTGTCATTGAACTTACATAATAATATGTATTGTGTGAAGTAATTACTCAGAGCACGGTGGCACTTTAAGTCAAAAGATGGCAGCAGAAGCCGGCCAGTGGAGCACAAAATTGTCCTTTACAACCTAACCCCAGAAACAGTGTAGCTTTCAGAGGGAAGGAGTGATAGCAGTTATAATAGACACATCCGACAGAGAGGCAAGGTGAACTTGACATTAATGAACAGTAATGTCTCTTAATCAGCCAGTGCAAAAACACTTACTTAGCTCATGTGGTGGCTAAACAATGTTGACAATCACAGATTGAACTCCTAATTGGCTTCAGATGAAACTTATTTCAAAGTAAGACAGATATCCGACCGCACTACTTGTTGGAGATGTGTTGTGGTACAGTGCTACCCTCAGCGGAATTAACTCATCTCAAATGTCCCCAGATTGTCTTGTGGGCAGAAAAGGTACTTCAAATGTCGACAAGAGTTGAAAAGGTGCCATAGATCCGATCTAATACGCATTTTGCAATCAAGACACGATATAATATTCACTTTAAATTGTACATTATTGTCACAGCATGAAGATCACTACTACTCACTATCATTCTGAAACCGACGGGAACCATGAAACACCAAAAAAAGCACAGTTTCTCCTTCAGTCCAGACGTTGTCCGATGTGTTCGCTTGTGAGGAGTGTTTTTGTTCACCTTCTCTGTTTGGTGAGGTTGTTAGGCAGCTGACCTCTGACCTCACAGGTCAGGGTGGCTTTCTCTTGTGATGCACTTGGCAAACAGCCATGTAAGAAACCAAGACAAGAAGATCTATTCAGACAGGACAACACTGACTAACACACAGGTGCGGGCCATAAAAAGGTAAAGTATAAGTTTGGGGTTTTGGCCTTTGTAAATAAAGGCGGCTTTCTTTACAAAAAAATATTTATCATGCTGCCAAGGCAGCGTCGCAGTTATTTAGTCACTGACTAAAAATATCAGTATTAATATAAACTTATAAATAAATAGCCATGGACTCACCCCCCCATTCACACAATTTTTGAGACTTCTTGTATAATTATGTACAACATAAAGTATCACTGAAATGACTGGAAAAAGGGTTAAAAAAAAAGATGACACTGATAAGAATTTTAAGGTCAGCATGAGATAAACGTGTTTCAAGTTTGAGGCAGTTTGGTAAAAAAAAAACAACAACAAGACGGACAAAACAATCCTCTCTTTGTCCTCTGCCTGTCACAACATCTGGGCTTTATTAAGGAAAACGACACTATGTCAGTGTTAAGTCTTGCAATACTATTGTACAACAGCCACAAATTAGGCATTTTTTGAATTTAGAACACTAATATATTTACATTAAATATCTATTATAATCCAAATAGTTGTAATTATGCTGAGAAGGCCCCTGTATTTGCATTTATCTTTTTTTTCTTCCATATTTATGAAATGTGACAGCAGCAGATGTTAGCCCAGCCACAGCAGTTCCACATTCTGATCAGGCACTGAACTGAAGGAAGTTGTGCTGCTGTTAATGATTTATTCCACTGATTTACAAACCGAGTCACTGAAGTATCAGAAACTCAGAGGTGTGAAGTAATCGGCTTTAATAATTTTAACATATTTGTTAAATGTTTGTTCCTAAATTTACTGTGAATGGTGCTGTATTTGAGTCATATCAAAATAATCTTTTCATTTTTCGTGAGCGCTCAGAAATCACCTCATTTGGTTTTTGCTGACATAAACCTTAAGGAGGCACATTTCATTCAGTACCAGGCTACCTCCTCAAATATGTCTTACAGCAAAGGCAGATCTTAGTCTGCCACCAGTGTCGACAATCCCCACTCACATGACTGCTGTGCCCCGTGCAGGGCTTTAAAAGCTGACTTCATAATTCATTCAGCAGCAAAATAGATGCTCGAAAATTGCAACGTTTGATCACAGTAAAACTCAGCCATGAGAAGAAAAATAAATACACTGAGAAACTGAAATAGCAAAGCCAGCATAATCCCTTAAAAGGAGGAGTCCCATGGGAGGATCTGAAAATCATTCTCCTTGCTTTCTGTCCAGACACCCTCACCAATCTCCCCCCCATGAAAAAATCCACTCCTCCTTTTGTTTTCTTTGTCTCCTGAGACAGAGGGAAGAACACTTGGCCTTCCCCCGCCTGCAACAAACCCCTAAAATAAATAAAAATCAACAGTGAATCTCCTGCGCCCTGGCCTCCCGTCCAGCTGGAGGCCTCGCTGCTACCTGATGCGCCCGTCTGCACGCGGTGCTCCCAGCTGGGATTTGGGGTCTGGGCTCAGGGAGCTCCAAGGGTTCTTCAAGCAGGCCTGCATGACAGGACAGGCAGTAGGGCCCACGGTGCAGACATCGGCCGCCTCCCACAGCTCTCCGACCAGGCTGTCTAACCAGCGCTCGAGCTCCGGGCCGGTCAGCGCGGCGTTCCTCTTGGCCTGCTCCACGTAGCCCAGGCTGACAGGGATATTGAGAACCGGGTTGAGGCCGTGGAAACTCTGCTCCATGTAGCTGTTCTTCGCCGGCCCGTTATGGAGCTTGAGAGTATCATCTGGAGAGGAAGAGATAGGGGACATGTGAGGAGTTGATGATCAGTGGTCAGACAGAGAGAAGGGATGTAGAAGGGAGAAAAGAGATAGAGAAAGAAAGGAGACATGAATGGGAAAATATGAAAGCACTGCAACTGCTTGATTCTGATCTGAAAAGCTTTAACTGTTTGGCAATTTACTTGGCTTGATTTTTTTTTTGACTGGACTCCGTAACTCCCAGCCTTTGATGTGGTATGTCAAGTCACTGCAAATGCTGACTTTTTGGAAACGGTCAGAAAAAGTCAGACGCGCCCTCATTCTCTTTCCTCCCATGACGGTCGAGCTCCGTAGGAAGACAGAAAATGTAGACGCAACTTCTCCTTAAAACACCTTCCCCACCCTGAGCTCCAGCGAAGCTGTAAATTCCTCACAGCTCCTCTAACTGGGGCACCAGCCGTCCCTTCTGAGCGTGGCTGCGGAACACAAGCTCCCTCGCACCCAGATGTTTGCAGACATCAGCGCTTTTCATGCACCGGTGACAGAAAGATGCAGTCAGACATGAGGTGCTCCAGCAGGCGAGGCGATGTTCACCTCATGCCAGCTAGCTTTGTGGTAGCAGTGTGTGTTATGAAGTCATGCATCTGTGTAGAGTTTTGTGGTTGTGCATAGACGTGTAGTTGTACATGTGTGTGTGTGTGTATGCATGCACGTGTCTGCTGCTGCCACTGCTGGTGGACGGCCACGCCGTAAAGTTTTACTGGCACTGCATGTAGGAGGGAAACGTGGTGCCAGTAAATTATAGGCGGGTGGATGGAACAAGACGAAAGCACACATTACAGCACACACACTCACACACACAGTGAGCCAAGCACATACAAGATTATTACATAATGACTATACACTCCACTTAAAGACCAAGAGGATGATAATGCTATCTCACAAATAATTATGTATCCTTACAGCCTAAAATATGCAAAATATATGGATATGATTTAACTCCACTTCATGTCAGCCACTTCTTACGATGTGTGCGCAACAGGCACGGTGGCTAATCCAAATGTAAACAGAGGTGTCTTCTCAGCGCCCAAGGAAACAACCTACATCTCACTAATTCATGTTTTCTGATGCACTTAAAGTGCTACTGTTTGAATCTTGCTAAACAGTGGCCACTGTGGCCACAAGCGGTAATTACTGTAGGAGGTAATCTCCTGGGGAGGCACGCTGTGTTTTACTTCTGTTAGAAAACAACTGAACTGTTTATCTGTAGTCTGCTCTGACATAATGAGACTGTAGCTGGTCTTAAAGTCAGTGAGCTGACTCAGCAACATCAGTTACACAGCTACATCTATATACAGAAGGCTTTTACTTGTGATAATGTATGTAAATTTAGCTAATAATAAAAAGAAAATACTACAATGTGGTATTGCTACTTTGACTTAAATAACAGAACAGAGTACTTCTTCACTTTAATAATAATAAATAATAGAGGCAATAAATACTTTTTTGGTTATAATAAGCAAGCATTATAGCTTCATCTTAACCTTCATGGCGGTAGGATTTATTGCTGGACCGCTGCATTAGACTGCATTACTTTTAGTTAGGTGCACCTATTAAACAGGCAACTGAGTGTGTCTGACCCTGTTAATCTTATAATCGAGCTACAACACTGCAGGGAAGACAGTTACAGAAAAGAAAATGTGTTGGGGTGAGTACAGCTAAATTAGTACTAGGTAAATTTCTCCAACCGTACCTCAGTAACAAGCCAAAGCATTACAATGCAAATGCAACTAAACACCCCCGGAGCCCTAATGAGACGCAGGTTAAAGACAAAAGCTGTAACTTTATTTGTTGTTTCTCCTCATCATTAAAACGGCTCAGGGAGATTATTAAATGGAGAAAGACGTGATTATGCCGAAGCTGGCGTCTCAACTCTCATGTGACTTTCAGAGCAAACTGGCTGCTTATGGACTAGAACAATGCAGTGTTGCCCCTTATCCATGCTGGCTGATTGATTTAATTGTGTCATTGTTTTTGGAGGGCTAAGTGCGCTGTTGTTTAACACACTGTTTAGTATGTATGAGCAGCTCGCTGGGTTATTAGGGGTGACTTGATGACAAACAACCAGGGTCTGCAGAGGCCCAGAGGCTTGATTAGAAAGGGCATTGCTTCAAATACAAGGCTGTGTGTGTGTGTGTGTGTGTGTGTGTGTGTGTCTGTGTGCATGCATGCATGTGTAGACATATTGGAACACCTAAACTAGTAATTGTTACTTCACAGTGAATTCAATGTTTCTCTGGCTGCTCGATAGCAAAAATATAACTGAGTGTAAACTGAATATAGACCTTCTTCCAGTGTGTCACAACACAGCCGCAAGCTCTGTGTTTTCTTTTTCAACATCCTGTATGTCAGCTACTGATCTATAACAGATAAAGGGAGACAGCTCGTGTGATTTAAAGCTAAAATGAGCCTGCCCATTGTGGATTTATTACCACAACCAGTGGCCATGTTTTGGCCACCATTCTGCAATAATGTGGAACAAATGCCATCCTTTAAAGCTTATAATGTTCAGTTTTTGGCTGAGACTGTCATACAGGTGTGGGCTCCAGTTTCACTCTGTTTTGTGGGCCAAAATATTGTGCACAAAAAAAAGTAACTATACTACTCAGAAAAAAATATGCACAAAATATGGTATATTACTTGCCAACATATAGAGGAAGAAAGCATGTAATAATTACTAGAAGCTGGAAGTACTGTAGCTCAAGTGACACAAAGTTATACTTAAATAAGCAGCTGGGGTAAATGTACTTAGTCTAATACACTACAAGAAGGACAAAATCCAGCCAGCTACTCTGTGACACATTGTCAGCAAAGACTCACTGTTATAAGCTTCACAAATACAGTTTATATTGCAGAGCTGTTGAATTAAATTGCACCGTGCAGGTCTGTGTGTGCAGCGCAGGGCTTCCACTAAATTCAGATGTGTAGTGAAATGTTTGTCATTTAGAGTGACACCTCAGGTCCTCATGTGATGAATGATTAGCTGTTATCAAGGAACAGCGCGGCAGTGCAATACATCTAGAAAGGCTGTTTGTACAAATAACACAACCAATAGTCATTTTGTGTTATGCTAAAGATGAAACAAATGTCAAGTGGTTGTCACAAATAAGCGCCGTGACAACCACTGAGGCTATTTAAGTCTCTTTCTCACCTTGTCGTATTGGCTGGTGTTTGTTATGGGACAGCGGGGCGATGAGGAACTTCATCTCAGCCACAGGGCTCCAGTGCTGCAGGATGCGGACGCTCCACACTCCAGGCCGCAGGGGCTGGTTCAGCGGCGGGCGGTAGTGGGTGAACTCGGCGCTGGCATCGATCAGGATGTCATAGGTGGCCGCGATGACGTTGGTGGGGTCGATCCACACGACTGTGACGGTGATGTTGGGCCCCTTACTCCACTTCTGCATGCCCACCGTCTCGTCCATGGGCCCCATTAAGCCGCCAAAGTTTCGGAACATGCGTTCTTTGGCATCCCACTCTGTGCCGATCTGAAAGTGGAGAGAGAGAGAATAGGGACGAAAAGAGTGAAAAACTGAAACAAGAAGAGAAACAACAACACAAAAAGCACAAGAGATGAAGGTATATAGATTCACTCATACTGCATATAGTGCACAGTGATAATAAATAATAAATAAGTAACACACTGTGCTACCATTTGACCACACTATTAAGATAACCAATATCTGCTCTGAATTATCATGGGAAATAATCTTCAGCATGCATTTTTCATCAAACAGCACCACACTCCAGCCCAGCCCTCCACAGAGGCGTTATATAATGTTATAATATGCAGAGGCTGACAAGCCCGATTGTTTTGTCCTGTGCTTTTGAGGCAATCTGTCCACAGTTACTGGGATATCTCTGACAAGGAATGTGAGAGGCAGGTTTATGAAGCTGTATGCCTCGATCCCAACCATATCCCCATGGGGTGAAGATCGAATGCATCGCTGTTTGCTCACTGAACACCAGTATCCACTGTGAACAGTTTTTTGTCCAAAACAGAAACTACGGTGGAGAAGATTAAAACCTGACATCAGTGAAAAAAAAAAACCCAAACAGTGGAAGAGAGAGATTACATCCGACCGCAGACGATTTGACGGGGGGAAAAGAGAGTCAAGGGAGGAAACCATAAAGATGAGGTTTCAAAGCTTCCACAAGGATTGAGAAAGCAGCATTATTGCAACAATACTGAAATAAATAAAACTAATATGAAAACGTAACAGTTAATACCAAAGTCAAATGAATCTGCGGTGAATTATGAGACACGTGCAGCACAGTGCCTCTGGCTGCAGAGCATGGAACTAGCTGGCAGCCTGTAACACACTGGAAGGCTGCCAGTGGAACAATGAGCCAATTTAAGATTATTACATCTTGTAAGATTACATAATTAACATTTAGTGTATACAAGTTTGCCGGTTTGTTAGAACTGAGAATTACAGGTGACGCCTTTTGAACTTTGGATTAGACAGTGGAAGAGTGATTCTATCACTCTACAAAGATTTGCGAGTTGAAATGAAATAAAACAAAAGAAAGGAAGCAGTGAGAACACAGGAAGAAAGGATAAATGAAAGGAACAGGATAGGAACATACTGTAAGTACATTTGCTTTTAATGTCTTCATTGTGGTCTGGACTGTAACTGAAGAGGTGTGATCTGTGTGTGTGTTGGATTGCAGGGATTGCAGAACTGTGCGGTATTTAAAAATGAGAGACAAGGGGCAATAAAGATTGATGGTGGAGACAAGGTGATAGAGAGGGAGGCAACACACACACACAGTGACGGTGAAAGATGTCTGGGGTGTTGTTGCAGAAATGTGAGAGGGATGGTGGCTTTAGGAAGCGCTCATCCTTACAATGGTAGCTGATTAACACAGCCTCACCCTGCTGGACGATCAATGGCTGACTGGAACTGACTCTGTATTACACCCTTTGAGAATTGAGATTGCGATGTAAAGTATAAATAGACACAACTTGCATAAATGAGAGACACAGAGAACGAGTGTGTGCGCCTTGGCGGTCCGTAAGAGACACCCCACTCTCATCTTAATTATTGGAATGACCTTTGCCATTTCTGCCCCTTGGACCTTGGTTCTTTTCTCTTTAAATTACTAATCAACTCTCTTGTCTGGCACCTCTGTAGCCCATTACTTCATTCAAGGCTAACTCGCTGGCACACATTACATCCCCAATTGATTGGCAGCACTCTCGCTCTAAGCCCCAGAAAGAAATGAAGGGAATATTGACGGAGGAATCTCACTGTAATCCACTGGCAGAAAGTCTGTAGACAGCCAACTAAAGTTAGAGCTGTGAGAGGGAGATTCTGACGAAGTTCACATCCTGCAGGTAGAAGGGGACCCGCCCGAGACCTGCTTGTGGTTCATGTCCAGTGTTTATTCTGCAACATTCTCCAACTAAGTGCAATGTAAATTATGCACAACTGATGCAGTAGCCCAAGTTTACATTTTTTCAAGTGTCATGTGTCAGTGTCAGGCCAGACAAGTGGGCAGTTTCTACAGGCTTTTCTCTCTCTCTGCACCACACACACACACACACACACACACACACACACACACACACACTTACAGTAGGTTGATACGGTGCACATGCAACTTGTTCACTGGCTGTTTGCCTTATGGCCAAAGCTTATTCTTAGCCCTGGTCACTACAGAAATACTGGGCAGCAGAAGGTAATTCCTGCCAAAAAAAAAAGTGAAATACACGTCTTTCTACAATACATTGACCTATTGTATTTTATGCAGAGAGCTTGGGGTCATTTCGCCCACACAGAGACTGTACTCAGCATTGTTTTCACATTAACTAAAAGTTTGCTGGAACATTTCACCTACTTTTGCAAACTTTAACCCTTTAAACATTTAAATTATTCTGAGGTATCACTCTCTTGGTGATTACATTCAAGGTATATCTGTAGGTAAGAAAGGAAGCTCAGAGCAGCAAGACATTCTTTCTTCCAGTATGAAAGTAGGTCAAACTGGTATTAACTTCTGGCCCATTTCAGCTTCAGCCTATAGCTTACGATGACCTCCACACTCAACCTGTCCCTTGCTGCTTCTACCCAATAAGCTTTAGCTTAAGACCAATACCCAATCAAGCCTTACGCCCGCTCATCAGGTCGGGGGCTTATGACCTTCTTTCGCTTATAGCTGTACTTAGAAGAACATGCTTTTGTGGAACTAATGCTGATCTGGCAACCTCAGTGTGACCCCTACCCCCTTGTGTTTTCATCACTCCCGTTTTCTGAATTGTCCTGGCATTCACTGTTTACTCACACTTTTCACTATCTGGAACTAAGCACTCAGATTTTCCATTCATCACCACCAATTACTAGCAAACCACTGTTAATTTCAGCAGATTTAACCGTAATTTGTCCTCTTCTGTAGACATAACAAAGATGAGAAGAAACTCGTACATCATTTCTCTAATTTTTCCTTCACATAGGCTTTATCGTTCATCTCATTTACCCATATTACTTGTTTCATCTTTTGCTCAACTCCACATCTGACTTAACAGTAAACATAAAATGCTCCCATCTCATAATTCCATTTCCTCCTACTGAGTTTCCAGGCCTGCAAACCTTTTCTCCATGTCACTGGCCTGCAGGCGCCCACAGAGTGACACCTTGACTAAATAAGACTGGTCAGTTGGATCAGGCTGTAGCATGGACAGTCCCAGTCTGCATGTGGCCCTGCTTAAAACCACAGAGCATGAGCAGTGCTGTTCAGAGGCTTATTAGTGGCCCTTTTTGTGAGGGGTAATCAAACACAGGTGTGCACCAGCAGCATCAGAGGACTCCCCTGAGCCAATGTTTTGTACTACTGAGAGACTATAGTTAAGATGGATGGATGCTTAATTGCTAATAAAGATACTCTGTTTAGCGATGGATAGTGGAAGGGAGGGTGGAGAGCAATGTGCAAGAACATTTTGTGTTAAAAGATGAAGAAATCGTAGGAAAGGTGCAAGCTGATACTACTATTGTGTCATACATTACTGGCTAGCACCAGCAGCCAGTTAGCTTAGCTAAACATAAAGTCTGGAAAAAAGCTAGCTTCTTTTTGTAGGTTATCTGCCTCCTGACACTGCTAAAGCTCATTAACATTTTATATCTCGTTTGTTTACCCAGTAAAAAAAACAAGAAAATAATTGTAAAAATACTACATTGGAATTTTATTAGGAAGTTAGGAACTTTTGTTTTGTTAGTTTTGTTAGATAGTTTTTGTTTTAAGCTAGGCTAACTGATTGCTATCTGTGCTTTTGTATCTACAGTACAGACGTAGCATGTATTTAACTCTTTGCAATAAAATGGATAGACATGTCTCTCAATCTATATGTTAAATTATTCCACTAAGATATATTCATACAAGTAAGATGTAAGTAAGGTAACTTGTTAAGATGTCTGCCAGTAGTCTTCTATGTTATCAACATAAGCTAACTTTGCTGGACATAAATAAATAAATTCTATTCTATTTCTATTTCTATTCTATTATCTCATAGGCTGGATCTGTACCGTGGGATATTTTAAAGTATATGACTTTTTGTGTAATTACTATATTACACTGTGTAAATACAAAGGCTGGTCAACATTACAGAACATCTTATAGCATTGTAACAGCTTTTGAAGCTTATGATTACATTTTTCCATTTAGTATGCCAGACAAAGGTTGTTTCCACTCTTTTAAAACTTTTTAAGTTTGTGTCTGTGAAGTTGTTGTATGGAAGTACATTATATCATTGCGTGTTGCTGACGTTTTCACCCCCTGTACATCCTCAACCACGCTTGTGTATATAGGCTGCATTGTGGTAGAGCAGGAACCAAACCATCAGTCAAAGTCAGTCATTCTACTGTATAAGATTTATCCGATGCAACGTAATGTACCTTTCAATGTCAAATTTGACTCTAGGTGTAGTACTAATTTTAACTGTGCAGGCGGTAAGTGGCCCTACACTAAATCATGCTGTAAAAAGGCCTATAAAGGTAGCTGGGAGGCAGCAGTAGAGGAGTGAAAAGAAAGACATATCTGTCTTCCTTTATATCTAAAGGAGGACAGGGAACACATTGTTAAGCCCAACCATATGGTTTATCTCGCAAACTCCAGCATATATAGTGGCTTTAGTATAATGGGTCATATCTGCGAAGTTGACAAAAAGCACAGAGCTACTGCAGCCACGCAGTGCTGTCTTATTTAAGCTCTTTCTGCTCTGGTTTTGAATGACAGATGGACAGACTGACTGACTGACAGCCATTGCATGGTGCTAGACATTGAATGCCGTCTTGGGCTGAGCATCCAGATAAAAGCCACAGCTCACATCACTTCTCTGTCACTCACAGTTTCATAGGCTAGACACAGAAACATGGCTCCGTAAGGGGGAGACGCACTGGTGCCGAGGTGCCTGGATGCCTTTGAGTTCACACTGAGACTTTTGGAAAAGGTTAAATGGGGTTACGGTGTGTGACTGTGGTGCACAGGCTCAAACAAAGCAAACAAATTCCTTTACAAATTTGTTGACATTTCGGCCTCCTACAAAGCTTTGCACGATAAAACCAGAGAAAAAAGGTCAATTTACATTCACTCAGTTAATTTTGTCCTTTTTAAAAAGACACTCTGCAGCTGTCACATCACAGCCGAGTGGCGGTGTCCTAAACAGGCCTTGTGGTAAACAGAAACACAGATTAACATAACAAGACAATCAAGGGAAGCATTCCAGTGTGAAGGTGAGAAGACGTTCTATTAGGAAACAACAAATAAGCAGCACATGAAGCGCTCATCCCTATAAACTTGGATGAATTCAATCAATTTACATTTTACAAGGCCATTACAGGCACCAGTATAAATGTATGGGGATGCGGCAGTCTGAGTCTTGGCAGGGTCGCCTTCGCAATGAATATAAGGTCACCATGGCAATGTGCTGTATATCTCACCTCTAATTATATGCTGAATAGCTGTGTTTTTCCTGTGTGGTGCTTAGGGTTTTAATGGAACTCATTTCCTGACACTGGCAACTGCTGACTGATTGTTTTGTGACTCATGCCAAACAAGTGACTTAAATGTAAATTAAAAATAAATGCTATGCCATGCAAGCAAAAATGCTGACTCACCTCTGCGAAATGCAACCTGCTGAATGTGCTGGTGGGAGGGGTGGCTAGCTTGAAGTTCTTCTTGGGTGCCACCCAGGTCTCCATGGTCTCCAGCTTGCTGGTGGCCAGATTGGTCGGCATGGTGCTTGACCAGGTAGCCCTGGAACTGGTCAGACTGGAAGTAGAGGTGCACCGACACCGGGTGGCCCATGGGGAAGTACCTGGCAGAGCATGGAGAGAAGCAGGAACCCATTAGCGAACCTGATAGTTGCTGACCTACCTGCTGTGCCACTTCTCAGGGCCAGCAGTGTAAGAGGAGAGGAATATCTTGATTAATCTGGATACTGTTTGGAGAGGACCAGCCTTAGACATGCTAATTTGGCTGGATGCTAATGTATGCTCATAGTGAAGGGAGTCAATGTGCTCTGTGAGCGTACGACATGTTGGACATTAATTCAGTGACCTTTAACAGAAAACCGATTGGTCAAAGACATGTGATGACCATACTGATGATTCCCATGAAGTGCTGCTTTTTGTGTGCCCATACTTGGGTTGCTTGGGTTTTTCTTAACTATTTTTATGCTTGAACATGACCACTACAGTAGATCAAATATAAGTAATAGGCTATTGAATGCTTAATTAAAGTCGAAATACCTTTGAAAAGTCAATAACAAACTTCTTCCATGCTAATTATTGCTTTACAGTGTGTTTGGTTTCAACCACATGTGCTCTGGTTCTGAAGTGGAAGGGATGGCTGAAGCATACGCTTCGAGACCGCAGCAGTGTGTGAGTGACAGAAAATTACAGAATAGCTATGGGCTGTATTGGCAGCAGATTCAGATTAGTCAGAGCTCACACGCCCAGGATCCTACTAAATACATTAGAAATCTGAGGAACAAAGTTGAACTGGGTCATCCAGTCAGCTGAAGCCTGAATGAAGGTCTTGCCCCTCTTATTAGTCTGTTGTTTGTTTGTGTGTCGCTTCATACGTGGCAGAGGGCCGGCCCTCGGGGCAGTCACCCGAGTGACTTCTGGGAAAACAAAAAAGGGGCCAGGGTGGGCACTGCTGGGGAACACTCCGCAGCTGCTCTCTGCACACTTCTTCTCACCCACAGTCCTCATCCTTCGTTTCTTCTGCTTCCTTAAACTCTTCTTTATTCGTTCTTTTTCACATGCGCCAGGGTGTGTGCGCACAAACACACACACACACACACACACACAAACTGTCTCTCCCTGCTCCCGAGTGCCCGTGGCCTCATCAGTATTCTACTACAGGACCAGGAGTCAACCCGTCCCAGTAAATGCTACCCTGACAAGCAGAACAGCAAATATTTACACCCACAAGGATAGCAGTGCACACTCCCTCCTCCCGTTCTCCCTTTCTCTTCTCTACTCTCCCATCTGCCTTTTCCTCTTTGCTCCCCTGCTCTTTTCTCTTCTCCTTCTTTCATCCTGCTTTCTGTCCTTGTCTCTCAGCTCTCATTCCACCCTGCCCCGTCTTTCCCCCAAAGAGATGTGGTGTGGATGCCAGTGTGAGAGGCAGTGAGAAGGGGCCAAGGCGTAGCCTGCACAGAAGCTCCATTCAGGCTTTTACTCCACGGTCTCTCCAGTCGAGTCACAGCGGGCTTCTAAAAGAGCCAAATCCCTCTCCCAGGCCTTTTCCTCTCTTTTACTCCAGTCTCACACTGAGGCTGACCCATCCATCTGTGGCAGCACATCTGAATTCTACATGCATGCAAACCACACTCAGCTGTCAGTTTATTAGGAACTCCTACCTAAGACAAAATGCAGTTTATAACAACAGTCCTGCAATAAATCCTACATTCAAGAGTTGTTTTTTTAAACTGTCAGTTGATTCAACTGCGTCTTCCAAAATGATCATACAGTTGAATCAATATCTCTTTAACATAGTCACAAGAAAAAACCTTCACAAATGTAGGTTTGATTGTAAAAATTTGTATATATTGTAAAAAAAAATCTTATAAACTGTATGTGGCCACACACACACATACACCAAATAAGGGCAGGCTTTAGACATGAGGCCAGAACTTCATGTAGACATACATTACCAAATGAGGTCTGTTGTGACTTGCTTTCATCTTGAAAGGAAAAACGTGATTGGTTTTAATTACTCGGCTTCATCAGTGAAATTCCAGATCAATAAAACATAAATAAGAAAGCTCCAGGCAGGCCTTGTGTAGTCACGCCACACACACGCTGTGTATTTAATTATTAGGCCTATAAACCACAGTATGGCTGAATTAAGAGAATATTCAGCAGGCTCATTTTAGTTTTTATTTCTCCTTTTTGTTCAGCCCAGTCTGAACAATGCCTCACTGCAGCTGTGTAACTCATTGTAGCTCATCTACTTCATAAACTAGAATCATATACCTGCATTGCAACACTTTGGAGATTATTAGTAATGCCTCTGAGTTTGTATATTACACATAAAATGATGAGAAATAGTGTATTATCCACGGCCTCCACTCAGTAATGCTGCACTGATCAATTTCTGACAGAACACCTCAGAGATCAGGTGGAGTAAGTCTGTGTTATATTGTATGTCTCATCATGGTGCCCAATTAAGCCTTAGAAAAAGTTGACTATATAATAATATACTGCATGTAACAGCATATAACATAGATATGTTGAGTCAACCACAGTTTAGCCCTTAACCATTACATTAAACTCAAAGAGGTATGCGTTCTGAAGAATAAATACCTAGCAATGGTTGAAAGCCCAATGACATGTTTCATTGCTCTTTTTAAAAAAACAATCTGAATATTAATGCCTTAATTTTGGTATAAATATGATGTAGGTTAATGTAAGAGAGTAATAGAGTCTTAGCGCTGAATGTCTTTAAGCAATATCTGCTGTTCACACCTATTGATCTTCTAAGAAAGTCAGGATTCAATTTCTTACACCCCAAATAAAATGCATTGAAAGAACTTGGACTCAGCTTTGTAAACCACAGTTTTGAAGGTAAACACCAAAATGCAACAGAAGTGCAGGCGTTCAGACACCTCACAGACCTCATCTTGATTTGCAGTTTGCGTATGACGACCCTGTACTCAGCCTTAACTTGACGCAAAGCACTGAATAAGACTGACACACATAAACTGACTCTTCAAGCTCAATGTATACGTTGAAATGAGGCAATACAAACACACATGCATACACAGATGCATCAACAGGATCACTCATGAGTCACTTGCATAAACACTCACACGTGCAAAACGTGCACTGCATACACAGACACACACATGCAAACCTTTTTCAGTAGTTCTCTCTGTTTCCTTGCTCTTTGACCTTTGGCCCCATGGCCATTTAAAACAGTTACATGTAAACTATAAACACTGGCTTCACTTGTTTGCCCTGAGGAAATGCTTTTTCTCACAGGCTCATTTCCTGGCAGTGACTGAGAGAACTGGAGACCCCCACTCTCTGTTACGCATGCAAACACACACACACACATGTGACCACCTTTCCTTTGGTCTGCTCTCGCTCTCTCTTTTACCAGACGCAGTGTATGAGTAGAAACAGCTGTAGTGGATAGCTGGTTTTGAGGTCTGACAGATGGAAACACGCTTCCTTTCCCTGCTCTGCTTTACCCACAGGACCTAACAGAACACCCACAATGCAGAAGGGTTGGAGGGGGGGCACTAGGGCACTAGACAAACAGGGAGCAAACCATCTCAGCTGACACAAGATGATTACTGTAGTGTTGACTCCTAATTGTATTCCACAACAGTGAGTGACTCTTGAAGACACCATCAGTCAAGTTTACCTGGGGATTTGTGAAACTTAGCAGAGTAGAACAATATGAATTGACTGCTACAGCAGATCAGAACACAGTGCATCTTCTTCTATTGTTAAAACTGTTTTCCTTTCATGCCGTGACCTGTTTGAATTATGTTATCCTGTCTCACGTGGGCAAAAATTCATGGGATTAATGTGTGTCGATGTCATTGAGATGAACATAACCTTAATGTTTTTGTTTTTATTTTGCTATCATAGGTGTTGTGTTGCGTTGTGTATGCTTATATTTGTTTTGAGGTGAAATGCTTTTTTATGAGATGCATGGAGCTTCGTGTCACACAAATGAGCAATTTACGCCTCTGCTTTGTCTTTTTTAATCAGCATATTTAATTTGTTGCTGTTTTTTAATCACTCTGGGTCTGGATTTCATCACTTGTGCAGACAAACTGAAAGAAAGCTCAACCTAAAATGTTCCCGCAACCAGATGCTACTGAAAACATATCCTGTTGAAAAATCCTCAGTGATGTCCATCGAGCTGAAATGTTCCGTTTGGCCAACAAATATGAAAGCAAAGTGTACTCTTTCATTCTAACCACATATGTTAGCAGCGCTCTGGAATTCATACATTTCCACTAATAATAAACTGGCCTGAAGGGACAGCTTTCAGTGCTATGACCTATTTAGACTCATTATCTGAGGGATAAATTGACAGAGTAAGATATTGTGTTACAAAATGAATAGCATTACCCAGAAATCTCAGCTGCTGATTGGGACTATTTATTGTTGCCCTATTTCCCTGACATGTGATCCCAGAAAGAGACATCAATGGAGATACAAAAGATTTCTTATGCTAACATGGGTGTGGGTGGCTTTTAAGAGTGTAATCAGACTGGAGTTGTGCACCTGTGGAAGTGAGCGCAGGTGTGTGCTGATGATGGTGTTTGTCTGTGGGTCGATGCAGAGTAGAAGAAGATGTATTTGCATAGGTGAATGGGCACGTGTTTACAAAACAGACCTGCAGCTGTGATCCTTTGGGTTTCCCTGCAGTGAGGCGGCGGCCCTGGCCAGGCCCAGGCGTGAGAACGAGTGGTAGTACGTGAGCTGCGTGTCTGACAGGCTGGCCACGCCATCTGGCTCGTCGTACACGTTCTCCCAGTACGAGTTCAGAGCCGGCGTTCCCTGTGGGAGCGGTCCAAACAGGTAGGTGTCCAGCTGGTTCACTATCTCCTGGTTCACGCTGGCTTCAAACTTCCTGGCAAAGAAGGTGGGTCGCACCGTTTGCTGTGGAGGGAAAGGGATAGGAAGGAGGGAGGGGATCAGTGCAGCAAAGCAGGGAGGGATGAGATAAAGAGAAAAAAGGAGAAGATTAAGATATGGTGGTGTGCCAGAATGGCAGGGGAACAAATGTGATGTTTGAGATGTGTGTGTGGAAGTGATGTGTGGGCAGAGAAGAAAGAATGTGAAGACAGAAGGTAGAGTGTAGAGATGGTAGAAGGTAGCAGATAAAGAGAAGGTAAATCTTTTCTGTATGAAGTAGTGAATGAATTATTATACACATTAAATCAAAATTACTCTCTCGTCAGTCTCTCTCCTGTTCGTTTACTTGCAGAACAAATGGTCTTTATGTACTAGGTTCACAACCTTGGAGTCAGGAAGCCCGCAAGGGGTTGCTAGATAAATTTGAGGTGTCGGGAGGTGATTAAAAGAGTACTCTACTGATATAGCATTGCTCTCCTCTCACATTGCAAGACTCAAGATGGACGGTAGAGGGAAAAAAGGAGTAAAAAAGGAGTAAAAACTCAACAGAACCAGATATAATCTTTTTCATTTCAAGCATTCTTCTTCTTTGTCAAAACCCTGTGACTACTTTACGCACAGTGCATGACCATCAACTATTATACTATTAGAACTATATATATATTATGGATTAAATACTTAGTGACTGCTATTTCAGATGTGGGGCAGAGTGTGAAAGGATGAAAAGAGGAGATCTTGGAAACATTTGGGGAGATAACAAATAATGTAAGATGTCCTTAAAAGTTAATGACATATAGCAATGCACCTACTGATGAAGAGTTTTTGGGTGCTTCACTGGGGCTGCAGCCCTGTGAATATCAGTCTCAGACAGCTTGATCACAGGAATTATGGTCAATGTTAGTGGCTAAAGGCGCTTGATGTATGTATGAAGATGCCTCCCATCAGCAACTGTAAGATTTCTCAGACTTGACCTTTTCTGTATTTTTCCACCCATTCATCAACTTTGTCCTCAAGATTTCTTTGTATGTCTTAGCATGTGTCACCTTGTTTGTCCTCCCCGACTCTCACCCATCTCTTTCCCACCCTCTGTGTTCCCACCACACTTTTGCTTGTGTGGTTGATGGTGCATCATGAAATCTGCCATCTCTGCAGCTTGGCTCGAACACAAAGACATCTTTTCAGTCCCACTCACAAAACTATTTACTGATAGTTGCCCAGCACCGAACACCTCGGTGCTACCTGCTAAAAAAAAAAAAAGACGGTGACCTAATGAAGCTGAAGCATATTTCTGAGACTTGACTGTTTTCTCAGGCTGGAGTATGCGACTGAGGGATGTTGGTTCGGCTTTGCGCCATACCAGATGATGCATTTATCCTCCTCAATTGGCCAGGGATTTCAAATGAAACATGTAGGAGGGGGCTTTAAGTGTCTACGCGTTCCAAGATCTGGTGCGTTCTGACATGCCCTCTGCGCCGTCATCTGAAAGCGCCAACCTGTCACAGCCTGTCTTTCCAACAGATTTCCCAAATGCACCTCGCTCTGAAACATATTACTAAACAATGCTGCACTAAGACAAAAGGCACATCACCACTCTTTCTCTCCAGAACAACCCTTCCCCTGGTGAGTGCAAAATCACTACGTGGGAAACTCAACAGTTGTACCTTAAATTATTCCTCTCATCTGCAAACCAAATTCAAGTCTACTTTAATTGTCTGTATCTTCCCCTCTGCTGAGGTTCAAAGAGAAATGTGGATCGTGAGCTCAATGGGATATTAAGTCCTATTAATACCAGGGCCTGGCTGCCTTCTGGAAAGGCCGCTTTGTTCCCAGGGTTGGACTTCACTGATACCAGGGTGCCAGCCAGACCCAGCAGCACTGCCAAGGACCTGTGGTAATGTGTTGGCACTGAATTACCAGAGACTGAGGCGAGACAGAAGGCAGACAGGTCTGGCGAAGGGAGAACTGAGGTCAGAGCGATGGCTCTGAGTGGTATGCGAAGGACAGGAGAGGCAAAGTGAGGCACTGCATTGAAAGACATTTAACTGTGGTGGAATGTTTTCACTTTGCACTTTCACTGTTACTTTGTAGGAGCACATTAAAAGTCAAACTAACTTTCTCTGGAGTCCCGGAGTTACTACGACTCATTCACTTTCATTCTGAAAAGCTAACTAACCCTCTTCTCTCCCTCACACCCAGGGCAGGGAGAATGTAATTACTATTAATTTTTCCCTGTTTCAGGGTCATACTAATAGAGACATAATTTTGCACATATTGATTGTGAAAGCTGTGGGAACAGGCTGGATGCTGAAGGTGAGAGGACAGACCTTGAGGGCAGAGAATTTAGAGACTGACTGCTGCTGATTTCCCATGACATTCTGAGGTGTGTGTGCTGCCAACATCCACCAAAGTGATGCATTCCTTTCATTTTCATTTGAGGTTCATCAGATGTCTGTGATGGACCTCTGCTAGAAGTAAGGACCTTTTTATCCACAGAACTTTAAGCCCAGGGACTGTATTTATCAAACAGCGGCTGTATTTTTTGCCTTACTGCCTCTATCAACTGTTTTCTCCCCATGATCTCCTTTTCTATAAATTGCAATTGTAGAGTTCTAGTTGATAAATTGTAACAGGTTTCAAGAAAAAAAGGAGAATTCCTCTACATTAGCGTTGTTATTACCTGGAAGCGGTGGAAGTCTGCAGGCTTGAAGTCATTCGGGGAGCATCCGCACCAGTCCACAATGTGCTTGTACTGGCACTTGCAGCCCAGTTTCCGATTCCAGTTGGTGATGCGCAGGTTGTTATCCACCATGCTCTCGCAATGGGCGCTATTCTCCAGCACTGTGTGGAAGAACGACTGGGAAGTGAGAAACAGAAATTAATAGGGAGAGAGGGAGAAGAGGGGGGGTGTTGGGGGGAAGAGACAGAGAAACGAAATTAGAAAATTGTATTCCTTTTATTTGACTTTTTTTTTACACCATCAGACTCAGAAGAGGAAATAGAATAGCAGCAGAGAATGAAGTTTCACAGTAGCTCATGATAAACATCCAATTTCCCAAGTCAGCCTTTACACCTTCCCATCACTTCATGATTATATGTCTGCCTCCAAGTTCTTTGTACTAGCACTGCATCCTTTATAGAAGCAGTATACACTGTTCTCCTTTCATGGCAGTGTTGGATGTGCAGGGGAAGACAAAGCAGTCCTTGCCTGTCAGTCAGAGGTTAAGAAACACTTGAGCGCATATCTGTCTGTGTGCGTTACCTCGGCAGGCAGCAGAGTGTAGGCGTAGAAGCGCTTCATGCTGGTGACCAGGTCGTCCTTGGAGTTGATCACGTACTCCACAAACGCGCGGTTGAGAAGGAACCAGTCGGACCCGCCATCCACAGAGATGCCTTCTGGGATTTTACGATCACCCAGCCTCCACATGTGGGTGTCGCATTCGTAGAACAGACGATCCAGACCCTGCTTGCGAATAAACCTAATAAACATACATAAAGATATGGTTATACCACTGACTACCAACTCGATTTACAAACCATTCGGGCTCATTATTTCAGTGACTTTATCGGTATTTATCGTGAATTCTAAAAAATACCAAAATCCAGTCTTTCGAAAATGACATTAATATGAAAACAAACATTTGTTTTTACACTCTTGTGCATAATCAGCTGCTCTTTTTGCATTTTCTACCTTTTTTCTCTTGAATTTCCATAAATAGAAGATTTTTTTGAAAGGTGCTTGTCACAAAATGACCTTGTTTACTGTAAACTTCAGTAAACACCATCTTGCAGGAGGAGCTAACTTTTGGTTGCTTGTAACAAAATGTGAGATCATTATGATTTTATTAGAATCTGGATCTGCTGTGAAGTTCACACTTCAGCACTGCAATAGTTTTATTTCCATACATTATAGCGAAATTTGTCTCCTGTCCTTGGCCTTCCTTCGGGGACTTGACAAATATGTTGTTCGCACTTGTCCCTACACACTTTTATCAACAGCAAGAAAAGTGACACCCTGCATACATAATGGATGGTGTTAGTGCTTTGAGTGTATCGGGTGTTAGACAGAGGGAGTCAAATTCAGGTCAACCAGGTTAAACTGTTCCCTCTGTCCTCTGACTGGTGACAAAGACTGTTGACGTACTGACCTCATGGCTCCCAGGCGCACGCACATGTATATGCAGATGGCATTTTAGAAATGCACTCATGCATTTTTCAAGCATTTCAATTTGTTTTAGCCGCCCAAACATATGCATCTACTGGTGGATTACCAGGATCATTTCAGTTGTTCATACAGAATTAAATCAGGCACAAAACCCGCTCCATCAAACAGCACCGAATAAAATGCTGTGACTGCAAACACAAAAAGGTACTGCTGAGTCACGCTGACTCATGCATCCATGCTGGGTGTTTCATTTATATATTTATTTATCTTTCATGTGTTTTGGGGTATTTTTGCCGACAGTGTCGGGTGGTGACTGGTTGGCCACCGGCGCATGATGGGGCAGAAAGCAGAGGGCGGCAGCAGAGGCGGGCGTTCTGGCAGCGACCTTGCTGGGTCACCCCACGAAGAAGGTTAATTAACAGAGCCACAGATGGGAGCTAATTGTATTATGATTCAGTGAACATGCCGTGCTGGCAGGAGAGTGCTGTGTGTGTGTGTGCATAGGTGCTGCTGTGTCTGAGTAAGGAAGAAAAACAGAGACAGCAGACCAGAGTAGGAGACAGTGTGGTGTTGTGGGGGAGATTAAAATGAAGTTTGTAAAATATGCATCTCACCTGGCGTTGTCCCTGCCATGGGACTTGATGAAGTTCATGTTTCTGTATATTGGACAGGAAGGCCACCAGCTGGCTGTTGGTCCTGAAATGGAAGAAAAATCACTTCATTCTGACAGGGAAACATATGGTTAGGCCTGGGTAGGCTCGAATTGGAATATTGATTTTGCAGTACATGCAACAGGAAACAATGTGACTTTATTTTCAACATGAGCATTCACTTGGAGTAGTGGTTCTTGCCAGTATTCTCCCCCTTCAGCTTTGATTTTGGTCTCCACAAACTCCATCATGAACATCATGTTTTCTAGTAAGATTCAAACACTTTTACTTATTTCACATAAGAGATTTCTGTCTTTGTGTCTTGTCTCCTCAGTGGTTTGGGCAGTAAAAGCACAAAAGTGATGTCACGTACTCCCCTACACTAAAGAGAATTTAGCAAAATTTCATTCCCAATGGTTGTAAGAGTGAAATCTTATGAAACCATAACCACAGAGTTTAGAGTCTGATGAAGCAAATTAGCTGAGTTTTTGAGTTTTAAACTCTCAATAAATAATAACTAACTCGGGATGTTTGCCATTCCACAATTTAACCCGTTGCTTATCTCCTCCAGACAAATTCCATGTCAAAAAACACTCTGCACGGATTATGTCAAAAGTTTCCATCTTAACACATGATGTCTCCTTCTTCACTAAAAAGTCCATTCTCAGGAATGGTGAGAATAGAGAAGCTTCCTTGTTCAGCAGATGAATGAAAACAGCTTGTGTCAAATATTGTTCTACACAGTGAAGCTCAAACATTCAAGTAACAACCAGCAAGACACATTCTTGAGTGGAATGGGACTTCATAGAGAAGTACTTGTTTGGGGGCTTTAAGTCTCTTCCAATCAATTAAAGACCTCGGCTGCTCTCAGTGTCATTTCCTTCAAACTGTTAAAACTCTTTAGGATTATAGAAAAGATTGTGCTATCCATGATTTTGATGACTTCATGCTGCTCTTACATTGTACAGCAGTCTACTCCTTCATACACAGGCCAGACAGGCTAAAAGCTTTGCTCTGCAGGCTATGCCCCAGTCAATGGCTCTAACATTTCATCTGTGGTGGAGTCTTTCATGATGGCTTGGCCTGCCTTTCTGAAAGAGCAGCGAGGCTCTGGTAAAAAGCTCAAGGATCAGTGGGGGGAGGGACAAGCGCATATTAATGTCATTTTCTCTTGAAGGAGCAATTTCACAGCCTGGGGGGCTTATCTTAGGAGGTCCTGAGCCATAAAGCCTAACTGATGATCTGCTGTACAGACACATGCAGTCTTCTCTGTCTCTACCTCCCACGCACACACATGCATGCATGCTGTGCGTCTGCTAGTTTGCACACTGACAATGCAATATACATGCACAGAGATGCGCAAATGCATGTAGGCACACGCATGCACACAGAGACGCACACACACACACACAAGCACACAGCAAGGGGAATTCATGTCAAGCTCCACATTTGCCACCTGAGTGGTCACCTCGTCCACTGGGTCTAGTTTGCTTACTGTCAGCCCTGTGGCTGCTCTGTCTCGCAGTGGTATTCACACTCGTACATTAACACACAGACACACACACACACCTGCCTGACACACTAAAATGTGCACCTTTTCAATATCATAGCCAATTAAACTTCATCATTATGCCACTGTTTCACTTCCATGGCCTTACTGTTAAATTCATAATGTGCCCTTTTTATGACAAGGACTTTTTAAATGTACGATCCCAGAGGGGAATAGCTAAATGCCGTGGCTGTCAGGTTATGAACCCACACTCTTACAACACTCATACAGATGAGAGATGGATCATACATTCATCATCTTTGTCCTGGAAAATCCTTTAAAATATTCTGTAACTCCAGTAATTTAAAAATCCTGCTGGGTTTTTCAACAGGTTTTTTTTTCTAATTTTTCTAATTACATTTTCAAATGAGCTGGCTTGTTTCTCATGGGTTATCAAGGCTTTTTCTCCACAGCAGGAAATGGCACCTATCGCACAAAGCTAAAATATGAGATGCAACACTTTTCCCTGATGCAAACGACAAAGTGAAAGAGATTAGAAGATATGACGCCTGCAGCCAGTCAATGTGTCACACAGCTCAGACTTCTTAAAAGCTGCTGTAAAGTCAATGAAATGGGCTTTAAAATGGAAAAAAAAGAAGTAAAAGCAAGGAGACAGAGATAAAAGCTGGGAAAGAGCGTTGTATTCTCTGACAAAGGAAGCCTGTAACTCATCCTCTGGCCTCTCACTGGACACACACACACACAGTATAGCTCCCCTTGGACACACAGCCCCTCTGCTGGTGTGAGGGGCTCTGGATTTGCCATTGAGAGGCATCCATGCGGCAGGACAGACATTATCAGGGAATTAGAGGGGAAATAATGCTTGTCTCCAGTCCCACTGATAAAAACAGCAGTAGTCAGGGCAGCATGGGGCAGGGGAGCCCCCCGCATTCCTGACTGTGCCATCGCAGTACAGTCACAACGGAAAGACGAGTACCATTTGGACGACGTCTGTAACCAAATAATATTGTAACGCAAGGAAATACTGGTGCAAGTTGGACAAGTTTAGTTGGTTTAGTGAATGAAATCAGATCAACATAAATAATGGGTTAAAGCTTGTGGTTAAATGTGAAAAAGTGGAAGGAAGCACATGCTGTTGTCGGGATTTTGTTGTGTGGCACGAGCGAGGCCTCTGCTTATGCCAATGTGTTTTTCTGTGCTGCTGCAAGTCCTTAATGATAATGTAATGCTGATGTGTTTATTAACGAGGGAGAATGTCTCTTTTTGCTTGATCCTTTCCCCAAAGAGATCAGAAAGGACTGTCAGCGACAAAACAGCTGAATGGGTTTCAGTTTCTTGCTCGAGGAGACTCGGTGAGCATGGCTACTCACTCACTAAGGGCTTGAACCCATGCTTGCCACTTTAAAGGACCACATTTGCAAGTCAGTAAATATGCAGTGCACAGACTTGGTCAAATCCAAGCTGTGGTTACAAATGCACTTGCTAAGCAAAGATATAAGAGTGCAATTTACATATTTCCATATTGCGTGGATCCAAAACATGCAGTTCCCTCTCGTTCCCCTTCCCTAACTGTTTATTCTCGCTCCCTTGCCTCTCCCTGTCATTTCTGCCTCTCGGCTCCCTCTTTCGCTCCATCAATCGTTTCGTTTCCCAACAGATGGGGCTTAAAACCTCCACTGTCAGCCCTTTTCTCAACAACATCACCCTCATGCAAATGAGCAGACAAGAGATGGGAAGAAAACAGTATCTCGGTGCATGCACTTGCAAATACCTCTAATCACACACTGACAGACAACCAGGATATGTACAGTATGCACACATGTACACAGTCAGGTACTGAGGCACACTGAACTGAACTCATGCTCTCAGAGGTGCACACTGTGTGCAGAAAACACAGACACATGCACAGACAAACATACACAGACAGCATGTCAGCAGCATTCACCTGTATGGAGAAAAAAGCTAAACACAACAAGAGTGAACCTGTCTATGAACAACATCAACATTTGCCCGTGCATCCTGGCTCCAGCTGTGGAGACATCAGATCTAGCTTCTTTTTACCCAGTGGCCACTACAGCTTGTCTAAATTCAACTGGTGGACATCTGGCTGTGCAGAAGAGATAACTCTCTCCTTAATAGGAGGATTTTAATTGGCTGCTGCAGAGCCACATCAAAAACCCAGCAGACCCTGGACTCCCAGGAGGACTATGAACTCACATAAAAAACTGTACAAGTCACGAAATTTCTCCTCCAATAGCCTATTTCCATGACGACAAGTCCACTTCACGTTGACTTTGTGGCTTTTAATTACCTTTTACAGCCTCCTAAAAGGGATGTTTTCAAGTGAAGAGAAGACTTTCGGACCATACAGTACACAACAGGCCTGGAAAGTCAATAGGTATTGACCCTGGCCAATTAAATTGTAATCAGTTCACCATGTAACCCATTCAATGGAGTGCAAGCAAGGAAGCCAGGACTTGGAGGAGAAGATGTGAATGAGCAGTGTTTGAGAAAAGCAGAGATCCTACTTCATTGATCTGTTTGGTTTGGAATGTCTCTGTATTTAAAGCTTACAGTTAACCACAGGAGACCAGACCAGTGCGTATTGAATTTCATCCATATTGGCTGAGAGCTTTCTACAATTGTTGTGCATCCAAGGGGACTGCCTTTTTAAAGAGAAAACCATGTCCAATCCACAGATTTATCACCTATATTTAAAGCATGCCAAACCTTACTATTTCCTTATAAGACAATTCTTTAAAAAACTACCAGACTGCCTTCCCCACAGGCCTACCCCACTACCCTTTACTGAACTCCCCTCCCCTGTTACCTGATGGGGTAGTCAGCAGCACTGAGGTTGATGAAGAAATCCCAGTTCCAGTCCCTCATGGCCAGCAGGTCAGCCATGCTGCGGAGATACATGGTCAGCAGGCTGGCACCACCCCAGATGGTGGCCATGCGCCAGGGTGTCACCCTCACATTGGGATACTGCACAGCCAAGGCCTGCACCTGCCTGTGCAGGTAGTTGGAGCGCTGAAATAAAGGAGTTGACCAAGCATTGATTACTATTCTTTTTGATACAAGAGATTGTATTTGAAAAGTTAATGTGGATAATTGAAAAAATGACTTTAAACCAAACTTCCATTTAAAAACGCTGCATTACAGTATGTGTTACAGTATGTTTCAGTGACGACATTTGTTGGCACTCTCTGTGACTCACCTGATCAACATGTATGTAGTAGTAGTGTGAGGTGTGGTAGATGGCTTTGAAGAGGCGTTGAAACTGGCGGGAGGCACGTCCATGGACCACCAGGACAAACGCTATTCTCACTGGTTTTAATGGGAAGCTCTCAGCAGAGTCCTCATCCCACTGGACATTCACATTGGCTTTACCTGTGCAGTTGTAAAGACATCACTTTTAATGTTAACATGCATTACTGAATCACTTTTTGCATTTAATTCACACAGCATAGCATGGATTCTTCATCAGTAATATAATCACTTGCTCTTTGATTA
The DNA here is from genome assembly GCA_016785225.1 of Psettodes erumei. Lineage (NCBI taxonomy): Eukaryota > Metazoa > Chordata > Actinopteri > Pleuronectiformes > Psettodidae > Psettodes > Psettodes erumei. The sequence continues at coordinate 92,676 of JAFBJZ010000004.1, read as the reverse complement.
AAAAATCAGAACTGTTATTTATTTGATAAGCTGTAAGAGGCTGTAAGAGGCGATTAGTCATTACAGGATGGTGAGCACCTAAATATATTCCAGTGACAAAATTTGAAAGCATAATGAATACAGTTAATAATGATAATCAAATGTTATTCTTTTATTATATGATGAACAACAAGGTTCCTAAGAATTAAAGTAAATAGCAGTTTGAGTGGTGATTAGCATATTCATAATAAATAACTGTTATGTGTCACAGTCCTCCTGCAGAGCATGGACTCTTGATGAACTTGGTTATTTTGTTTGTGTTTTATTTTGGTAGTTTTTTTCTTGTGTTTTTCCTTGTCTGGTTACTTAGTGTCTATGTATGTTTTCCCTCCACTGTGACTGTCTGTCTTGCCCTAATGTGTTAATTGTGCCCAATTATCCCTGCCTTCCTCATGTAGCCTATATAAGTCTCTGTCATGTTCAGCAACAGTTTATTCCTGTGTGTATCTCCTGTCCATGTCTCCTGCACTTGTTCTCCCTGTGGGTTTTGGGTTTTATTGGTTCTATTTTTTTTATTTTCAGTTTCTGGTTTTGCCTTTCTGATTTTGTTTGCCAGAGGGGTTTGGGTTTTTTTTCAACCAAACATTACAAACACTGTAACAACTATCCTCTGTGAGACAAGAATCCTATAAACAATTTCTCTTGGGCCTTCAGGGTGGAGCACAGTTTGACAGTGCGCTAACCCCCGACTCCAAGAAGATGCATTGGATTTCACACAAACGACAACAATAAGCATATAGGAAAGCACCGCCCTGGTCATGGCCTGCCAAGCCACTATCAAATTAAACAATATCAACAATCCCTGGCCAGTCACTGGTAATCTCACATACTTCCATTGTGTGGTTTTGTACCACCCTTAGCCATGCAAAAACAAACACTTGCACTTCAATCATGAAAAAACCTTCCTCTAAGCAGTTCTGCATTGTCAAGTCCCCTGACCATTATCATAGACTCTGTTTGTTTTTGAATCTTACGTTCTTACAGCAAACGTGCCAACGCAGCTTATGAGACATGTTTGTTCACAGAGTGTGCCTTAAGGAGATTAATGACTATAATTTGGGTCTTCAGTTCCCAAGAGCCTGTCTGTGATAACGAAGTTGAAGAAGCTGAGGGAATACTGAAGTGGGAGGTGTTTATTTATTCCCCTGAGGGGACATTTCGTCAAAAAAAGAGAGACCCTCCCGGCTCCTTTAACCGTCTGGCCCTGGGGTCCTGTAATTATTCAAAATTTAAGGGCTTCATTTTATGAGTTGACAGGGAGTGGATAAGAAGGCCTGGTCCCTCCCGTTTAACTAATCTCATTCATTCAAATTTAAGGCCAGGTGTCCAACATGGCTCTGTTTAAACGTATGACCGCCAGGGTGAGGTTAATGACACGCTCCCTTGGCTCCAATTGGCCGTGGCTCCTGTCAGTCACTCGTTATTTCTTTCTGCTCGTTCTCTCTCTCTCTCTCTGCTTGTGTGTGTGTGTATGTGTGAGACAGCTCAGGAGGGAAAGCTGCTGTGGGCCATATCAGATTGAACGGTAATTGGTGGCCACGTAAGAAGGTTCACTGGTTTGCTTTGCACACGGATAATTGGCCAGTTGCTTCACAAAGCTCTTTAAGAGTGTGTGCTATGCTAGCTAGCCGAACTAATGAGCACCGCTGGGTGTGTGTGTGTGTGCCAGGGAGAGCGAGAGAGAAAGAGAGAGAGAGAATATATGTGTGTGAGTGAACTCAGATCATATTTTACTGTCGAGCATGTGTGTTTATCTGTAGAAAAGCTTCGTGTGTTGCATTTTTGGACTTGCACCTGAAGAGACCTCGAGCCTCGGTGAAAAGAAAAAACAGAAGCCCCCCTTTTGAACTCATCACTCTTCATCATGCTTCCCCTCGTCATCAATCTTTTAAACTGCCTTTCCCTCATCTGCTATCACCCCACTCTCTTCCTCCATCATCTTGTGTAACTTCGGGCTCTTACCCACCCTCCATCTTAACTGCTCATATGAGAGGTTGGAACAAGAGCTGAGCTATGTCCCAAAGGGCTTGTACCAAATTGCATTTGAAAATGTCTCAGGGGCGGTGTCTGCTCCTTGAAACCATCCACAAAGCCAAGTGACACATAAATCATATTGATGGGTTGATTTATATGACAATAACAAATTTCATTTCATTTTCTTAAAACCTTTTTTGGCCACTTGGGGGACAAAGCATATACAACACTGGCATTTGAGATGTAAATGTAGTTGATATGGCTTGTTAGCAGACAGTTGCCAGCTCACATATTCAGCCGAGAGGGAGCACCCAACATGTCAAACAAACTAGCATGCTACTCAACCCACAGTAACAACCCAAACAATCATCTTCAGCTTAGACAATGCTGTCTAATATCTTACCAGCTAATAACAACAGGCTAAGTGAAATATCTTGCTTTTTAGTTGCTAAACACATTACAGGTCCACCAGTTTATCAGCCAACACTTGTTTGAGGCTGGCCAGGAAGCATCATGATAACAGCATAATGCTGGGGTTTAAATGTGATGTGTCGTGAGAGTAAAGCAACCCATTGAAGTTACGTGCCTGAAAACCGAAACAACAAGCTGAAAGAGGCTATTGATTTGACACTATGACTGACCTCATATACAGAAATATTGATTTTAGCAGCTTTAAGTAAGATTTATGACCAAAATATATTTCAGGAAAATGCCATTAAGTTAACACTTCAAGGGTTCAAGGTCACCCTCTGCCAGCCAACACCACTGCAGGAGCAATGCTGCCCACTCCTATCATGATGAGCCAAGTTAGCATGTCGAAGCCAAAGACACCGCACATGTTCATCCTGTATTCATTGATGCTAATACCAGGGCTAACATAATTGCTAATCTAGCCAAGGCCTCAAGGACAGAATACTGATCAAATCAAAATGGACAATTCTCTGTTAACAAGGTTAGGGCTACAATTGGGATGGGAGGGAGAAAGAGAGAGAGAGAAAGATAAGACATTGGCAGGCAGCAGGCAGGCCGACGGAGAGTAAAAAAGAAAAGTGATTTAATTTAGCTGTCGTGTTGTTACAGCCCAGCCACCAGGGGAAAGCCCTTTTCAATTTCTTTGTCTCTTTTGATCAAACTGTCAGTTTGAGTGGGATGGTGAGTTGCTGTGTGAGATGACAGGAGCTTAGGCTCAGACAAATGATACTCCTGCTCTTGGGAAGGGGAATGCACAAAAGTTGCTAAGTCACCGTGCCTCCTCGCGTTCTAATAACATGAGCGAGGGCCAGGAAGGTATCTGACTAGAACAGGCAGGATGTATAATAGTTTTCTTCCCCTCCCCTGCTGTCCATGCTGCATTCAGTCCACTCCCGTGTGTGTAAATGTAAGTGTGTGTATGCCTATGTGCTGTTCACTTTAACATGGTTGCTGATGCATGCTGCTCTCCAATGGCTGCAGCCGCAACTAATTTTGTTCGCAGAATCCACAACCAGACTGCAGATGTCTGTAAATTTTTAGGAAAAACGTGTGTATGTGTGTGTGTGTGTGTGTGTATCTGCTATTGTGTGCGTCTGTATGAGGATAAAGAAAGGCAAACCTGTGTTCTGTGGCCAGCTTGACACAACAAATGAAAATTGGAAACCAATTTGGAGAGAATACAGGCAGCATCCCCATTTTCTCCAACAATTTACTTCACCAAGTACTCATCAGCAAAACAGACATTTCTTGCCTTTGACGAGAATTGCAATTACAAGAACAGGAAACATTTTACCATTTTCGAAAAACCTGTGTGGTCACTGTAGACTGTTTGTACTTTGCTTTGTGGAAATTAGATTTCATTCTGTAAATAATATATAAATATATACTTTTATGCTATTATTATTTGTATTTTATTTTCATTTGGAAGCTTTATTCATCCTTACACATCTTATGATACAATGAGGTAAGGCATAGGCCTTGTTGCATCACAACCTCTAACTCAGTGTTATTGTCCCTCTACATCCATTGAGCTTATATCCACTTTTACTTCTGATCATTTCATATCAGAGATTTCTATTTGCATTGTTTGTCTGAGGGTTTCTCTCTGGTTTAAAACGGGCCAGTCTTGTTTGTTAATAAATGTGATAAACCAAACCGACAACAGACCTGATGAGTGTTACACTTTAAATAAATAGTCATTCTGTGACATCATGTTTTCAGGGGCTCGAGGGTGTCTATAGTATGTGGCATCAGATACTGCACAGCACTTGACACAACTAATTGGAAATCAACTCTCGTGAATCAGATGTCCCCACGCAGTTAAGCTTGATAATTATCGACCCGTTCAACAAGAGAACTTTTGTGCAGAATACAAAGTGACTGTTCTACATCCACAGGCATAACCATTTGCATTGCAACTAAAATCAAATAATCAATTAATTTAATCAGATTGACGGACTCACCCTCGAGGGGGCAGTAGCGAGTGACCTTCTCAGGCATTAACTGCCCCTCCTTATGTCTGCAGTACACTTCGGCGATCTGTTGCCGGCACTCCTTGCTCTTGGCTCTGGAGAGAGCTGAAATGGCTTCCTTCCCACTGATCTCACACTTGGGTGGCTGGTCGTAGGTCACCTCCAGCGGTGCTGCAGTCGCCTGCCTCCTGTGGGGGTGCTGATGTCTGTGCTGTGACTGGGTCTGGTGGGCCTGCGAGGCACGATGCTGTGGCCGTGAGACTCCTGTGAAGCCCGGGCCACCTGGGTAGGAGGCATTGCTGCTAACCGCCAGTGGCTGGTGGCCTACAGGCAGCACTTCATTCGAGCTGCGGCCCAGACTGGGAGAGTTGTCCCGCCAGGCCTGCTGCTGGGCATGGGCTTTCTCCTGCAGGTGCTCCCGCTGCTGCTTGCTGCTGGTGGCCCCTACAGACTGCCGGTGAGGCTGCGAGCGAGCACCAAAGTTGCTATTGTCTATGTTTTCAAAGTCTTTGGGAACAGAGTTCTCGTTGTTGCTGTCAACTCTACTTTTCTCCTTTGGCCGGTGGGAGTAATATCCATCCTGGATGAAGAGAAACAGAAACACAAGGGAAAAGACAGGGACATTGAGATTGGGGGGGGGGGCACAAACAAGAAAAACAAGATCAGAATTGAGTGAGCGCAGTGCATATCAAATGTCGGATTAACAATCAATGTGGCATGTATGAGTGGGCAGCGCTGCAATGAACCGTGAGGCATGAAATGAAGTAGCAAGGTACTGAGTGCGAGGGCTACAAGGTGCAACCTAACTGGAGGTGATGCAGGGCTGAGGGCTTTGCTGTGCCGTGCCATCATCAGATTAGCCCCGGTTTCAATTAAATTCTCCTCAAATGGGCCCAGCACTCCGTAAACAGATTACCAAGAAGGGATAAAGGGCCAGAATTTTATTGCGAGTTTGTGTGGTTGTTGGTGTTAAGGTGTGTGTGTGCATGTGTACACTTTTCACTGGAGCCACGTGAGAATGTGAAGAAATTGTAGTGTTGTGGCATGTGACTGGAAAGGCTGCACTTGTCAGCTCTGTGTGTCTGCATATATGAGATAGTGTGTGCACGCGTGTGAACGTCTGAATGTACAATTTCCCTATCTTTCCAGCCGAATAGGCTAAAAGCGAAGGAGGGGCACAGGGGATGGCAGAAAGAGGAAAAAAGGGTAATGAGTGAAAGTGGGGGAGTGTGAGGCGAAAGAGCACTGACACAAGGCTTGAGCTCTGCTCCCAGGAAGTGCTGGCTTGTCCCAGTGAAATGTGCCACGATGCATCAGACAGAAAACCCAAGAAAGTGCCTGGGTGCCACGCCACTGTTGCACACCTTGCTAGACACTCAGGAGATGAGGCGGAGGGGAAAGAGTGAGGGGGGATGGAATGATAAACAGCAGCCGAGGAAAGATAGAGCTCATAACAACAGGGATCCCTGATGTGTTTCTCCATTTACAAGACACAGAAGAAAGGGAGGAGGGGCAGAATGGAAGCAGGAGAGGTGGGAGACACAAGTGTGGCAAGTGAGATGCTATTGTGAGCCAGTTGCTCAGCATGGAAATGCCTTTCCACCCCTAGAGCCAGACCCTTTATCAGCCCATCAACCCTCTCTCTGCAAACACCTTGTACCAGCACAATTACAAATGTGGTTTGATGACACACTTTCACACTCAGAGGTGTGTGTGTTCATATGTGTCTGTGTGTGTGTGGGTGGGTGGGGTGGGGGGTGGGGGTGGGGGGGGTGTTGATATTACAGAAGTAAAACAAGAAAAAAACCTGGATGAAAAACGGAAGAGAATAATATTCTCATTGTCAGCTCATTTTAAGCTTCCTTGGCAGGGATCTGATTCTCACAACAGACAACACCTTTAAGCTTTCTCCTCTCCTCTCCTCTCCTCCTCCACTCACTTTCTCTCCATGCCTCTCTTGGCTCTTTGCCTCTCCTTCCCTTCACACTTCTCTTCACACGTCCCGCTTCCAACCCTCTGCTCTGCTCCTCTCACCTCTCATCCCTTCTGCTCCACATCTCGCTCCCGTTCTCTCATCATCTGTTTCACATCCCTGCACCTCCTCTTTTCCCTCCCGTCTCTTTTCCCCCCTCCTTCTCGACTTCATCTCTGCTTCTACCTGTCATAACCTCTGTCCCATTGCCCTCCCCCCTTGTCTTCCTGTACTTTCTTCCCTGTGCCAGTTTAAACAGAGCGTGTTGTCTGAATGGCAGAACCTGCTAATCCTGTGTGTAACAGCTGCTTAGGGCAGTGATCACCTAAAAAGAAATCCCTACTTGCCGAATTTCAAAGGGAATGCTTTAGGAGGCTAATCCATGCAGTGCAAGTCACTGGATGTTTGCAGAGGTAAAATGAGTCTGTGTGCATTCACGATTATGTGCGTTCAGTGAGCGCTTCTTGAGGATTTTTTTTTCTACAAGCGTAGACTTGAGTGTGTGTGTTTTAGGGAGAGAAAGAGAGACAGCAAGTTAAGTGGGGGCAGCATGTGTTTGCCCTGGAGAAACGGATACTCCCACCTTGAGCCCCACAGTGAGAGACAGGAGAAAATAAGGGACACAGTTAAATTGGGAAAATGTCCAAGTAAGCAAACCAAAAAAACGAATGTCCCAAATCTCTAGCCTCAGTCTACATTATTTATAGCAGATAGATATACTAGGTGGGACACAAACTTAGAGGTGAAATGATTTGCTTATTGCTGTAATTCATTTTTTGCAGCTATTTAGGTAATCGATAAATCATTTGTCTTATTTAGACTGAAGAATTCTAATATTTTAATTGACAGAAAAAACAGAAATAAGTCAGCTCTAGCCATATACCCAACTGCTTCCATACTAAAAAAGCAGCACAAAGATGTTGATTTGTTGCACATTAATTGACACAGATAAGAGTCAGAGGAGGTTAGTCCCATGTGGCCCTGCAGTGGAAATGAGTGGTATTTGTAAGCTGGCAGTGAGGAGATTCCTCCCGGATAAACAATCTTCACACTGCGCCCCCTTCTCCCTCCTTCTCCCCCTCCTCCTGTGAGCAAAGTACTCCAGTGGCTGTGTTGCTCTTTAATCTCAGGGACCGGGCTCTAAGCAGGAAGCAGTGGGGCACAGAATTAATAGCAGTGGCAGCCATTGGAGGTGGGGGCTGTGTTGGACTGCAGATGGGGCTGGGAGTTGGGGGTAGCTATCGATTGTTGCAGGGGATATGTTTTCTACTCCCTGGGAGTGTCGGGGAGGCCAAGCCAGGATTGCCTGGCATGTCTTGTGCTGGCTGTGCGCACACACAGAAACACACACGCACACACAGACAGTGAGCTCCCTGAGCTCTGCTGAGGAGTGAGGAAAAGGCAAAGGGGGTAAACGTTAATATCATCCATCACTGGTAGGTACATTTAGAGAGAGGCCTGCGGGGGTGGAAGTTTCAGCACCCCCTCCGGGAATGGTTTGGTCCATTTCTCAATACAGAGCTGGCCCTTTCCACTTTTCCTCATTTCCTCTGCCACAGGGGGAAATATTTCATCTGTCCTTTTTCTCCCTCTCCCTTTCTCTCCATTCCCCCCAATCTCCTGTGCAGCAGAGAAAAAAAGAGCACATATCTCTCTCTCAGCACCTGTCCAGCTTCACCTCTCTCCTCCTCCACCTCCTCCCTGGCCCACGTATCATCCCTCGCTCTCGGAAGGAAAGCAGTTCATCTGGTCCGCCCCCTCCCCTCCTCCCCAATGCCATCAATTACTGTTGCAGTCCCATGGTAGATGTGAGGGTGAGCAAGGTAGCAGCACATATCAGTTTCACCCCACCCTCCCAGCCGGCTTGCTTTAAAAGACGTCATTCCTATGGGGTCTGAGCTGAGATAAGCTACTGCGTGTGCCAGCAGTGCGCATCTTGTCAACACAAGCTGGTGTATGGACAGCATGTGGACACCCGCAACACAATGCGCATGAAAATGAAGTCAGGTTTATTAAGAATACAATATCCACTGACTGGGGTCTTGAGTCACCAGATTCTGCTCCAACCTGCCTGCCATGTGGCTAACAAGCTCAGATTAATTACCTGGACTGAATCCCTGCAAGACTCGGAGCAAGATGTGGCATCTGGCATGACACGGGAGACTGATACACTGACAGACTTTAGTTCACAGCTGCTCTCACTCCTCAGGACACCTCTCGGAGAGATGAGCCAGGGTAGAGCGGGGATGACCTAAATGCTTAGTGACTTCTTAGGAGTCTTACTTATCATAGCTTATCAGCTGTAGAGTTTGGGGGGGGGCAAGAACAGCTGTTCTTCTCTACCTCCTTGGATTCACAGTGCACGTATCAAAAATTCTTATCCAAAAGAATTTGCAAAGTATAGGAAAGTAAAACGGAGATTAAAAGGAGCCAAACTGTTGAAGCTGAAAACATGAAATGCTGGTGAAGGGTAAAGAAATACACAGGTGAGTCATGCAGGGACATTTTTTGAAGCTTCAGTCAAGTGGATTTTATAAGACGCTGTGCTTGGGTTTTCGCTATCAAGGGTTGTTTTTGTATTCTGTCTTCTACTTATAAATATTTCCTTAGTTGCTGCTACCTTTCTCTTTATTTATCTCCCATCAGTCAATCCCTTCAATCACCTTCTTTTCAGAGGCTAAAACCAGAGGAATGCAAGTCACATGCAATGTAAGTGTGTGTGTGTGCATGATTAGCGGCAGCTCTGAATGAACAGTATGGGTTTGGTATGCACAGAAGCCTCTTGTTGTGTGCCCTGCAACAAGCCTCGGAGCAACACTGGTGAAAGGGGAGTGTGTCTTTGTGTATGAGTTATGTGTGTGTGTGTGTGTGTGTGTGTGTGTGTGTGTGTGCGTGTATGTGAGTGTTTGCAAATGGGTTACAAATACCTAGAAGACACAGACAGTGAGAAGAGCTGAAAATGACTTTACAGCTTTCAGCTTGGAAAATGAAATTTGGAGTAAGGACACATTATCTGAAGAGAAAACAATACATATACACACATATATATATAAAGCGTCTCTCTTCTGGGAATCTTCTGAAACAGACATTGCAATTGGCTGCTTTTGACTCAAACCACTAAAAAAAGATCAGTCTTTCACATACCAAGATCCAAGGGCTGAAACTCGTGGGTATTCACTAAGCCCAGAGGGCAGAGGTGAACTCACAAACTGCTGTTGAATTTCCACTTCTTTCTGATGGATATGCTCGTATTGTAATTATATGGCTTTGCTGAATACATTTGCATGCTTGGATTTCAACTCGGCAAGAAGAGAAAAAGTCCAGACTTCTGCCCTCACAGCCACAGACAAGGAAGATAGGCGTAGTTTCTCTTCCTGAAAATACAGCAACGCTCTGCATGAAAACCACAAAGATACATATGACGAAATGTATTAACTGTGAAGGGTTCTCTGGGGAGTTTCCTCCCTGGAATTAAAAAATACTTTTGCTTCTCTCACAATGCATTTGCATTCCCTTGCAATAGCCTATGATCTCCCGCAATAGTTTTTTCCACACAGTGCTCATCCCACTCAAAGCACTGATGGTCTCTAGTGGCCTGTTGATAGATATGAAGCCCACACCTGTGCAGTCTCATCCGAGACAACTTTGGATGTTATACACAGGATATTACACACAGAGTAAAACCATGATTTTTTAAAAATAATTATTTTAGCTGATTAGACTTCTTCTGAGGACTGTGTGGATGTGTCCTTGATGGACATGCTCTCTTGTTAGCTTGGTTTACACCTGTCTGGGCCAGGCAAATGATGATAAAAAAATAAATCAAAGCATGAGTGTAAATTTAATGGACGTTAACAACTAAGCTAGCTATATTGTGTTATTATTAATATCAATATATCATATTTACAGCCCAAGTATATACTTTACATTTGTTTGATACTTGAATATGATGACCTGAAGCTATCTTGAAAGAGGGGTTAGCATAACCCAGGATTATCTATTTACATTTAAATTTGGGCTAATGGTTAGCACAAAAAGGAGCTGTCCAGCTTGCTGATGTGCTAAGATGCCTTTTCATGGAGGGCAAATTGAGCTGTCAAATTAAGAAAGCTAAATAATGCTAAGCTAACTACTTCTTCTTATCTTACTCTTGGCAAGAAGGCCAATAACTAAATTTCTATCTTTATAGGCATGTCATTTGCTGTGGTGATGGTATCATCGTGTATTTTTGTGCAAGGTAACCAAAATCTTTTGTGAGAGAACACATAAGTATTGTGTGGGACTAGAAACACATTGCTAGGGGGGGTGCGGGTGTATGAAAAACTTGGTTTAGGATGATAAATGAGGTTAAAGTGAAGCTCTTTTTCTCTCCAGGCGGTTTGAGAAATACTTTACAGCAGTTCATGGCCTCCACTGTGCTCAGGGTTGATTCAGTGCCACCTCGCTACATGCTCGATACAGCCACTTATATTTTTAATTAGCTTATTCCTGCAGAGGCAAAACTTTTGTTCTGCCAGGACACTAATACTTCATGTAGCATGATCACATATTAGTATTGTACACCCACTGTTCACCATTTAAACCTTTACTCTGGGCTTTTTTCAGGACCTGAAATCCAAGAATTCAAGGTACTTCATCTATTGCACAAACTGTAAGTCACTATAAGAGCATCAGATAAATGCATGAAATGTAAATGAGTCACTTAACGGGCATAATTTAATTTAGCTGCTCGAATGCTACAGTGGAAAAATACGAAAATGTCATAAATGTGTTGATATCAAGCTTGTTCCCTCCTGGAACTTTCCCACTAAATTGGATTAAAGAGAAACAGGGTTTGAGAGACGACCTGAAATAACCTCAAGGATTTATTCTGAGTGTGTAGCAACAACAAGGAAACTCACACTGAAACAATGTTAGAGCAAAAATCCCCAAAGCATGTGGCAAAAGTGAAGCCAGCCCGCTTGAGTCTCACGAGGTTTGGTTTGCCTTCTCTCCTTAAAAATCTTTACTTGGCATCCCAGCAGCTTACATAGATGGATTACTCTGCGTGTGTGCGTGTGTGTGTGTGTGTGTGTGTGTAGTAATATATGATTTCTCTTTTGTGGAGGCAGCAGCAGACAGAAGCCTGGCAGGGTATTGAGTCTGAGGGTGTGAGTGCCTCAGTAAATACAGTATGTAAAAAAAAATAATAATAATTATAAACCCAAAGTGTAATTTTTATTTCTATTCCATTCATGTACCTGACATGCACTGCATGGATTTTAATTCTGCTTTTTTATGCATCGCATACAAGAATTAGATTGTCTTTACCATTATCAGAACACAAGTAGGCTGAAGAGTGTTAACTCTATGTTGGGCTGTTCTCTTAATATAAGCATGCAGGTCACCTCAATGTTTTTCACACTACTTCCCACCAAGGTCGGACACAGTTCTGACTTTAGAATAACTCTGTCGGCAGTCACAAAACCTCATCAGTTACAATCTCCAGTTTGCAACTCAATACAGCCCTGAATTATTTCTCGCTAACCTCATTAGCATTACAGTCAATGTCCTTTTGTAGAGTACTGCGAAATGATATATGCCCACTCTCTCCTTCGGAATTGTTCGCTTTCCTCCTCTAAAACACTTCCTGTCCTCCCTGCTGGGTGAACCCTGATGACAACAGATGGCAGACAACAACAGGAATCTAAATCATACGGCTTACCTATAGTATACTTGATCTATATCTGCAAAGGGTATGAAAGCCCTTTAAGAAACTATGAGAAGATGCTGGCAATTCCCTGGCGGTGTCTCTTTACCTCCTCCTCTCTCCTATACCGGCGTCTTATTTTCCTCTTTGAATAAACCCCAGAACTTTACATCTCCAGCTCTGAATGGGGCCCATCAGGGGATTTCTGAGCCATATCTCACAAGGGCATGAAAAAGTGCCACCCCCATACACACACACACACACACACACACACACACACCTCCCTGTTCAGCCATGAAATGACACCCCTATTTAATCAATTGTGAATCATGAAATTTTGCACAAGAGACCCCTTTTCTTTATACTTGACAGTGATTGAACTGCACAGCCATGCAATTCCATTCACCACAGCGATGAGAAGAAAAGAAAGTGGGGGAGGGGCCGAGTCTACGTGCAACGTGTGTGTGTGAGATGAAGGCGATTTCCCTGTGACATCATGGGCCTCTGCTGAATGGCACTGCAACAGAGGGTCTCTTCTGTGCATTGAGTCCATGTGGTCAGGCAGCCCATTGGGATCCTACAGCTGATCTATAGGGGTGCAAAGGAGTTGTGTGTGTTTGTGTGTGTGTGTGTGTGTGTGTGTGCAGAGCCCTTCACAAACTTTTTACTGAGGCCCCAAAAAGGCCTGAGGGAGCAGAGATATAGGAGAAAAAGAAAAGGTGCTATGAGAGAAAGATTACAAGTAGATGAAGGTGGAGGGGAACATGGTAAGATAAAAACCGAGAGAACTGGATTAGAGGAAGAGAATCAAGGGGGGATGGGGTTGAGACCACTGATGGGAAAGGCTCCCCAGCCTCTTTGTGGATGAATAGGCTGCTGGGAACAACAAGTTAATGTATGATGTGAGGTCTGTGGTGAGCGTGTCAGGGAACATAGCTGAGATTCCAGGCATCTGTGTGACAAAGCGGTGACAGGGCATGACCCCTGAGTGACCCCGACGCAGAGGTCAGCTCTGTCATGTCATAGCAAAACAGAAAATGACAAAAATAGCACAGAATTTCTGCAATATCCTTTTATATGCTATATTGTTCTTATACAGGATGAATAGAAAACAGGTGCATGTTTCTGCATGTGAATGTGTGTCTTTCAATGCTGTGTCTGTATATGAGTCCAGCATGCTAATCAAGTGCAAATATAACACAACGGTGAGAGCCTTCAGCTTCATTTTCACAAAGCAACCACAAATTGTTCAGGCAGGACAAGACTAACAAAATCACAGATCAGTGCACGGATGCAAATCCCACACCAAATCATCCAGGTTTCTGAGATATTTTGTCCACTGACAAACAAATAAGAAAAAAAACACATCAAAGGTAATAACAGCCAAGGAGATTGTTTTAATTTGCTTGGATACTTTGACGTGCTTCCTATTACATAAGGCACCTGTTAATAACATTTATCGATTATGTTTTGGTTTCCTGGTAGGTCTGGTGTCTCAAATGCCCAATGTACTTCACCACATATCTCAACATAGGTTCAAATTAGGCTCCTGTCTGGTCAACACTACAGGGCTACATGAGGACCAAGCTATAATAAAAGGTGTTTTTTCAGGAGTACAATTTTGCAAATGACATAAATTGTCAGTGACCTGTGTCACTCTCTAACAATACAAAAAGAACACGTAGTGTGCACAGAGGTTAGGACCTTATCTTCTCTTTATACACCTGCAGAGGAAATGAATTTCTGTGTGCTGACTGACAGACAGATGGTGGCGAGAAAAAAACGACCAAAAGACGGGGGAGAGAGAGACAGAGTTTTCGTCACCTGAGGCTGATGTGTGGGAGCTTGAGTTTGTCCTATGAAACAAACTGCACAGACAGTTGCAGGTCACTTAGAAAGCTGGAGATTAGAAAGGGCCAGAGTTAAGAGTACTGAGAAAAGAAACTATTCAGCTACAATTATATGAGATACTTGTAGCCTCGGCGAAGAAGAAGCTTTAAGTTCCTGTGACATTCTGAGTTGAGCTTCTGTGTCTAGACTCAGAGCTCAGGATTGATGACTGAGTTCACTATACAGACATACATTATTCTTAGAGGTGAGGAAGCTTAATTTGGCTTGCTCCAGATGTCATCATAAATACTGGATTGATCTTTGATCCAATTTGTAGGAACTTGAGGTGACACACATGCATTTAAAATACCTAAATCTGTACTTTTCTGTTTGAGTCAGCCACAGGGCTTGTGGGTCTTTGGTCATGCCTTAAGAATGAGGTATTATTGAAACTAAGTGGTTCGTACAAAAAGTCCTCCATCTATATCTAAATGCAGAAGTGTAATAGCCGTTTAGAATGGCCCCACTCAAAAGCGTGGTGAAGAGTCTGTCATCATAAAGAGAGTGAAGATGTTCTAGATGCGAATAATGGCGCATAATGCCTGACAGACTCTCTTCAAAGGCATCCATGGTGTTGCATGCACTTGTACACAAGGAAAGTAACAGGCATAGTTCCTTAAGAATGAAAAAAGAAAGCCTGAAAGAGAGGTTCAAACCTCAGCACACCTGGCCAGTCTCCTGATTGCCCAATCAAGTCTTGTCAGACTGACGGTTTTGGAAAGCAGCAAAAACTGTCATCTGTAGCCTCCAGGATTCTAAAGTCTTGGGAGGGAGGGGGGTTTCAGATGCAGTTTGACAGTTCCACCAGCATTTAGACTGAAGCATATTGATGTCTGTTGTGAGGTAGTCAAGACATGGGGATGGGGGTCCATGGTAGTTTTTTTCAGTCCCTCTATTGTCTGTATACAGTATATAACTATGGCAGTAACTCTCTGGTCTGTAACAGCTCCAAAAGCCAGAGGTAGGATCATGGTAAATCAGGCTTTAGCTCAATGTGACTGTATAGTCTTTGACCATCATTTAAATAAGGGCGTTACTGGAGCCACATTTGTAGGCTTACACAGGTGGGCATCAGGGCCAGGACAGGACCAATACAGAGATGTCACATATGCTTAAATGCATGATGCATTACGGTGTAACTGAGGACCCCTCAAGGTCTCCAATTATTTCCAGAGGGACTGTTTTGAGTCTGGTCACAGTCTTATAATCACTTCTTGTCTGTCAGACAGAAGCAGTTCAGACTGTGTTACAGGAATTTAGAAGTAGCCTGTGGAGGCAGTTGCTGGATGGGTATCTGCCGAGACAATTTGGAGTGAAAATCTGCCAGGGTGCAGCGCATTTGTTTACTGGAGCAGAAATGCACAAAAAATTACTTTTTCAAAAGTGTGAATGGCCCAGTTGTTGCATTTACATTTGCTTAATGCATTCTGCATGCTGAGCAGTTAAACATTTTGTCTTGAATATAATTTTCCAAATGATTACAATCAGTTCATTTGGAAGTCACATCATGTGGTCAGATTTGCATGTAAACAACAAATGCCAGCAACTAATGACTTTTCTCTCAAGCAGCTGTGGTACTCTCATTGGTTTATACAATGCGACATGTTGCCAGTCATGCTTGGCCAAAACAAATTGAAAAAAAGTAAACTCCTGTAACAATCTACAGTTTCAGAGGAATGTAGCTGATAACTTTCTAAAGTCGCAAAACTCTACAGAGTTATCTGTCTGATGGAATGACTAGGAGATAAAGATCAGAGGAAAACAGCGAACGCACGGGGAGGGGGAGAGAGTGAAGGTGAGGAGTTAAGCGCCTAAGCTAGCAATAATGAGTGGGGAGACAGCTGATACGATCTTCTGGTCTGACACCTAGATCATTAAAACCTCCACATGATTGAAGGCCCCACTGTCCAGTGGACCAGACCTTGACGCAGAAAGGAGATTTCAGACTTTAAGCTGTTTTCATCCTTTTTAAAGGACCTCGAATGGTTCCAAGGAAAAAGTCTAAAAACAGTCTAATGATATTGTTTGCAGGTTGGACATTTTGTATACTTACTAAAAAAATGTGCGTGTCTCTCATCCTTTCATGACAGACTTCCTGTCCCTACTGCAACAATCACAGGAACAGTATTTACCACAGGAGTGAACAATTAATTATAATCCTGTTTGGAATGACACTGCTGCAACAGTCTTCCCTGCCTTACCTGAGTATTTGTGAAGCATCACCACAACTCTACTTTTATTTTCATTGTTCTTGATTTCTGTTACTCAATTTATATGTAGTTACTGTATATGTAGATGATGCCTGGAGGTACTGCTAGACTGCCACAGTGCAGTGCTCTTTTAATGCTGGAAATTAAATGTATGTAAGTGAGAGAAAAAGAATGGGATGAGAGGTTATGACAGTTGAGGCAATGAGTAATTTTGACTTGACCAGAGTTGTCGTGATTCCTTTGGGGACCGTGGAATTTCATCACACTCCACATCCAATGAGTCCAGAGTTGGAAATTTAGTGGCTGAGCAAAGTCAACAGGATTCATCCTCTGGGGACCAGCTATTGCTGACCTACCGACACCCCTTGAGCCTAAACTGCTTTTTTGGTATACATGTGTGAATTCAGTGGTGAGTAGTGGTCAGGTGGGGATATCCTCACTGCCTCCAACCTGCTACCAATTTTAAAGAACAAAGAAGCACCAAAGCTCCTCCTTCCTTCTCCTCTCTCACCCCTATAATAACTCTTAATCTCCTGGCAGCCGACAAGTGGCTTTTTACCAATGCCAAACCCTGACTGAACAGAGTGGACTGTCATCATTAACCAGTGGGTCACATGTTAAAGTTCAACACTAATTTGATTGGGCGAGTGGACTACAAGCGCACTCTTACTGTATTGGACAGCTTGGGGGAGAATTAACTGTTCCAGAGACATTGACAATAGAAATTTGCTGTTGTCATCACCTACTTCGACTCAAGTTTGTGAATGTGACACACTACTATGCCTTTCAGCCATTATTTACAAGCAGACGTACCATTCAACTCTGCAGCAGTTCCAGCTAATCAGTGGACCTGCAGAGGTGCTGGAGAACAACAAGCGCTGTGCTTCTCTTCTCACTGTTGACTTTCCAATGCTAATCCCACCTCCGAACAGCATGGAGTCTCTCTAAAATCCAGGCAAACCTTTTAACCCTGACATCAAAAGCCATTTGTTGCCAGCAGGGCTGCCGGACCAGGCCACACCCGAAACAAGTCGCGACACAATCTGGTCAAATTACAATGTTCACCTCCCCCATTTTTCCCCATAAAGGGCACCTTAATATCCCTTCCACCACCTGGCTGGCATCAAAGCCCAGAAACCCAGTGCTTAGCAGGGAGACACATCAGCAACATTTTTGGCTTTCATTTCCTTTTCCGCAGCGGGGGTGCACGGGAGACATGCCATGGCCCCGGCTCCGTGTGAAAGAGGAAAAGAAGGAGGCAGACAGGGAGTCTCTTTTGCAGCCAATAATGTCTGTAATTTGTTCACAGATTGAGGAGAGAAGAGACAAAGAAAGGCCCTCAGATGCCACTCATTCAGTTGAAAGCACTTTTAGGCACTTGTGCACGTGTGTATTTGCATTTGTGTTGTAATTAGCAGCAGTGTGTTATAGCCATCTTGCTTGGCTGCAGAGGTACTGGACTCCAGGACTCCTCTTACCCTCCCTTGTCCAAACCTCCATCCCTCAGCTGCAGATGTGCGGTTTGGCACGACAATGCACCAACACACAAGCGAACAGATGTTTCCACACACCCACATGCACACACTGATGCACACAGATGGATACATGATGTAAAACTGCACTGAAGGTGATGCCGTGCTCTAAACACCACACACAGCAGAGACGCGCACATGCAGCCTCTCTCAGTCTGTCCTCCAGTCTTGCCTGCTGGCCCTGTATGGCTTCTCCACACCCATATGCTAACTGCTGGAAGAGAGCTGTAATTTGTAAAGGATTTAACCTTTTAATAGAGAAAAGATGAGGTTGGCTACAGCTGAGTCCCTCTGGATGTGAAGCCACAGACGAGAAATAAGGATTGGAGCTGTGATTTAGACATCATTTAATTGTACAGTCCAATTATCTGGAAGGTTCATGGACTGAAGTGATTTGGCTGTTGCATGTGTGTGTGTGTTTGTGTGTGTACGCCTCAGTGTGCACTTGTTGTTGGATTCTTACTTGGGGATAAATGTGTGTGCATGCAAGTGTGTGTGTGTGTGTGTGTGTGGTTTTTTCAAAACAAGCTGGTGCCAAGGCTTAGCTGATAGGCTAATTAAGCTCACCACAGGGAATAAATGTTTCCTCTCTGCCTGCCATTTGTCACACCTGGCACGGAAATGTCACAAGGAAAAGAAAGACACGCGCACACACACACACACACACACACACACACACACACACTGACGCACACTAGGTGTAGCAGACACACTGTGGGAGAAGTGCTGAGGCGACAGAGCAACTGTGTAAAAGTACGTGAAAGACAAAAAGAAGAGGGAACCAGAAAGAGGCAAAGAGACAAATGAGACACTGATGTGCAGCAGAAGAGAAAAGGATGCAGAGAACTGAGCAAATGAGGAAAATATTAATAAAAAAAATACTGGTGATAAAAGGACAGGAAACTGCAGAAAGAGAGAGAAAAGCTTTGTGATCTCTGCCAGACAACTCCATCACAAACACGGCTAACAATGAAATTTCTGTAAAATTAAAAAAGGAGTGTATGTTTCCTTCGACTATGGGACGACATCACAATATAACACAATCAATCAAGCACCGGTAACACTGATCAGTCACATTCAATCAATTTCACCTGTAAGAGGGTATTTGTGTCTTCGTCAAGTGCAATGTTGCTATGGCGGTGGGATGACACCTTCAATGGGGCAACTTTTCCTCCAAGCATAACATTTTTTTTTCCCATTGTCTTGACGTTGGACAGAGACATAGAAACTAAACCTGAAGCTAATATGAGGCTTAAGATGGCTCAGTTAGTCTAGTCGAGTGAGTCAGTGTCTTTGCATGCATGCATGCTAACATGCCGGGGTTCAGTTGAAATAATATTTACTGTGTTCACCGCAGTGTAGATTGTATGCATGCACACATTTGCAAAATTAGAGCTAAGAGCAAGGTCCTTAAGAGTATGGAAGCTGCAAGTCGGCACATAATTTTAGACTTAAGAGGTGAACTGACTGACATCACCACCCCCGATACAGCCACACCACAAGCCTTCGTACAAAGGCCTTTTAATGGGCAAACTGAAAAAGCGCATTGCTACAGGTGGGTGGGAAAAGACTCCCTGAGGCCACAGCAGTCAGTCAGACCTTTTCTCCCTGAGGGACCATGTTTGCCCTCTCTTTCGCTCTCTCTTTCAAACTCACACACCAGCAAACGAGCTGCTTCACACTGAAATCTGCTGTTCATCACAGGTGTGACAGCTTGAGTGTAGTGTGATGGAAAGCCTTATGTTTTACCTTGTGACTTACATTTGTCACCCATGGCGAGAAGGAATCAAAGTTTTATACTTATAAATACCAGTGTGAACAATTCAGATCCACTTAAAGAATGAAATTATACATTATTAGAGGCATTAAGCTTGGTTTTCATAAGAGCGTATTTTTTGGAGTAAGCTGCTGTGAGCACTCATGCCTGAGGCATAAGTAATGTTAACACGGGAGGCATGGAGACAATATTTGGACTCGTTTTTGCATAAATTCGGCATCTTTCACAAAAGCTGCAGCTGACCTTCAGCAATATGATAAACTGTTATCTTTTCAGCCAAGGACGTGGCTGGGTGGATGGCTCAAGCGTGACTGTGGGACTAAATACTATAAGCTTTCTTTCCTCCTCATCCCACACTGTTGCTCTCCACATGCATGTGTAACTTGCACAATAAACACTCTGGGGAAGATATCATGTCTCGGCATCTGGTGTTCTTTAGCGCCTGAGAAGTACACTGATTTCCACAAAGAATTTCCACGACAGTTATCCCCGCAGCTACTGCAACACCACCACCAGCAGCCACCAACACAGACCTGCTGCTGCATGGCACCACACACTGCACCACACACCGAACAGTCCACGGCAGATTTCAGTTTGTTATAAAGGAATGATGACAGAAATTATGCAAAGCTTCCCTCAGCTGACGCAAGGTTTTTGAGAGAAAACGCACACACACACACACAACAAAACAGCAATGCTTTGTTGCCCCCATCTCTTGTTTGACTGAAACAAACGACCTGCTGTTGTTGTTGTGGAGTGCGCGCCGAAATGGACACCCTCTGAATAAACACTACACTCCTGGATTACGCACCGTGCATCTGGGTGCTGGAGTGTGCCACACAAGCATCACAAACGAAACTGCTGTTCATTTGTGAGCGATTATCGTCCAACAGAATAGATATAACGTCCTTTTCAGTGCCCAAATTTTTCACCTTCAAAACTTTGATGGAATATAACTCTCTGAGTTGATTGCAATTGAAAGTACCGTGAGTGGCTGCTGCGCATACAGTGAGAGCGTGCACACTGGTGTAATGTTGTCAAAGCACGTGGAAACGGCTGTGGCTGTGCAAGCCGATGGAGACCGTGAAGCTTAAACATTAGGGATGCTTCACCAGACTGGATTTTTTTTTTCTTCCATTACTGAAATTCATGCATGCCACATGGCGTTATTTCCACGGATCACTTCAAAGGGACGTGGAATCAAAGATCGTGTACTTTACTGAAGCGTACTGGCATCAGAGGCTCACTGATACTTGCCTTTTTCATCTTTGTTCCAGAGTCCTCTTATCTGTCTCTTGTCAACATGTCACTTAGTCATCCTTAACTAACGCCAATCTTGGTACCAGCTGTCCCTTCTTCCCTCTCCTCCCTTCCCGCTCATCCTCCCTTTCATTGTTCAGCCCACCTCCTTCCTTCCCTGTGCTGACAATCGACACAATGCCATCGCGTCATCTGCTCGCCTCTACACGCCTCACATGTGGACCGATGTCGTCCGTATGGTCCCATCCTGCCCAGCACAGCAGAAACATGTCGGCCCCATATGGAGCTTCTCCACAGGGGGAATCTATCTGGGACGGCTGGTGGAAGTCAGCGAGGATGCTAGCTAGATGACGATAATAGACTTTCACAGGGCTCCTGTACTGTAATGATGTGGAAACCTTAAGATGCTTGAACCACAAGGTGGGACTTTTTTGATGAAGCTCTGTAGCTTCCTGCGTCTCGCTTTCCTTTTTGGTTTTTTTCCATTGGCCACGTCAGACGTTAGAAGTTACAGCCAGAAGTTACAGCCTGTTTGACTTTCTTTAAAGTTCAAAACTTTCTGAACCTGCAGCCTCGTTCCTTTTCTCTTTTCAAGTATATCTGCATATGCTCTACATATATATTCGAGTGGTTAATACTAGGGCAGCACCAACCCGTTACGTTGTTGTTAAAGACCAATGTTCCCATGCAGCAGTGATAAAAGAGGAGCAGAAATCAGACAGTATTGGAGCTTGCGCCTCTTAATCTCCCCTCCTCCGGCTCAGCATAACTGACATTTTCTTAATTTATTCCTCTCAGGATTCCAACATTTTTAATTAGGTCACTCCAAATCTCCTCCCACGCCGCGTTATTCCGAAAAAAAAAAACTTTTTTATTTCATCATGTTTGTCATTTCCCTCCTTCGTCTCTCTTTCTCTCACTTCCTTTCTTTCTTTTTCGCACTTGTCACTCTTGCTCAGCGGGTTATCTTACTAATGATGTGTGCCGGTTTTCCCGACCAAATCCTGCCACTGCCAAATGTAAATACTGCAGAGGTAAATACATAATTGAATCATGGATAATTAAATATTTCAGGTCAGGATTTAGGTCAAATAAAGAAATCTCTTGGGAAAAAAAAAACAGTGCGACTCTCCTGTCAACTTTTAGATAAAATGATGTTGCGCTTGATATCAGCTGACATGTGGGTCAGTGTGCACAGCATGCACACAGTAGATGTTGGGTCATATTTGTAAGTGTGCTCTTGAGACCTTATGTCAAGTTCCTACAGCCTGTAGCATGCATGCTTATGTGTGTATGTGTGTCTGTGAGCTTGTTTGTTCGCCGCTATAAGATAAAAGTGTATAATCTGTAAATTGTTCCTCGGTATGCCAGCAGTCCTGGCTTATCCCCAGCCTCAATGGAAACAAGAGGTAATTACTTTTCTCCAAAGCGTCTGACAAGGCAAAATCTTTTACACGTTTTCCTTCGGCACAGCAGGACATTTACTATGACTTAAGTGCGTCGCTGAAGGGGTCTAACACACAACTGAGGTGGTACCTTTCTGGTTGCAATTCTCTTTTACGATCAGTCAGTAGGTGCGAGTCCCCTGACTCACCACGCTGACTGGCGGCTGTCAGGCGCTTTTGGTTATACGTCTTTGGCCTGATGTTTTGATGACTGCTTTTAGTTTTTGTGTGGCTCTAGTTTGACCTTATTTCCCATGGTGATGATGGTGTTTTTTTTTTCTGGATTAAGAACAGTCTGCTGTTTAAATATGTTTCAGCGGTGGTCTTTGTTGCGTGTGTTTAAGTGCGACTTTAACAAGAGATGTGATGCTGTCGTGGACTCTGCTGGAGTTTCTTGCTCCTCTTACTCCCCCACCCTGCTGCTGCCTCTCCTGCACACATCCCTTTCAGCCTGTCATTGGTCAGTCTGCTCATTCTGCCACATACCTGTTGCTCATTTAGTATATATGCTTGTCGGTATATATACTAGTTACTTTGCCATTGTCATTTGTTAGATTGTAGTTTGTGTCCCTGTCGGCTTTGTACCCTTCCTGTCTGTGTGTTTTTTGTACTCTTCTTGCTCAAGTAAACTCAGTTGTTTGCCTAACTGCTGCCTCTGCTCTGTGATTCTGCCTGCGGATCCTCTCTGAACTGTGACAGCCACATTTTATCAGCCTGCCTTTGCACGCAGCAGTTCTTTAAGGTCAGCTTGTTAAACATGCATGACATGGATGTAAGTAACGCCACTCAAACGAATTGGAAGTTGACCTTATCCTCACAGCGACACACTGTTGCGTTTTTTTGTCGTATATTTGGTTTCCCTAACCAGAGAAATACAGCAGACTCGAGATGTACAGTACATTCAGTTTTCATTTCCTTTCAGTATGTTTGTATGTTGTATTTCAACAAAACGACTGATAAAGTGATTAATTAATTTGAGATTTTGTTGCAGTCCTCGATGAGTGGTGGCAATTTTCAAGATGTTTTATCTTAATTTTCTTTACCTATGAAAATCAAGGAAACAGAAATAAGGAAATGATAATTATACAAAACTAAAAAATAAGAACAAACCAAATTCATCAGTTGATAGCGCTAGATATAACAGTCTTGACTGTATGGTAGTAATTATCCTTTAATAATTCTCTAGCCTCTTACTAATTATACAGTTGTTACAGGAGCCCATCGACACATTGTCTCACACCCAAGCAGTGTCAGGTTCAAGTTCATCGCACAATACATGAAAAAACGGATCAGCGCCACTGTTGACCCTCTCAGTCTGATGAAAGGATAGAAAAGGGTATGGGATGTGAGGGGTTTGTCTTCCTGATGGTTGGACACTGAAATCAGAAAAGACATGGAGAAGAATAAAGAAGCCTGAAGTTACATGGAGAGAAGAAGCTGACACACTAATCAAGTTATTTTTGTGCTGACGGTGTTGACAGTCCCCCGGCTACTCTCTGATGTACAATTCAGGAAAAAACATAAGGCTGAGGAAGTCCCCATGTTTCATGAATGAGTGCGTGTAGAGACGGCCAATTTAAGTGTTTCCTGGCCGGGTTTTGTCTACTTCTTCTTTTCCTGTTATGGGGGCAGGATGTATCCGGGGGAAATTCATGTCATCCCCTCTCACATACATGCTCACGATGCACACAATGCACACTTTAGGGATGAAAAGGCACTCAGGTCCAGATCCAAATACTTACACACCTGTCATTCCCACACACCCGAGAAGTATTCATCAGCTTCCTCAGTCTGTCTGGTGTACGCCTCTGCTCTGCTTCAGAGACAGAGTGACTCTCCAGTCCTCCAGAGGAATGCCTGTACGATCCCGTTCCACCGCGGCCCGACCACCACCAATCAGACTTTCCTACCACAACTCTGAGCAGTTTGCACACACTGCGATGCTTGTTGACCGTGCTTGATCCATGAGAATGAGTCAGAGCTCGGCTGCGCTGCTACAAGGCCCAAGGATTGCTAATCCATGACCTTCCGAGAAAGATAAGCTGAGAATGTCGGCTCTATCTCCACCACACTGTAGTGAGGGTTATGGGGGCTGAGCTCTCGCCTTGTAGTCTCATGCGCTCGAGGGTTTGGCCGAAGCGGCACTCCGCAGCTGCAGGATCACGCTCCTGCGCTGCAATGAGAAGAGATTTTGTCCAGATGAGTCCAGTAATTATGGGGTTAGCCTTGGCAAGTGATCGGGGGCTGATTACTGGTATAGCTGAAGACCCGGAAGTTGAGGGCACGGCTAGCCGGCTACAGTGGTGCACTGTGTGGCAAACCAAAACCAGGCTGGGGCTAAACTCCCTCTGTCTGAGAGGAAACTGTTATAGAGGCACACAGAGCCTCCTCTGTGCACGTGTGTGATGCAGCAAGGAGGAGTACCTTTACTGGGCGACTTTGGGATAGCTGAGGTTCATTGGGTTCAGTCACAATGTAAATGCAAAGTCTGCTTTGTGTGTATGTGTTTGGACGTGTGTGATATTAGACTCAAGGGTGCAGCACTGTAACATAGAAAAAATGTATCTCATGTTTACCACATCACCAAGCTACAGTATATCCTTTCATAAACACACACATATTCCTCTATGCTGATGTCTGTAACTCCTTCAAACACCCAAACTTTCCTGAATCCAACTGTACTGTGGGAAAGATTATATTACCATGTAAAACAAATTCTAATACAAAGTGACAGATCAAGCCTAATGCTTACTAGTACATACGCAAACCATATGGGCTTGTCACCATAGTAAAGACAGCTTCTGCTGCGCTAATCACTTCGACACAGCAGATGCACAGACTGAGGCATTATTGGCAAAATTAAAGCTACTTTCCCCGCCTTTCCACAGCGTGAAACAGCTGTCCAAAATTTGAGAGCATGAACTACAGCGAGGGAGAGAGAGAAAAGGGCAGAAAAGGAGAGAGAGAAAGATAGAGGGCAACGTGGAATAGAGCAATGGCCAATAGCCAGTCCCTGCAGGGGCCCAGATCGGATCCCCCAGAGTCAGGGATTAGGTTCCTGATCCAGATTTTAGGCTGGATTTAGGGCTTTTTTCCTCAAGCTGGGCCCATCTGAATTTCTGAGTTTGCTCACTGATGTCATATTGTTTGTATGCACTCGTGTGTTTGTGGGAAACAAAGAGAGAAAAGCGCTCACGGCCATCACTTGGTATTCAGAGTACGTTGCATAGGGTGCCAGCCACAGAAGGAGCAGTTAGCCAGTCCGGCAGCATCAATTTGTCAGCATATCCCGGCAAAAATCCTTTGGGGCCCCTGGGAGCCAAAGCAGGGCACTGGCGAGAGCACAGAGGGCTGGGAGTGACCCAGCAGGCGCTAAATACACACAGCTGCACACTGATATGAAAAACACACAAAGATGCGCGCATCATTCACAATGAGTGTATACTAATAGCGACAAGTGTATGACAAACATACATATTACCCCCGTTTACACGGCCCTCTCCCCTCATCACCGCAAAACTACTAACATAAGCAAACACACAGCTGCAGCGTTATATTAACAGCTGCAGCAGAGAAGGGTCAAAGACAGTGCACGTCATGCAGCCTGTGTCCTCTGAATCACTGGGCCCGCTGCAGGCTGAGACGCCATGTGGAGGACACACATGCACACACACACACACACACACACACACACACACACACACACACATAACAAGAGAGAACTATCACCTTCCCTGACCTTTGATGTTTAATGCAGCATGCACATATTTCCTAACCCCATCCTGCTTCTATACACACACACACAAAGAGTAACTACTGCCACAGGCCTCACAACTCCCAACCCTTCATCCATTAAACATAAGTAACATAACAGTGTACCGGATCAAACACTTTGATCTCAGGAGTCTCTGACACTCAATGCACATGCTGCATTTTTAATTCGGCATATACAGTACAGCTCAGTAGGGATTATGTTCTCGCTCAGTTTTTATTTATAAGTCAAATAAACGTAAATGTATTTGGCCGGGTGTCACTGGTATATCCTAACATACATGGTATAGGAGAAGCAGCATCAATGTGACAGTGTGCTACTGGGAGTAGTGCACCTATACCACTATAGTGACTCTTAAATGTAAAGGAGGAAAATGCAGAAAACATTGTATTTATATGAGGCCACTGGAAACTACTTCACTCTTTATATGCAGACTAGTGCCCCAGGTGTTGTTGCTTTTCATATCATATCCTGTTGACGGTACAATCTGAGCTCAAGGTCCACTTACTCACTCTGGAGCAGATGGTGGACAGTAAGATGGAAGGTTTGACTATTCACATTTCCATGACTCAAATGAGCAGTCTCCATCTCCATCATGATGATGCAACATGGGTGAAAGCATTAGAATGTGCGACTCATATCAACTTTATTTATATAGCGCCTTTCATACAAACATGAAGCCAAAAGTGCTTCATGTAGCAGGATTAACATAAGACACGCACAACAAATGAAAAAAAAAAATTTACAACAGCAAAACTACTACAATAGCAAAAGGTAAAATGAAAATATATATATAAAAAACTAAATTACACATCTAAACTGAGTGTTTATAGCTGCTCTGAATGCTAATAGCTGTGTAACAAATCACAGTAATATAAGAATAAGAGTTTCTAACCCCTGAAATGCTGACCAATCATGGATTGAAGTGGGTGTGACTGTCAGATTGCTGGCTTTGAAAAGTTAAAGAAATGGTTGGACACAACCATATATGGTGTCAGAAGCTCCTATATTAGAAAGCAAGTCTGAAAGTAAGTGACCCACGAGCTGAGGCTGTTTTGTCAAGCGCTGCTTCTGCGGTCACAAATGACCTCTCAAGCTCAAACCCTATCCTGGTTTTACAAATCTGGATAAGACCCCAATAAACTAAGGAGCTGACGGTGGCAAAGAGAAGGACACGCCCCCATCAACATCAACGGGACGACGGTGGAGAGAGTCAGCAGCTTCAGGTTCCTCGGGGTCCACATCAGCGAGGAACTGACGTGGACTCAACACACCGACACCATCACAAGAACGGCACGACAGCGTCTCTTCTTCCTCCGCAGGCTACGGAGGCTCAACATGGACACCGGGATACTCTGCAGCTTCTACAGGTGCACCATCAAGAGTATCCTGACCGGCTGCATCACCGCCTGGTATGGCAGTTGCTCCGCCCTCAACCGTAAGACTTCACAGAGGGTGGTGAAAACTGCGCAGCACATCACCAGGACGGAGCTGCCATCCATGGAGGACCTCTACAATCAGCGGTGTAGGAAGAAGGCCAACCGGATCACTAAAGACCCCCACCACCCCGGCAACAAACTGTTCCAGCTGCTGCTGTCTGGCAGACGGTACCGCAGCATCCGGTCTCGCACCACCAGACCACAGGCCATAAGACTGTTGAACTCTTGAGCTGTCAATTTTATTATTTATTACATTTTATATACACCTTAAATTTTATGTACTATAAAAGTCAATCTGCTACTTATGTTTATTTGTTTATTTGCACTACTGTGTTTATTCTGCATTTTACACTTTCCTTTCTTTTAATCTTTGTTTCTTTTATGTCGCAATGCTGAAGGAGCCTGAGAACCAAGAATTTCATTGCCTATGACGACTCCTGTAATTGTTGTGCACATGACAATAAAGAACCTTGAACCTTGAACCTTGAATACGTTGCTCTGAGAGAAACCGAGACGCTGTGCAACCTTTTACATGTTTCTAATGATTGTCCGTTATGAGCGCAGGTGCATGCTTACCCCCAGGCACACAGTCGGAGCAACAAAGGCTACGATGATAAACGATGTAATGATGATGTACGCTGGAATGGAAGCCTCACACAGGTAATATGTGGGATAGGTTTTTATCACTTCTTGCCCTCGTCTCAAATTGCCTGTGATAAGATAGAGAAGCCAAAACCAGCAGAGTGGTAAAAGCTGCAATGTCCAGGCAGCCAGAACCAAGGGGAGCTTATCCTCAACTGCTGAAGGAACTCAGACAATACAGAAATGATAGAGACACAGACGATCGCAAATCTGGATAATGACAGAATATGTATTCAGGGAAATGAATAACCATAGGGCGTCTCTGTGCTCTGTGTAAATGTCACATCCCAAATGAGCTCAAACCCATGATAGCACTTTTAAAGGAGCAGTTGGGTGCACATGGTGAACACATACTATCTTGTTTGTTTAATCTGTACAAATTAGGCATATTTCTCAAACTGTTCTTTCAACCAAACTGCGTGTAAACTACACATTCACTGCTAATGGTACCAGACACAGACGCCATCATAACCACCAACCTCACCATTGGGTATCAAATGGAATAATTTCAGCAAACATAATACATAAGCTATATTCAGTCAGTTCAGGGAAAAAAGAGAAAGAAAAATAAGAAAGAAAAAAAGTAGCAGAATAATTTTGAGAAGCTAATAAACCTTCTCCTCATTAATCTCCATTTCTGCCACCGGACATAGTGCCAGTGAAAATATAGTCCTATTCCTTTGATTATTCTTCCCACCTTAGAGCAACACACTCACATCAGGCAAACAGTTACCAACTCATTACAGTCCTCCTCTATTGCTGTTAAATTGCAGTCATTTGTGTCTCTTAGGCAGATAGACTGAGTGCTAAGCAAGCAGATGTGCCCTGGCTGAATTATAATTGCCTTGACCAAATCTCATTCTCAGCAGTTAAGACAATTATGTCTGCATAGTCTGTGTGCCTCTGCAAGACATGCATATGTGCAGGAGGCTAATATTAATAAACACGCCAACTTGGTCACACACCGGAGTACATCCATGCAGTTTATACATGGGCTGCTTGCTACTACTTTGCATGTACAGGTCGGCCTACAGCACCACAGAATCATCCGAGGCTTTTCCAGAGATAACTTCACAAAACCGTGAAGTATGTACTGGAGGACTGCCACGAGACAATTTTTACTTGCGGCATTTAAAAGGAGAAGTACAAGACAACGAGGGAAGTCACATAACCCCACCCCCCACCCCACCCCCCAAAAAACAAAAAAACCTAGACTGGCCATTGAGAGGGGAGAGAGACTGGGAGAAAAAAGAGTAGTATTGTTCTTTGTTTGAGAGCTCTCTCGCTTTCTCTCTCACACACATACACAAATAGAGTGCTGACACCAATAAGCAGTCAATGATTTTCCTAATGGTTCTCTTCTATGGAAAGGCAATTCTCCTGAGGATGGTTAAAACACTGAAAGCTATGTGTAAACTCCCCTCCTGTTAGTAGCTCTCTCTCTCTCTCTCTCTCTCTCTCACACACACACACACAAGTCTAAAACCAATCTTGGCAACCCGTCTTGGTTTCCTTTAACCTCTTTCGCTTTACATTGTTTCTGAGTGTGTCTGTGCGCCTCTGAGTCGATTAACCCTGTGTCTCAGTTTTTTCCCCTTTCTGCCATAAGTTTTTTTTTTTTTTACTTCTTCTCATAATTTCATTACACTTCCAGTATCACTCAGCCACAGTTTAACTCTCTTTTCTCTCATATATGACTATGCAGACACGTTGTCTCACTTTTAACAAAGTGCCTGCAGCTGTCATTGAGGGGAAACACAGAGGCCTTTATGAAAGCTTTATGTGCTTGTGGTAAAGTGCAATCATGAGAATGTTGCAACAGAGATGAGTGTAGGAAAGAGAGAGGACTTACAGGATACATGTTCGAAATGAAATTCAAAACATTTTCCAAAAAATGGAAATTCCAACTGTTTTACAAAAATTCACCAGGCTTCCCTGCTTTCTTGCCATAGATGCACAAATGCCTTAAGTATGCAGCAAAAAAGCATTTGACATTGTGCTCACACACACAATCACCCTAATTATCTCCTCTTCCTCTACCCCTCTACGCTGCACACACACACACACACACACACACATTTTCCCCCCATATTGTAATTTCTGTATACCTCTGAGGCATGCTGTCCAATGAAATGGAACAGAAACGGGAAGGATGGTTGGAGACAGATGAGAGGAGCAAGGAGTGGTGAGGATGGAGCGAGAGAAAAGGGAAAGAGAGAGGAAATGGGAATAAAATAAGTGGAACGACAGCAATTGACGAGAGAGAGAGAGAGAGAGAGGGAGGGAGAGAACGAGCGAGAGCTGAGTGAAAGAGCAGGCCAACTCCGGCGGCAGCGTGGAAGCGTCTGCGGAGCGTTGCTGATTTGATAGCACGATGATGATGGTGTTGATGATTCACCGCTGGTAAGAAATCAGAGAGAAGAACGTATTATTATCACGCAGCTCAATTACAGCGCAATTTCGCCCCGGCAGCGACAGCCTCTGCAGGGCTCCTCGTTGAAGCTGATTTGGGAGGCCTGCAGCGCCTTGGAGGACCAGTCAACGACTCAGCGGTGCGGTGAGACATCCCCACTCGAGATGGGAGAAGAAGAGAGGGAAGGAGAGGGCGACCGGGGAGAGGAGGAGTGGGAGCACGCAGGGATGAAGAGGGCGAGGAAGTAAGTCGAAGAGACGGATGCAAACGATCAGCAGGGTGGTGTCAGACAGGAAGGACAGACGGGCTCTAAATGCACTGCCGGCAGAGCAAACACCTGTTCGGTAATGAGCGCTAGCTCTCCGGCTGGTCCTGATGGTTTAACATGAATACTGAAGTGCAGCTATTCATGTGGTTCAACAGTGTTTTCAAATTTCATTTGCTATCAAAAGTGTATATGTGTGTTGTGCATGAGCCGGGAGTGAAGGAGCATCAGTGTCAGTATCTGCAAACTTTTGTTTGTGAGAGGGAGACTATGTGGGTGAGTGTTTTTTTTTCTCTTTCTTGTGATGCGTTTTATGATTTTATGCATTCTGTAGGTGTGCGCCTTTAGCACTGAGGGAACTCTGAAGCATGTGTGGGAGTGTGTGTGTGGACGTGCTTGCTTTTGTGTGGATCTTTGTGTGTGTGTGTGTGTGTGTGAGCGTGTACATTTCACTAGCACATCCCTGCTGTCTCAAGAGTAACTTCCAACATCCCATACAGCGGTTGCCCCACGGCAGAGGCAGCCTCAGTTGAACTGCTTCATTGACCTCGTAGTGAGGGATTCCTCAACATGACCTTGACCATAAACCCAAACCTCGATTCTCTCACATGCAATGTACCGGTCACTGTGTCCTGAGTATGTAACAGGTGATGTATGAGAGGATTCTGTAGCTACATGGATACCAATGTTACCAATGTGTCCTTCAGATGGTCTTTAGCGAAGCTTCAAAGCTGCACCTATCAATATTTTTTATATAATCTATGGATCAGATCACCATGTGTAATGTAAAAGGTGTTGCTTGTAGTAAGGAGCCTACACTTAATTTATCTCCTGTACACATTACGCCTAGTTTCCAGATGGCAGCTGTTTTAAAAAAAATATAAGCCATCTGTATAAGAATAAATGAGATTTGAAATTTGACCAGATGTTCCGAGCCAACTTACGGTACGAGACAGTTTTTGGTATTCGGTGGGTGCATTCCAACAGAGGTTCAGTACCAAGCGTTAAATGGTATTACATCAAACAGAAAATTGTATATGCCTTTTGCACATTTTTAGACATATATATTTTTCAGCATGTATGGGGGGCATATTTGGTATGTTTAAAAAATATTGTGATGTCGGATTCAAATAATGATCACTGGCCTGTCTAAGAGTCTGTAGTGTTGAATATCATCATTAATCAAAACAAAAGTTTTCCTCGTTTAAAAGGATCAGCCACTCCGATATGCAATCCAGATGTGGATGATACAAAGAACTACTGTATGTATCAGAAGCAAGTATCCATCAGTGGGATTAAACCAGTGGAATCGCAACCTGTTTAAAGTGGCAACGGAGAGCTGGGATTATTGAGCAGATTTGCTAAAACCCAGGCTCCCCGGTATAATCCTGAATGAGAGCCCCAATTTAGAGATGCTTGATAAAACCAGCTTGATCAATGTCTTCGCATCAGCCTACCTCTAAACCCCTAAACTTCACCAGCAGAGGGGAAAATTACAGGCCTGATCCCCGCATGCGTGGAGGCCATTTGGACTCAGGTTAGTTTCCAGAAATGGTCTGCAACCACACAGTCTTTGCCAGCACGGGCCCAGGCTACATTAACAAGCCTTCCAACCAAACCGGGTTCCCCGAAGGATTATGCCGGGATTTTAGTCCACGTCGGATTTGTAGAAGGGATGAGACGTTTATCTTTTCTTTTTTCCCCCCAAACATTTCTTCCCTCAGCTTTCCTCTGTCTTGCATATCTGTCTCTCTCTGCCTGGCCCCATCTCTCTCTTTCTTTCTCCTCTCACTTTGTCTCTTAATCACAGATAGACATAAGACTTCTGGGGTGTTGGCATTCAGCTCCAGTGGTGAAAATAAGAAAAAAGGAGTAGGAGGAAGAAGGAAAAAGTGCCGCTGTCAGTTCCTCTCCTCTTGCTCCACGGGACTGGAAGGACAAAAGCTTTCCCTGACAGGCCGGATCGCCCCTATCTCAACCCAACCGTCGTGTCATCACCCTGGGTCTTCACCACACTGCCATGTACTCTTTTCTCCGCCTGTCACAAACCCCCGTGTCTTATTAGAATAACACAATACGTGGGGATTAATGCGTGGTGTGGTGAGGAGGAGATAGCAAGGCAGTGGCTCACGCTCAGTGTCATTAGTCTGTGTGGGTGTGATTACATGTTCTTGTGCATTTGCGTGTTACATGTGGATCAGCGTGTTGCATGTCAATTTAGCAGCGCTGCAGCGATTTCAGAGAAGTGGGCAATCGGCAGTAGGCTTCCCCCACGACGAGGCTGTCAAGTGTTTTTCAGTATGATGTGACCATTATAGCTGAGAGACAAACACACTCCATAGTGTCTGATGATCCCCTACAGGAGTCTGCTCATGGTGAATGCTGCAGGGGCGACAATATGGAAGCTATAGATGCAGTATATGCTGTGATCAGGCTGAAAATCCTGCAACAAAAGGGATATATGACTGTCACTCCAGGCAATTTGACATGTCATCAAAATTTGGGAAAATAATTTTTACTTTTTTTTTTATCAAAAACTCAGCTAATCCCTTCACCAGGACTGTGTGGGTTTCATCCTCACTTCATCTGTGCTGGCAACATGAACGACCCACCGCACAACTGTCATTAGGTTTCGATTTTTTTGAGTGTTGCAAAATCATGACCGGAGCACAGAAACATGTGACATCAGCTTCTCCCTGTCTGAAACAAACCAGTTGGAAGGTGCAGGATGAAAACAAACATGGCAGCTGAGAACAGACATTTTTGGGGGCTTTAAAGTTCTGCTCTGAGACGCATGCTGTGTGCCTGGATTTAAGACTAAACTCCGATCAAATGGCTAATCCTGAAACTAGCCAATGACTAAATAACTACTGAAAACTACTACTACTACTGCTTCTTAGTCATTTTTTAAATATCATTCCTTTGTACTGAGCAGTTCAATCCAATCACCATCAATAATGATCAATGCGACGTGATGCAATTCAAGCACATTGTCTCAGTAGTCAACACTAATCTCCTTTCATAAAATACATAGATCTATTTAAAGAGATAATCCTGAAACTGCTAAACAGCAAGGGATTGGAGAGATGGGTCTAATAACCCCCCACATATGGTGACGGTCTAGTCCAAACCTGTGTGTGTGTGTGTGTGTGTGTGTGTGTGTGTGTGTGTGCGTGCAGACTTTTAGCTTTCTGCTAAATATCCACATGGACCTGACTTCAGATAAAACTAATTCGGCTACTCCACCCCGGCCCACAGCCTCATCTTCCTATCTCTCTCTCTATGTCTCTCTCTCTCTGGGCTGCCTGCTAAGCCTCTTACCTATGGGATTATTGGCAACGCTAGGTATTATATAGCTTCATTCATCTGGATGATGCGTTATTAATGTGTTTGGGAATGAAACCATCTGTAACAGGGGCTGAGGATGATGGGAGGCCGGGGGGGCTGGGGGGGGGGGGGCGACAGAGTGATGCAACTCTAATTGGTGGTAATGGTGAGATTTGTTTGAACGGACTTGACAGGAGAGAGATCAACAGTAGTTATGATCTTTGATTTTGCATTTTGCAAATGAGGCATCAAGCTGAGCACAAAGCACACGCAGACATACACACAGTCCGACAGGGGAGGAAGGATAGTGACTTATTGTCATGCTCTGCCCCCTGACATGAATCTTGATGACATTGTGGACTTTGTTGTGCTGTTTTTGTTTCCTGATTTATTTTGTTGTGTTAGTGTGCCTTCTGTCTGTTGACTCCCTGTGTTGATTGCCCTGCCCTGATGCGTTCACCTGTGTCTTGTTGTCCCTGCCTCCCTGGTGGGTATATATCGTCTTGGTCTTTCCCTTTGTCTTTGTCGGTTCATCTGTTCTGACTTGCTGTTTTGCCCTGCTGTTGTTTGGCGCTCCTTTGTTTCTGTCTTATGGATTTTTGCTCCCCATGTTCCTCCGCAATTCCCTTTGCAACCCCCAGTGATCTCCTGAGTTCCCCAGTTTTCAAGTTTGGATTTTTTGTTTCTTGTGACAAGTCTTTGTCCTTTTTCTTTGCTTCCTTTTATGATAGGGACACTGTTGTTTCTGTTTAAATTCAAGTGCCTGCACGCCCTCGCCCGCCTGCCTCTGTCTGCATTTGGGCCCTTCACCTTGTTTCCCCGTTACAGTTATGTGTTTGTTAAGCCCCTTTCAGATATCACTCTGTAAATGCACTGTCGCAAAAGACTCCCAAATTGATTTTCTTTGAAGGCCTCTCTGGAAATCTCCTTACTTTGCCCCTTTCAGACACAGTAGATGTACGGCCCAATTCGCACAGTATATATCTATGAAAGCAGTGGGTTCTTGGCTTTCAAACATACAGACAGGTGACAAGCAAGGATGCCACTGCTTGCACAAGACATGATGCATCACGTACTGCTATGGCCTTCACAGGCACCGGATCTCAACCCAACAACCCAGCACCTGTGTGAGATTTTGGTTGTTATGAGCGTTGTTATGCGACACTCTCCAGCACAGTCATCAGGACTGAAAACCTTTTGGAAGAATGGTTTTCAAGGAGCAGAGACTCTGACTCTGAACTTTTTTTGTTGGTTGTTCCTTTTGTCTCACGTCTGTAGGTCTCTGTTACGGAGAAGCACCACACTGACTGTCAAACATGACAAGATCAGTCCTGATGGAGCCGCAATACTTGTGCGACTAATGTTCTTTTAATTAAAATTTGATGATGTTAGTCAGTCTTTCCATTAATCATTTAGTCCATAAGATGTCAAAAAATAATAATAAATGCTTGTCACAACAGCGAAAACTCAATGTATTTAATTTACAATAACATCAAGCAGAGAAAAGAGGCAAATTGCCATATCTGAGATAGCGGAACCAGAGGAGGTTTAAGTTTCTCTGCTCGTCAAGAGATTCAGTTTCAAGCCATTTAACACGAAATCCAATCTTCTAAGTTATTGAATGACATGTACGGCCAATTTCATACATTATCTTTTGATC
Source organism: Psettodes erumei (assembly GCA_016785225.1). NCBI lineage: Eukaryota > Metazoa > Chordata > Actinopteri > Pleuronectiformes > Psettodidae > Psettodes > Psettodes erumei. The sequence goes on along the minus strand of JAFBJZ010000004.1, from coordinate 56,926 downwards.
CTGGTTCCGTTTTATAGTGTTTCTTTTTCTAGGGAAAATCTAGTAAATCCACTTGACCATAAAAGAAAATCTGTGAAAAAATGTATGATCTAACCTGGGAATCACTTTCAGACACTTCTAGTCTCATTGCAGCTGCTAATGCTGAACCTTGATACATTTTTAGGGTCGATTAAAATGCGTCTATAACAATGAGCATCAGATTTGGCAGGATGACTTGTACTTGTAATTACTTTGTAATTATTTGTAAAATACGGTATACATTCTGAAAACAGACAGTTTTCTATGAACGCTGCCCTGTTGGATATATCACGGAGATTGAACTTATGAAACTATCACCTCTTGAGCAAGAGGCAACATAACTAAGAGGACTGCGTTGCTCGTGCTGCCGGGTTTTGTGCTGCGAGTGTTCGTGTTGTACTTGCACATTTCCCTGACACCTGTTGAATGGCTGAATGGCCATCCTGCCTTTTAAACCAAGTCAGCCAAGAGATCGCTGCCCCTGCAGCAAACAGATTACATGGTTACCACAGAGAGGAGGCCCGCAAGCACATCTCACGCCTGTGCTAGAAGGAGCGCTCAGCAGGGAGGTGCTTGTGTGTGATGTTTGAGCTGCTATGGATACCCGAACTTTCAGTCCACAAACTATACATAGTCTGAAGTTTTGGGATTCCACACTGACACTGATATTTTGCATATGAGTGGGATCAGCTTAGTGAAATAACATGACAGGGTTTTAACGGCATACTGCATTCTGATAATAATGATTTTTTTTCCCCACTGGTGCGGGTTTTTGAAGGATGATGGTGTCGTGTATACAAATTACATTTCAACATCAAAGTGTCTTGGGTTGGTTTTTTTTTTTGACGCGTCCCTTTCAAGTGGGAGGTGCGCATTTCTTCCCTCAGATCTGAATATGTTTGCAACTCTCTCCCAGACTACCGGCACTTGAAAAAGAAGCTCCCTCCCTCTCTCTCCATGTGAAATCACAACGACAGATGGATGGACTGATAGGCAGGCTCAGCTTTACTTTTCCCTCATTACAGGTTTTACAGAGTAACACTTTATTGATGTAATGATTGGGACGTTTGAATTTTTAAATCACACAGTGCATGTTCAGGGTGTCTCTGGACTGTTATTATGTACGTTCAAAGGTCTGTTTAAAGCAAAATAGCTCACACTCCAAGACGATTTACATTGGGGAGTGCCAATTTAGCTGCCAATTACCACAGCTAAAGTGGCTTTGCTATGATACAAAACCCAGCGCTGACAGTGACTGGCACATGAAACGGCACGGGAACAAACTACATGAGTGATTGGTGTGGGATAGGCAAGGTGAAAGAAAAGACTTTCAGGGAAAGCCACACAATAGCGTACCGTTATTTTTACTCCTTTTTGATATTAGCATTGTCAGTCAAAAAAAATCACAATCAGAATCAGAGAACTAACTGTTCGAACTGAGTCAACAGTGCTGCCATTTGTGCTGTGTCAACTCTGACAGGACGCCCCCTCGTCACAGCCTATGTTCTATCACTACAGTATGAGCCTTTTCCAAAAAAGGAAATTGGAAATAACGTGTGTATATGTGAGTGTGTGCGAGCGTAGCTATAAATACGTAAGTGTATGTGGGTGTGTTTGTGTACCGCTGCTTCCCTTCATCTACGTACGTGCATAATTTTGGGTGTTTGTGTGACTTTTTTGAGTGTGCGTCCGTGTGAGTCAGCACTGCGATCATGGAACCCAGTGGCATGAATCACATTGTGGTTGCGGTGATGGTTGGAGAATAGATTTGGTAGCAACAATGGCTTCAGCAAAGCTCCCAACTGCAAAACATATGCAGTTGTTCTGTACATGAGCGTCGTGCAAGCAATTATCCCAGCATGACTCGAGTGTTTTCTAGGTAATTGTCATTTTCAGTCCCTTTTTTGTTAATTCTGACATCCAAGACTCATCCTGTTCCTAGTCAAGCTCGAAAACCAACTTGACAGGCTCTGACTGCAGTAAATTAACCACAACTGTATGAGAACAAGAAGCATTTTTTTTCTCAAAAGTTACATTTTTGTGTCTTCCTCTCAGACACAAAATGAGAAAAAGATCTTCTGTCAGTCACGAACTAGCCAAGTAAAGCATCTGCTTGCGCTCTTTTTTTTTTTGCATAAACTACATCTCCACCAGAGACATGCACAGTGGGAAAATAACTGTGCTGAACATCTTTTAAATAAGATGTAATGTATAATGTTTTGTGGTTAAGCTTGTCATATGTTTATTATCACCCTACTGTGGAACAATGTCAGAAAAGTGAGGTAAGTGTGTGTTTTTAATGGCATAGGAAACCATTAGGAAAAGTCAGTGCAAGGGAAAAAGTGTACATCAGAGGTAGGATTACGTGTATTACCATGACTAACAGGGAAACTCTTTACGACATGTGTGAGCTGGACGCCCGCTGGGCACGTGGGGATCATGACAGTATACGACTACCGTGGCAGATGGAAAGAAAATGCTGACGACCAGATGTGGAGCTTTTACTCAGTCTCCTGCTGAAGGTAGCGTCTGGCGCATTCGTGCTTTTTCACATCCATTACCAGGACCACCTTAATAAGCACTTATTAATAATAATTGTGAGGCCATCTCCTATAATAAACTGAAGTCAGGCAAAACAGGACAGGCTGATAATTACTGAGCAGAAATTTCTGATGAGGAGTCTGCAACAGGTAGCCACAGCCTGGGTGAAAAAAAAAACTTCACACTCATCGCTCAGCTAATATGCATGCGGGATTATATTCAGATACACGAGGCAGCGGAGATGTGAGCAGCAAGCTGTGGTGTCTGCTGGACTACAAAGCGGCTACGCGCTCTATCACCATTTCCTGAATAGACACAACAGGAGACAACCACTAATGACAAGGGCAGCTCCTGCCTGCTGGGATGGCACATTCAAAGCTATGCATAATGTTCCCACCCGACGCAAGTTATCGCGGAGAAATTCTGCTATTGTCGTACTGTAGCTTCTGGCTCGTTCTATTCTGGATCAAAGTGCTGCTCTCCTCTCTCTCAGGCACGGAGCCTCATATAGCATCAGTTGGCGCTTATGCGTCAGCCTTAGGCCGGACAACTCTGCCTTGCCAAGCCACACACACACACACACACACCACCCACGGGGAGAGAAAGAATGAAAATGCAGTGATTAACCAGTTGAGGGAATGCATGTGGCCGAGGGCGACCAGTTGAATGTTAAGAGTCAGAGAAACAGCAGAGAGCAGGCTGACAACCTGACAGGCTGGCAGCAGGCGAGGTGACTGGCTGGTGGACTGACTGACTGACTGGTATACAGGCTGTGTAAATTGCCTCGAGGCGACCGGGAGGAAAGCCTTCCTTTAAAAGGTCGTGAGCGCAGATACACCGTGTGTTTTTAATGTCAAAACACTTTGGGACAAATTGGTGTTGTCGCAGCAGCGAAATAAATTTAAGACACAAATGATGTACAGTTGCTGTGATGACATTTATGTATGGCAATACTTCTATACAACAAGAAATAATAATATCCCAGAGTGCTATAATTTCAATTCACCAACAAGCACCACAGTCTTAAGTCCCTACAGGACCATTACGGTGATAGAGTGATATTTGTGATATTTCATTGGAGGATTCTCTGACTGTCAAAACAGAGACAACCGCCTCAAATGTAACCTTGGCATGACTTTGTTCTGTGGAGACGCCGGCAGGTGGGACAAACAGTCCTACCAGATGAAGTGAGTGAGTCACTGTAAAATGTGCAGAGGAGACAGATGATACAGTGCGCGGCTCAGAGTGACTGACTGCGCGCGGAGGCCACAGTGTATCACACTACATCAAAGCCGGTTATCTGCTGGTTGCACGGTGGCTGGGAGTAGGCTCCACTTGAATGGCTGGCAACTTTACGAGGGGAGCAATGCTGCACGCTCGCAAGGAACAACTGCGTCCAATTTCTTCGGGGCAGCCTGTAACTGCTTGAGAGACCATGCGGGCAAGAAGCTCAATTTTCCAGAATTTTAATTCCAGACATCAGGTTGTGAAAATTAATCACATGCTGCACAGAAGCACTGTACAAATACAAAACCTGCATGGTGTGTAAGCCTCCGGGGCATGGAGGAGCAGTCAGTGGAGTCTACAAATAAACATTTGGATTTTGGACAGCATTTTTTCAAAATATATTTATATATTTCCAGTGTGCAAAGCATGGAATTAGCTCGACTGCTTCTGAATGGGCACAGTTCCACAAGCTAATTTGGTTTTATTTGTTTGGTGTGCAAGATGTTCATTATGGGGCTCTGCCTGTGAGCTCTGGCTCCACGATCATATCTGTCTTGACCTCTGCCTTGCCACTACCAATAAAACTGCTGGCAGTTTCACAAACAACAGATGACTAATCCTTGCCCACTCATCAAATACAGCCCGGCAAATTAGGTTATGTTTCGATGTTGGCCTCGCTCAGACAGTGCTGCTGAGCCGTGCAGCGACTGTATTTGACTTAAAATGCCAAATAGACCGTGACAGGTATAAGCTACAGCCCCAGTGAGTGACTCTGCTGCTCAGGCACCTCCACGGCTACTATCTCACGAAAAAAGGATTTGCCCTGCCACGCTGTCTCTCCGTGCCCCGGAGTGAACTGCGCTCCGAGTTCCGATTTCATACTCAGCGTTTGGCATTTTAAACTGGAGTGCGCTCGTTCGAACGGCGCAATGTGGCTCCTGTCCACAGCGGAGGATGCCCGTCTCCCGGCGTCGGAGGAGTGAAAAGGGGCTCGTTTGCATCCGTCTCGCCTAAGACGTCCAATCGCTTCCCTACGAGGCAGCCTTCAAGTGACAACAATCAAACGCTCATTCATTTAGAGGCCCGGCCGTGTTCGGCTTGTCTCCCAAAAGCGCAAACTGGAAATGTTTTGACCTGCCTGCCAAACCCCCCTCCCCGGGCTTCATCCCCGGCGAGACACTCTTTTTTTCCCTAGCGGGGATATGATGTGAACACATCGGCAGCGCCTCTGTCTTACCGGCTGCTGTATGTGGCGAGACGTCCCCCTCCCAGGCGGGGGAAGATGCTGCTGCCGCCGCGGCGGCTGGACCCCGTGCTGGAAATAGTCGCTGCCAGCGGCTTTGTTGCCCGCGACCCGGTCCCTCTTCTCCCGCACGCTGGAGCCTCCGTTTTCCCTGTCTTCGCCGGAGTCGAGGCTGCTGAAGTTCCACACGATCAGCGTCTGCACCAGCAGCACGGTGAGGGCTGCTATCAGGGCGGACCGCGACCGGCGGGCCAACCTGCGAGCGCACAAGCCGCCGACCATCTTCGCACCGGGGCTGCACGGAGCTGGAGGACCGTCTGTGGCTCTGCGCAGCGCGACGGGGGGAAGGAGTGGAAGTACAGGGAGGACGAGGAGGAGGAGGAGGAGGAGGGTGAGATGGTGGAAGAGGAGGAGGGAGGGAGAGAGGGAGGCTGAGCTTTACGGTGGCGAAGGCGACGAGGAGCATCGAGAAGGAGAGGAACAGGGCCACCGTGTGGCGAAACTCCGAGAGAGGGCGTTCGCCCTTCTCTCCTCTTCTCTGTGTGAAAGGAATTATAGGCTGCTCTAAAACTTTATCTGTCTGAGGGATTCCGATAATGACCAAAATACCTGCAAATGCTGAAATGTGCCAAGCCTAATGTCCGTATTTCAAGGCAGAGAACAGTAGGGCTGACAGCCACTTAACTATCCCAACAGGCGTGTAGCTGTAGGAACACTAGGCCCCCTGATATATTTTTTCCTTGGGCACCTTTTAACTAATTTATCTGTCCCAGTGGAATTTCTATCTTTTGCTCTGTAAGTTTTATCTCCATTCTACACCCCACCTGCTAGATCCCAGCAGCAATCCAGTTGGAAAATGTGCTTTTTCTTCCCTTCCTTCCAGGTGGTGTGCTACAGCTGTGCCATGGAGCCAGTAAGAAGCAAGACAGTCCAGCATGGCAGAAAACTACAGGTATGTGGGTTGGTCATCTGACTGACCGTCTTTCTTATGCCACCCGGTTGTTTACCCTCATCATTCCCTGACAATTCTGTACCCATACTCAAAAATGCTTGAAGCTTGGTAATCAGTACATTCAGCTAAATGTCATTCCTTGTGCATGATAGACACATAGCACTGACATGAGGTACATGTAGGCTACAAGATCTCAAAACATGGGCAGACAAAACATGAATACAACTGGTATGACTGGTGTTTAAAATGTCTGCAGGGCGGTAATTTTAAGAAGTAACTGAAAGTTTTAGTTTAAAAGTTGTTGATTTTTAAATTTGTTTTTACATTTGTTAGGAGCAATGTTGTAAAGTAGGGTTTCAAGTCAGTACTGAACATGTAGTACAGATCAAGTTAAGATGTCCTGTGACTTGACATTGGAGGCACTGAAGAGTTAGTGGCACTGACAATAGGTGTCGAAATACAGATCATAGAGCTTTTGATATAAAATAACAAATGTCTTATGGTTATTGACTGGATTAAAACAAACCTTAGATGAAGAAATTATTGCAATTTTGTTGATGAAAAACGATCCTACTCATAACTGGCCATCTCCTTGGATTTGTCTGTAAATCTAGATACAGTATGTAGATCAGTCTGTTAGTTTTGACTCCATGTGGTAATTATTAAGAAAAGTGACAAAATCATTTGGAAACCCTGACTTCGTTCACACTTACAGGAGAACTGTCTACCGCTTACTGAGACTTTGTGTAGGAAGCTTCATAAATAACTCCAGGGTGGGAATATTTTTAGTCCAATCAAACTTTCAGCACAATTCTTAGGAGTGATTCAGAGATGCTTGTTAAAAAAATGCTTCCTGAGCTCTATTGAAATGCAAACACCATGAGTAAAAGAGATGGAAAAGCCTCTCTGGCAGATACACAGCCCAATACCTCACCTGCACCAAGAAGGTAATTTTGCGTGGTATGTACGTTAGCAGGATGAAATTCATGCTGCCAAGCTTCAGACCTGAGCCAGTTATAGAATGAATAAGAAATACTCCTATGAATAATTTTACACTTTTATTTATGATTTAAGAAATTCTTTATATACTTTGTGGGCTAAAATAAGCTGTGCTAAATCGCTAAATCTGTGACTCAAGTACTGATGGCAATGACACATGAGTGTTGTGAAATAAGGACTTAAGTAATGTTTACCAAAAATGCTCTCCCTTGAACACTGAATCAGCCAGCAACAAAAAATGTTATGTGTCAGGGCTGCATCACACCATTGGTCATGGTGTAGTGCACATCTATGACAGACCACTCAACCCTCAATGATACTTACATCAGCCACAACATTAAAACCACCAGACTAACATTGTGTTGGTCCCCCTCGTGTCTCCAGAACAGCTTAGATCCATTGAGACTCCACAAAACCTCTGAAGGTGTTCTGTTGTATCAGGCACATAGCATCACTATTCTTACTGTCATGATAGCAATCAGTCTGAAAGGCTTAATTACACCAGTAATTGAACCCCCCCCCACACACACACACACACACACACACACATATCGATTGAGATGGCCACCTCCTCTGAGTCCATTTCTGCTGGAGGTTTGCTGGAAGATTTTCCTCTCCACTGTCACCAAGAGCTTTCCCATTGTGTGCCCACTGTCTCTCTCTAACATTGTTAGGTCACAGCATTACTCGTAGTAGTGTAAGTAATTAGTAAAGTGCCTTGAGATGTATCTTGTGAAACGGTGCTATACAATTAAAACTGGATTGGACTGGATCAGATACCTATAAGTTTTTAAGTAGCAAGTTGGGGCTTCCATGGATGGGACTTGTTTTTCCTGTACATCTCAAAGATGTTCGATTGGACTGAGATCTGGAGTTTGGAAGCCAAGTCAACCTGTTGAACCCTTTTATCATGTTCCTTTAATCAGTCCTAAACAATATGTGCTGTGTGGGAGTGGACCAGCTTTTGCTCCCCACTCACATCAGTGAGCCCTGAGCACCCCTAACTTGTCACCACTTCATTTTCGGTGGGTACTGACCCATGCATACTGGGAACACACCACAAGACCTGGTGTTTTAGAGATGCTCTGACCCAGTCCTCCAGCCATTGCAATTCAGCTCTTTTCAGAGATGCTCAACATACTTATAATATACATTTTCCTGCTTCCAATTCATCAACTTGAAGAACTGACTGTTCACTTGCTGCTTAGTGTGACAGGTAACATTGTAACCAGACAATCAATCTTATTCACTTCACCTGTCAGTCATTTTAATGCTGTGGCTGATTGTGTAAATGAAAAAGCTTGTACTGTACATTGAGACATGCCCATTAGAATAATTATGCTGAGAATATTACCTATTCAGAATAATATTCATATAAATTAAGTCTGTTAAATTATATTTTGTAATATAATAAGAAAAACATGTGGGCGGCCTGCCAGCACAGACAGACCCACATGCACATTGTATCTGGAACGTGTGTAGGTGCTTCCTAACTTTATTAGGATACACTGTATGCTCACTTAAATATTTTATAGGCTGAGAACATGTAGAAATGTTTACATATGGCATGTTTTCCTCATTCGATTAAGACTCATATCATATAATTTTAATGCAGTAAAGTCTATAATTTATTCACATACATAGTGAATTGCAAAATACTCATTCTGAGAGGAGGCTGTGGTCCATGCCAGGCTGACAACAGCGAGACTCGGAATATCAAGAACTCTGCAGCTGTGGTAACTGTTGCCACGCTTCAGGACAGCAGATATTAAAGAGCCAGAGAATGCCTCCAAATTCCACTTCATATTTTGTCTTGAATTTTCCTGTGGCTGTAACACACAGCATTAAAGGAGAAGAGTTTTCAGCCACCCTGACGCCTTTTAAATTCTCCATTCAGATATTTCACAATTATGTAATACTTTTTGGAGTAACAAAGAAGCATCTGTTGCCAACTTTTGATGTTACCTCATTGTTATTAGTTACAATTAGCTGCCATGGATTGTATTTGCCAGTAATTTACCTGCATCCTTGCCGCATGTTTTCAAAGACATGTTCGATATCCATATTTTAAATATTTAAAACGACACTTGTCTTTTTTGCCACTGGGGGACACTAGAACAGACAGAAAACACCAAATTTTACCTTTTAAAGATGTTATTCATTGAATCCACTAGCAAACATTTAGGTTACCTTTTACAAAATTGACTAGCTAGTCACTGTGAGCCATTTGATTCAGATGGAATACAATGGGTTAGTCACAGCTTTTTCACTAAGATTACTGTTACTCCCTGCTGTGGATAGAAGCCAAGTTGATGAGCTCAGTTGGTGCAGCAGAAAAGCAAAACTTCAGAGGGTAATAACTCTCTGTGAGTTAATCCCTACAAGCGACACCTTTCGCATTACATGCAGTCAATCCATTCTCTTGTTTAAAATAAAAATATTGATCGGTGCAGCTTTAAAGAGTAGATGCACTACTGAGGACCAAGCCGATGAGGAAGCTACCTGAGTGACAACCGTGGCACAGTGAGAAACAAGACCCATCGATCTAAAGGTTTTGAGTCTGCCGATGTTAAAGTGCCACCAGCTGTAACACTGGTTCGCCTAATCACTCAAAGCGGACAACTGTTGTGGATGTTAAGGTTACAGTTTCACTCACCCTGTATTCAAATGAGATCCTAAGCTTTTAAAGCTGCTGCACTCTGTGGGGAGTGCTTTTCATTCATCAAGATCTGACACGCAAGGGATTGTTACATCAGACTCTGTGTACTGGTAAATGAGAGAAGAGACTACTTCCTACTCCAGGCATTTATCATCAGTGGCTCTCTGGTGTTGAATAAGTGATTGAGCTTAAGGCTTCTAAAGGTTGTACATGGAATAAAAGACTTTTAGCCCATATGAAGTTTCTGTCGAAAGCCAAGTTTAAAGAGGTTTGACTGAAGGACAGAATAAAAAGTCTCCATTTACGCGCGCGCTGTTATGTTCATTTCTTTATTTCATATATAAAGGAAGACATTTTTGCCTCCCTGCTAATTGCAAACCAATGCTCAGAATGCTTTGGTGCTTAGGATATTACCAAATACTAAACAGAATACATTTAACACTTTATTCATTTAATGCTGAAAAATCACTTCGACACCCTCAAGACAGCTATTCATGGTCAAAGTCATTTTGGTCTCTTTGTCTTTGTTTCACAGTAACAAATCACTGAGGTGAATAAATAAGATTGTCGACCTGACGCAGACAGTAGCTATATCTTTCTGACAATAGGTGGTTAGATGTTGAATGAAGGGCACCATAAGATAACTGGGGGAGGAAAACAAGAAAATTGCTAGATGCAGTGATCTGCATATATCAAGTCTTGGATTGGGAAGTGAATTATACACTGTAGTGGCTGCTGAAACACAGAAAAAGAAGTTATCATTTTGAGCACCGCACTGTGGTTTTCATCTTCAGGAATGCCTTGACTGACACGCAGACAAAGCATATTATGCAAAGCCCAGAGCAGCAACTCAAAGGCCACAGGAAGATATTTCTCTGGGACTGCGACTCGCTGACCTTGTGGTTCTTAACTTGACAAGGCAATTAGACATTCCTGCCTTTTTTTTAGAATTGTATGTGGGCTTTTTACAATAGCTCTCCATTTTTAGCCTAACTGCTTGTTATGCTTATCCCTGTACACGTCTCCTGTAGCACAGAGCTGGAACAAGGGGCAATTAAACATATCATTCCAAACTTTAACAAAATTAGAGGGAATAATCTGTATGTCATCTATCTTGCAGGCAATCATCTGGCTAGGTAGGCAGGAATACAGTGCTGTTGGACTTCAGCACTTGTCACAAAGAAGAGTTGCTGAAGTAGTCTGCCATCCACGATCAAGTGTTTAATCTATATTCACGTCATACAGCTCTCGATTTTTTTTAGCATTTGAATTGCAGCACAAATTATTAACTCGGTATTTCTGCAGGCAAGCAGAGCCAATGCTTCAGAGATAAGGCTGCAGGCACAGACAGATAAATGTTGTGTTGAATTTCAGCATGTCTTTATATGCTCACATACACTCTAAAAATATTTGAGCATCTTATGTTCTTTTTTACTTCATCAAGGAGAATAAGGAAAGGGAGGGAAGAGACAGCCTGCGAAGGAAAGAAATCTAAAGTTGTTAATTATGACATAGATGAGAAAGAGGAAGGGCAGAAGGAGGGGGGAGAAGGATGAGTTGCCATTAGTGAGAGTGAAATGAAAGAAGAGCAAGATGAAGAAGAGTTAAAATACAAAAATAGATTCAATTGGAAAGCAGGGGTGAAGTTAGAAAAATGGGACAGAAAATAGAAAATAACATAATGAAATCATGGCAAGTATGCCTACAGGTGTACTAAATTAGTAAACAGCAAAAGAGAGATAGATGAGGGCAGAGTTGGAGCAGACACACAAAAGCATTTATGAGAGCAATGTAAAGAGATGAAAGACAGAGAAAAGGAAAAATAAAATGAGACGGAGAACAGCTCATACTCCTCTAGCAGCAGAGCCGTGCCTTCCTCTCTCATTAGCCATAGCTCTGTTGCTTAGGGGACCGAGTGGGCCGACTGTCGCCACGACGATGGTTACCATTCCCCTTGGCAACAAATGCTGATTTTAATTAGAGCCGACCTCTTTGTCACTCAGAGAGACAGACAGACACACATCGACTGACCAGAGTCACACTCGCTGGGAGATTCAGGCAAGCGTGCAACCCGTCCTCACAAACACTCTCCCTGTGTCTTCTGAGGTACGAATAACAGACAGAAAGAGGAGAGAGAGTGAGCGAGAGAGAGAGAGACAGATGAGCAGCCAGCTGGTGGAGTGAGTCTGGGACAGGAGGGAGGAAAAACTCGGGTGGGCGCTGCGCAACATGACTGGTGAAGCCTTCGGCATCCTGCTGCAGGACACTCTCATGCGCTCAGTGTTTTATGTAATCCGGCAGCGTGCTGACTGGAGCGCAGGAGAGCACAGAGAAACACAGCGGCAGACAGGTGTCCTTGACAGCAATGCCCCAGGGGACCAGAGAGAGCCTTTTTTCCCCCACTGTGATACGACGAGACTAAAGAGGCAGATGTGGTCCGTACATGCAGGGAACATACAGGAAGGGAGATAGATTTGTCTGACTGATTTTATATAAGTGCAAAGAGCCGCTAAAAGGTGCAGTGTTGAAGCTGTTTTATAAGATGACCCAGGGCACAACTCATCTGTATTGCCTGTCAAAGACTGACAGTGTCACGAGTCTGAAGAGCTAAAGGCCTGTGGGTTCTCTTTCCATTTCAAATGGCTATTCAATAAACCCCTCCTCCATACAGTGATTGTCCAATCATGGTTTAGCAAACATAATGAGGCATGGCAGGCCTGTCAAGCTTTGTATTTTTCCCCATGATTAAACTGTTCGTCTGCAAACATCAGCATGTCTGGCTAACAAGCTTACTATCAACAGAGCATTACTGTATTTTTTAAGGTGGTACTTTGTCAGAGTTTAGAGCAACAGCAGCGGCGCTTGGCCTGCTGTGGTCTTGAGTTTAGATAGCACTGGGTTTGCTCAACTCATTTCTTTCATCAAATCTTTTACTAGTCAAGCATACGTTTGGTGACATGACATGACATTAACTTTTTGCCTGGGATATTCACCTTTAGCGTCAGTATTGCATCATGTACATATGTAGCCATCATATGTAAGATCTTTTGACTGGGGTCTTGTATTACAATGAATCAGCTGGAAACAGTGAAAGGTCAGATGGAGTTTTCAACCAACTCAGGTGGTTTTAACATAAGCATTATTCAATAGCAATGATCATTCCCAATCAAGTGAGAAAAGAGAAGCATTCTTTTGTTGGCTTCTGTGTAAATTTGAAGACAGTTCGCTTCAAAAGATGCTGCCACTTTCATGCACACAGTAAATCTGCCACAGTTCCCATCGTAACTCCGTTTACCATACATGAAAATCTTCAAGTACAACAGTAGCTGAAGGGGACTGGGGCTTAGCAAATGGTCAGTAAGGGAATGTACAGACACCAAGACAAGCTAAGATTAGTACTTATCACTATTCTGTGTCCTGGAGCACTTACCACCACAGTCGGGGCTCACAAAGGTCACTGCAAAGTTACCGAAAGGTCAGGCTGTTGAAGCAAAATATTCCTCCACTAAGTGACACATCTTTGATGTGACAGTGCCGTTTAGACCACTGGTGACAGCTTGCTGCTGTGATTGGCTCATTTGGTAGCTGAGCCAGGTGATGTCAAGTCACTTGCCTTATCCTATATGGCGAGAGGCTGTCTGTCAGTTTCCACTGGCACATGTGTACACGTGTGTGGATGGAGCATGTTTCCTGAGGAAATGGATGTATTCCAGGATACTAAGCTTTTCTCACGTCAGACATCTTATCCTGGAGGAACGCAGTACTTCTTATCAGGAACAAAGCGGAAATCACCACCAGGGAAAACAGACCATCCAGTACAATGTGAAACGACAGCTTTAAAAGGGCAAACGGATAAGAAAAAATGAAGTCAGCCAAAGGACATTTTCTACAAGACAATGCATTAACACCATATGTGTTGTAAAGTGGAAAACCAGTGAAAGACGCGAAAAACGTGCACATCAGAGGGATGATTTATTATGTTGGTTGGAATGGGACAGAATTCCATATTTGCCATATTAAAGAATTTTACACGCTATTGGAGAAGCAATCTTCATCATCACTGTCAAATTAGTAGGTCAGGACATCATTGTTACAGATCCATAACATGTTTTTGTTGCTAAGCAGCAAAAGCAGCTAATGTTGTTTATGCTTGCCAGCAGACAGACCTTATTTCCACTGAAATTTCTTGTTGACTTACTTGAATAACAAGATTCACATCTACCATGCCTGCGCATAGTTAAAGAAGAGAACGGCCTAACTTGAGTGCCCTCCTGTTGATGCTCTCAACCAGTCAGTGTATTTACTGTGTCCCACAGAAGATAATGCTGTCTGCTCCACTGCAGGTTCATCTTACCTCCTTTGAGTCACAGATGCCACATGCAAACATGACAAATCATATGTGTATTCCTGTTATGGCATAATAATGAAGTTAATAAATAGCACACTTTGGGAGCAGTAGAAAGGGTTAATACTGTATTTCTCATTCCTTTGTTTATGTTTCTGTCTACCTGTGAGGATGTGGGATGTGTGTTTTATTCCTTTTTAGTTTCACCTTTTGACTTTATTTCACGCTGTTAGAAAGCTTCCAGTGGCAGTGAAGAGGCAAAACAAAACTCCACGCTGAGCGAGAGCGAAAACATGCACAAAAAATAGAGAAGAAGAAACTACTTTTCAATTGATTTCCACAAAATTCATTGTGGCTTTATTAAACAACACAGTACTATATGTATTATTTAAAATGTTACTCCCAGCAGCATTGTGTTTGTGACATTTGAATAGAAAACGGACAGAAACAGCATTTGTGGAAGGAAATAGGCAAGATTTAGGACTATGGCCTCCAAGAGAATAGGGTATTTCTACTTAGCTAATAAGCTGTGGAGGCATATAATCATATGTAATCTGTGCTCATTTGCTCAAAAATGTAATAAGGCTTGATTAAAAATACATCCGTGGGTTTAGTCCTATCATGCATTAAGGGCGATAGGAAGCAAGTAAAATTACATGGGTATTATCCTTTGGAAACAATCCGTAGGAAATGAACAATTCAATTCTACCTTATTAACACTTAAATGGAATAGATGGGTTCAATAAAAAGTTGTGGTGAATTCAAGGTTTTTCCTCAGTAACAGCAGTCATAGAGTGTTATTTTAAAAAAAATATTGTATATATACAGTATATATGAAAGTGTAATGATTTGACCTGACCTGTATTACAAGCCCATATTTTTTTAGAGGGACTGAAATGAATCCCAGTTGTCTTTTGTTCTGTTCTGACTCATTTGCTCTTTCTTCTTCTTTCCTCCTCTTTTCTGCCTTAGTGGCAAGCACATGACAAAACTGCTCATAGTTTTATTAGTGTTGACAGCAGCAACTTGGGGGAGACAGTTTCACTGAAATCACGTGGCGCCCTCCCAGCACGTCAACAATCAAACATTGTTTTCTGTTATATTGCTTCATTGCTGGTCTGTTTGAGGGCAGTGGGAAGAAAACATGGCCGCATGTCTAAAGCCTGACTCGTGACGCTATGAGGCTGTACTTATGCAGAGTAGTGTTTTAAGCTAAATGCTCGCATCATCCCCCCACAAAATATGAACATTGAGCAGCTCTTGTCTGTCAGCACTCATATTGTCTATGTGGGATGTGATTAGCCATAGTCGCCATGATGAAATAACACTACCTAGAGAAGGCCACTATAGATCCAACATGGCTCTCTTTGAACCAGTACCTGTATGGATGTCATGCCACGTAAACTGTCAGTAGTATTAACCTTTGGGGACCAGCACAGCTCCCCGTAGCTTTACATCTATTAATATTGATATCCTATGACCTTACAGCTTCTCTGTTTTCCCTGAATCACTCAGTGAACATCCTCTTCCAGGGACGCGTCGTTTTCAACAGAGCAAATTTACCCCTGTGCGCCTTCATTAAAGCACTGAATAATTTATCCTTGCCTGCCCCTCCTGTTTTTGTTGCTGACTAGACATAATGTAAGGCAAAGTTAAATGGGATTGAATGGGTCTCCATGTCTGACAGACAGATAATGACTTTTCATGCATTGACGACTGCTCCCCTCCTCTGAGCATGAGTTATTCATATGACATGGAAGCCAGTGGATTATATCAAATGGACTGTGCGTGACCTCTATGTAAATAGGAAGATATTGGATTTCACATGTCCTGGACCCTTAAGGGCCTGGCTGTGGGAAGGAAATCCTCACCATATACAGGGTGGATAATTTGGGCATATAGGAGATTTTGTTATGTTTTTCAGCATCTCATGGCTGTGAAAGCCATCTAATACAAACTATATGGATAAGACAGTGCTATACATCCAGTATATTGTCAAATGTCAATAAATACCATATAAATAAATAGAATTGAGACATAAGACAGGATTTGATGTTTTAGGAAATATGGGAAGTTACTGTGCCTGGCCAAGACATAGTCTGACTCATAATCCCTCCTACAAACCACAGTGTTTTGTTTAAAAATCCCTGCTTTTGTACAGATTTAAGAAAGATAAAACAGTAGCTAATCAGTGATCTCTGGAAATGCTGCTTGGTGGATTTTGTGTTCCCTTATTGGGCTCTTTTTGGAATCAATGACTCTTGCTGACGGATGGCACAGCAGTGCAGTGGTTAGCATGGCCTCACAGCAAGAAAGTTCAGACCCCAGTGCAGCCAGGTCCTTTCTGTGTAGAGTTTCCTCCGTGTTGTCCCTGTGTCTACTTGGATTTTTTTCTGCTCCAGCTTCACCAAAATCATGCATTTTTTTTTTCTGGCCACTGAATTCCATCTCTGAACCTCTCTACCTGGCTCTTTGCATTTTGGGCCCAGTAATTTGCAAGTTTAGCATTCTGTTTTCTGCCTGACAGAGTGAAGTAAGTTGTTTCCTGTCTTGATGCTAAGATAACCAGCTGATTTGTGTTCATCATAGAGAGATGATCATGTGATGTCAATCTTTTCATCTATCAGCAAGAAAGAGAAGTCACGTTTTTCTTAAAATTTTTAATTCTTACTTTGGGACAGTATAGCGTATACAACATACAGTTAATGGGTATGCTTAGGGTTAAAAAAATGCAGTTTAATACAACAACAAATATTACAACCTCTACATTTGCCACAAATTTGCATTTAAACCTTGCCAATGCTCGATTACCATGTGGGCAAAGCAGGCGATTGTTCAGGGACCCTGCATCCTGAGAGGTTCTTACAGCACCAGGTTCAGTGAGTTATTTAGTTTGGTAACTTAATTAGTGGGTGTTTTCTTAGGGATTTTGCATCATTTAAATCCAACCAATGGCTATCTATTTTTAGATATTGGCTGTATGTTGTTAAGGTTCTTTGTGTCAAAATTTAGTTTTAAGAGCTGATTATTTTTTTTACACTGTTTTCACACAATTCATATTCTTACATACAGTTTTGTTCTTCATCAAATTACTGTGACCTAATGTAAATTAAGTATTGTTCCAGCAAAGGCTGGTACTGCTTGCACTGGAAACAATGGGAACTCAGGCGACAGTGTATGCTGCATAATGGAATAGACATTTTGAACATTACTTAGCTTACTAATAGAAAGTTGGATAGGAAAATGAACACCACTCTTATACCTGTCTGTTAAATATAAATGTGGAGCCAGGAGCCGATATCTTAGCATAAAGCCTGGAAATAAGGGGCAACAGTTAAGATGGGTTGAAGTTAAAGGGTTACACAAATTCATAGAAGGATGACACAACCCACAACAGTCATTAGGCCAACTCAGACCTCCGGATAAAATTAACATGGTGAAAGGGTAGAACCCACTCACACTCTTACTCTGTAGTTCCACTTTATTCAGTAGATACATCAAAGTCTTGTTTCCTTTTTTACTTTTCAAAGGTTCAACTTTTCCTTCCCAAACGACTCCACACAACCCTGATTTGAACCCTGATGTTCTTCCTCACATTCGCTCAGCTCCAGGCTGATTCTTTTCATCTGTCTTCAAGGTTAAGAGTTTGTCTAACCATCGTCTGGACTGCAGCGGCACCAGCTCATGCACTTGCTCAGTCTTCTTTTTTTCCCATTTCTCCCCCTTCTCGGGGGGGCACTTTGAGCCCCAGGGCCTTTTGCTCTGAGGGCAAGCGTAACAGTAGTGTGTCTGCATCTTCTGCATTTCTTTCCCTCGCCGCTCCCTGCAGTCCTCTGTGACCAAACAACCTTGTTAGATTGGTAAAAATAGTAACTGCAGCAATGATTTGAGAGAAGCAGGAGACTGTGTTTATAGAGAAGGGGGAGCAAAAAGTAGCGAGAGGGAAAGGAGGCAGGTAATGAGGGAGAGAGAGCCTGGAAAATATATGCGCCATCTACAGAAGTCCTCAGAGCGACCCAACTTTCAGCTGCGTAGGTGAGAGAGATTATGTTCCCCTGCTGGTTTGGCTGATTAGCAATGACCTCTGCTACAGAGGCTGCGACAAACCAAATGACAGGCTTTAACACACATAGATCACAGATATACAGCTTTATCCAAACTGTGAAGTTTTTCGAATATGCACATTATTGTCTTTTTTTTTGTATTTGTAACAGTAAGTACATATTGTACCTTTCTGTGGGGGAACAGGCTCTTAAAATGTGTTGTTTGTAGTTGTTCCAGGACAAATGTTAACATTTTGGGGGAACTATATAACATCAAAATGCAAACAGGCATGGTATATGAAATATCACATCAATTTTGAAAGTTTCATCTGAAGGATGGAGCGAACTTCAGATGGAACCACTGTAAGGTCAGACTTTAATGCCATATCTGATATTTTTGGCAGAGGTGGCACTGCAGACAGAGCCCTGCTGAATTCAGCACTAAAAACACTAATAGTTTCCACCCAACTTGTCCTCAATCAATACGATGCCAGTGTTAGTGTTTGCTCTCAAATGAATTGGGAATTCATGTTATTTTTTTTTTTTATCCTTCCTGCTCCTCCTCCTCTCGACCCTCAGCAGCTGTAGTGCTCCCCGCTGTTGGTGCTGGTGGTTAACTTTTCCGCCCGATAATGGAACAGAGTGGACTGCTTATTGATTTGTTTGTGTAGATACAAGTCAGCGCGCGCTCTCGGCGGAGCAGCGCTGTTACATTTCTGTGCATTGTGCGACAGCCTGCGGCGTCGATGGTTCAAATTAGGGAGTGACAAGAGGGGGTGGAAAATAGGCCACATGTCAACTAATGACAAACATTGTACATTTTCCGCCAATTTGTTTTCTTTGTGCACTTGATGAGGTCAGTGATGAATCTAATCTATGAAGTGCCCCTCGCACTGACAACAAGCAATAAGTCTTTGGCAGGGAGCGCTGTATGCATAAGCCTGGTCTTCCTCCATGAGCACCGTGATGAATGAGAGCTATTATAGTTGATGCATGTGATTTCTGCACCATGTGGACTGCTAATATTGGACTGACCTCACAGTTTTTCGCTCTTTTTTTAGTCCCATCTCCCTTGCTGACTCTTTTCCTTCTCTGTGTCACACAGCTGAAGAAGAAGAAGAAAAAGAAGAAGTTTAGTTCATCTGATATCCAAGTGGGCTTGGTGCCAGCAATGGGGCAAAGATCTATTAGGTGATAACCGGAGTTGCCTTTTAGCCACAGGAGTGCAGGTGCATGTGCTCAGAAGATGGTTTATTGAGGTATGTGTTTGTGTGTGTGTGTGTGTGTGTGTGTGTGTGTGTGTGTGTAAGGGTTTTGGGCTATGGGAGGCTTTCATCTCAGCAGTGCTTTAAGGCCAATATAGCAAATAGCACAGACTGGCCAGCTGCTTGATGTGTCGTTCAACCGCCTGCAATCCCAGACTCCCTCTAGAGCCACCGCTGACTGCCTGCCTGTATCTCTCCAGCTTGCGCTCTCTCCTTTTTATCTCCACCTGTGCCGCTCTCATGCTGCTATCTTGTTCTCTGTCCTGTCACTCAATTAAGCTTGCCTGTCTTTTATTTTATCTCAGTTTTTCAGTTAAAAAATTTGACACACCTCCTAGTGCTGCTAAAATGCCCAACCTGTTTCTGAGCCGGCACATTAGATGGTTGTCAGATTCCAGGCGGTCGCCTCCCCCAAGCCTTTTTTTATCTAATTCTAAGCTTACGGGCACAGTCATAATTGTCCTGACAGTCACGCGGCGAGAGAGGCCGACCAGTCAGTGTGGGTGGAGGCATCCTTACACTTAAACAGATTCATTGCTGTCAAGGTCCTTCTGTCCTTAGCCCTTAGCCTCTGGACACAGCTGGTCCTGTTGTCTGAGCAGATTAGCATTTAAAGCGCAGCAAAACCTCGCTCAAACAGTAAAAGCTTGCACACATGCGTTTGCATATGCACGTTACAGACGGATGCACATATATCCCGACACAGTATGAGCACACAGGACTGTAAAAAAAAAAAAAAAAAAAAAAGCAAAATGTAACAGGTTGCCGTGGTGCTGCCTGATGCCAGGCCCATCGACTTGGCAACAGATCAAAATCAAGGAGAGGGCAATACTTATCTTTTTGACAGGTTGAACCAAACCAGTGTTGTGAGTTGTGATACGGCTTTTTGATGAGTCAGTCCAGCTGAGCATCTCTCGCCTTGGCAAATGACTCCCTCATTACTCTGACAAACACCAGTCTATTTCTGGTCAGTGCTCCACAACGTTTTGGAGTAGAAATTGAGCACATAATTGTATTATCTGAAGCTGAGGAGCAATTGGCACTTGCAAGCCTTTGTCAACATAAACAAACAACAGCTGTGTTTATGCAACTGTTGGAGTCTGCTTGGAGTGTAAATGAAGTGTAGCTCACACATTAAAATGCTATGCATCACAACCTGCCAAAAGGAAATCACATTTTAACATAGAAGTATTCTTATAGGAGCAGTAGTAGAATAAACCCAAATTTATATCTTAACGTGTAACAAAAAGCCAAATTGTAATAGTTAAAAAAGACAAAACAACTACAGCATGTGCTGTTCCATACAGTATTTAAAAGATATCATGTAACCTCTTAAGGAGTACAATAAAACAACTCAAGAAAGCTTATCTCGAGTTCTGAAGAGTCTCACTACTTACCCAGCAGTGTGAACAATGAGGACTAATTAAGATCACAAATAGAGACACATACCTTCAGAAATTTGCTGACTAGACGGCCTACCTGCCATCTTTCAAATATTGAAATGTCTGTGGGTTTTACAGAATAAGATCCTGATCCTGAAGTATTTTATCTTTTCTCATTAGCTGTGAAACACCTGATACATTGTCAAATAGATTTCTCTGCACTTTAAAGCTGAACTGAAATTACAAGAAGTTTTTAGAAAGAATGTATATAGTACTATATACTATATATACAAATCATTGGTGTGTACTTATTTGGTCAATAAGTACCAGAAAGAAGAAATTTTAATTTTATTCATCATTTTTGCATCACTGGGGTTGATGAGGTATCATGAACTTTTGGTTCTGACTGACAAAGTCAGATATATAATTCGGTCGGTGCAATATCTATATTGGGTGGAAATTCAAATTTTGTTTCAACCTTATTTTGCTCAAGAGGATGTGCCATCAGTACGATGCGCTGTTCAAAATAACTCCTGAAACTCTCAGTCTTTATTTTCCGGTTGAGGCCATCCTCGCTCCAAACTGCCAGCTGCGACTTTTAAGGAAGGCTGAGCGCGCGTTGCTAAATTGTTGTTGTTGTCGCTGACTTTGAAGCAAGGTAATGACACAAACATCACTCAAAATGCAATTATACCCCGCCCCGTACTTTTTGAGACCCAGTGGAGTGTTAAAGTGAATGAAGGGAAATGTAGTGTGAAACCAGTGAGGCTGCATGGCCCGGGCTAATGGAAGCCACAAATGGTTGGACAAGAACCAGTTTGTCCATGAGGACACCCCCCCGCCCCCCTCCTCCTCGTCTTCCTTTAAAAGTCACATCACGCTGATGGGGTGGGAGAATGACAGAGTGAGGACTCAGTCAAAGTCAGACAGGAAACAGAGAGGAATTGTGGGTATTTTACAAGGTGACAAGCACAGTTTATCTGAGCTGGGAGTTGGGTTGAAGTGGTTTGAGAGTAGGAACATCTATCCCTGGATGTGTTGTTACAAGGGGGGCATGACTTGACTGTGGATGCTCCAAATGAAGAAGTGTGTATTTGTGTGTGTTGTGTGGAGGCTGCCTGTCTGTGTGTTTGGGGCATGCCACTATTAATTTCTTTGACTTTAGGCACCGTTTTAAGTTACAGGCACCAGCAGCGTTCTCTTACATGCTGCAAACCCCTGAGTAAGCGGAGACAGCTTCAGTCATTCTCTCCAGAGGGTCTGAGACTGAGGGTGAGAGAAAGAGGCCGCGACAGAGAAAGAAAATTGTGGAAACATGGTACATGCAAAACAGAAAAAAAACGGAGGAAAATATAGTGAGGATGGTGAAAAAAACAAATAAAGGAGAAAATATTAAGAAAAGCAGATACATCTCTGCAGAGAAGACCGTCTCTGAGAACCACCAAGGGAGAGAATGGAGAGAATAGCCTGTATTGTTTTCCCTTCTCTTTGATTTTCTGCCCTCAACAATAACTCCCCCTCCATATGGATACACACGCACACACACACACACACACACACACACACACACACAAGTATGCATACATGGTGGCAGAAATACTCTGGTCTTGTTCTTCCTGTAATCCAAGATTTTTCCATCTGGCTCTTTCTCTTCTCCCAGTAACCAGGGAAAAAATGTTTGCCCTTGTTTGCTTCTTAATGTCTATTAATGTCAACCTCTCCAAGTGCTGTTGAACAGTTAACACTGAAGAGAGACAAAGGTTCTAGTATGTGAAATATACACTGAAGGAAATCATTGATGTGATAAAAATGTGAGAAGGAGAAGAAATATAGCAAAAGTTGCCATGTTTCCAGCTGCAGTTACATAGCAGAGAAAAGCCACTTATCAGGGGAAACGTCAGGGCAGGTTGCATATGTGAGACAGAGGGGGTAGTGAGTGGATAAATGAAAACAACTAAAGAAAGCAAATACTAAAGACATTGAATGCATTTAGTTTTAAGATGGGGATATCTGGAAGTGTAAATCACAACTATAAAAATTGACTTCACTATTTAACCTTACAGCTGCAGCCAAACTGAACTGGTGTGCTTCTCAAACATCTTGCGATGGTCTGGTCCCACCAGATTCGGGATTATTCCCAAATGGCAGTCACAGTCTTTGGTACCTGATCCTTCTCTCTTCCTTGACTCATCTCTCCTTTTTTCCTTGCCAGGCGGAAGTGAATGCTCGAGGCTATACATGTTAAACACATGTGTGGGAATTGGAAAGAACATCAAGGTTAAGTGGAGAGGTGCACAGAAAATCCCAGGCAACTCTGCTACCTGTATTAAGTATTTATGTGTGAGGGTCTCATGGGAGGAGGGATTTACAGTATTTGCATGTGCAGGTGAATGGAAAGAGAGCAAAAAGGATGATATTTTTAGTCACACTCTATGTGCATATGTGCACTTTTTTTTGCCCTTAATGCATTTTTGTGCACTGGGTGCTACAGCGCATCAGTTTTGTGGATATTTTACAAAATGTGTTTGTTCATATTAGGGTGCTGGTACATTAAGTGAATGTGAATATATGATGGTCAGCAAGTTTGAGCACCAGGTGGTGCAGTGATAATGACTAACAGTAATTTCTGCTCATACTTGTGTGTACATATTAGATTGAAAGGATTGTATTTGTATGTTGTATTAAGTGTGTGTTCCACTGTGCTCATGTACAGTTAGTATGTTCTCATTCACACATGCTTACACAAATGCATGTTTTATGTTTTCAGTATATCAAGGTACATGTATCTAATAAATATGTACCTATGTGTGCACTGCATGTGCATATACTAAATTACACATATGTTTATGCTTATAATTCACCATATTTTACAACTATCATGGAAATGCACAACGAGCGTACTGCTATGAAGCCTCTATTAGAGAATGTTTAATATTACAGGATGTTGAGTTAGAGCGCTGTTCCGCTGATACATGATCTGTCAGAGGGATCCATGAAAGCAGTTTGAAGCCTGCTTGCCAGCCAGCATTTGCGCGTGTATGTTTCATGAGGATGATGATACGATGATACAACAGTTGCGTTCAGCCATATAATTTTAACCAGCTTCAAAACATTCCCCGCTGTGATGAGAAATCCTTTGATGTCTCCACGGGTGCTGGTGGTGGTGGTGAGGCCGCGTGAGGATGCTGTGCGTTCATTTGTTCTGCGTTGGCCTGGTATACTTTCTTTCGTCTTTGTCAACTGTTGCATTATCGGAAAATATTTAGAGTGCAGTGCTCTTTATGCAAAATCCTGTCAATAATTTAATCTGAACACAACTTGACGGAGTTGCATCATTGAGTAGAGTCAATTGTATTTATGTAGCACCAAATAAGAAATATATATTTATATTTTATACAAAGCAGGTCTAGCCCACACTCTTATGATTATTCTTCCACCTGCAAAATTCATTTGTTCAGGGTGTACTCACACCTGCAATTGTTAGTCCACTTGAATTGGACTCTTGTTGGTTTTCCCTCCTCGTGTGATTCATTTAGGCAGGTGTGAACACAGTAATTGCACTATGGTGTGAACCAAGCAAATATACCAGAACCCATTGGAGGAGCAGAGCGTTTTGACCCCACTGCCAGGTGTATGTCGCATGTTTACGCTAAACAGGTCCTGCAGCTAGTCCTGTTTTATGTTCTGGAATGAGGGAGCTCATGCAAACTGTAGCAGCTTGCGTAGCGGTAAAACTTATGCAGAAAGAGGATAATAGAGGGATTCTTGTGAGTAACTGGAAGCTCATTTGCATTACCTTTCATTCTTCTGTTCAGTTTCAAGTCCCGGCAGCACTTCTGAGCTGAATTTGAACATATTGAAAGCATTTCTTTAATTGTAAATTTTGATGATCACTGTCAGCAGAAAACACGACGACTTGTGAGGATGAAGTTCAGTTTTGACTGCTCCGCTCATTTAAAAGGTTCAAGGTTCTTTATTGTCATGTGCACAACAATTACAGGAGTAGTCACTGGCAATGAAATTCTTGGGTCTCAGGCTCCTTCAGCATTGCAGTATACAGGAAACGAAGATTAAAAGAAAGGACAGAGTGAAATGCAAAATAACACAGTAGTGCAAAATAAACGCAAGTAGTGCAAATAAACATACGTAGCAGATCAAAATCATGGTATCT
This sequence comes from Psettodes erumei, assembly GCA_016785225.1. NCBI lineage: Eukaryota > Metazoa > Chordata > Actinopteri > Pleuronectiformes > Psettodidae > Psettodes > Psettodes erumei. Next base: position 32,081 of record JAFBJZ010000004.1, on the reverse strand, counting down.
TTAAGTGCAAAATTTGCAATAACTGGAGATAAGCTCTTCTCCCCTCATTTGGCAGCCTTGACAACTGTGCGTTGTTAAAAAAAAAAAAATTGTGTCACCAGTGCAGCAGGTATAAGATCCTTTTTGATTACGCTGCCTCTGGGCTGAAGTGCCTCTGGAAGTCGATTACACAGGAAATGTTGTTATAAGATTAGCTGTAGTTTGTAGTGTGGGGTTTATCGGTGTAATTTTGGTACATTTCCAGTGCACCATGCCAAGATAATGGTGATTAGTGAATCAGCGACCCATCGTCAGTCATGATGAGGAAATGCTTGGATTTCATTTTTGGGCTGTAAAAGCAGAATTTATTATCAGATGAACTCAGATAAGGCCCTTCTCATTTCCTGAGTCAGACTTTCAGATCGAAGACACATCTGTGTGTGCGTGTGTGTTTTGCTGATTACTCACTTTTTATGCTTTGGCAGAGAGTGTGCGTACACACACACACACAGCACAAATTAACACGTATATACACACACTGGAGATGATAAAATACATTGAAGTGAACAATAATTTAAATCATCCATATCCTCACACACATGCTAAATAGCCATCTTTCTTGTGCTTCCTCAAACAAGCTCCATCTGATGGCAAACATCCTGAACCCACACTTGCAATGCAAACACCCCACTGATTTCTTTTGCTGCATAATCAGGCATGGACAACATAAATTCTAGTGTCAGAATGTAATATTTAAAATTCCTCAAGTGCTCAGGGTGGATATGGTTTACCAAAGGGTTTTCATATCTGCCGCATGTGACAGCCAGAAACTCTCATGTCTTTCCTTCCTTAGAACAAAAGATGAGTTAAACCAACGGAGGCCAACTTTTCTTGCCAGACAGACTCAAAAGCGTGCACTGGTCCCAGCTGTCATTCTGCAGCCATGCGAAACAGAGACAAACAAACAGTGGGGGCTGCTCCGTCTCTGAACGCAACCCATCGATCATAACACGGCACCGCGCATTTCCTGGAAGAGGGAGACAAGATGATGCGGAGTGGGAGAACAGTGGAGCCGGTGCAGTTATGTGTGTGCGCATGTGAGCCTGGGTGTGTGCGCACAGATACAATAGAGGACTGGAAGACATTCTGGAGACATCCTCTGAGGTGCCACCCAGACATCTGCCACCTCCCAGCCCAGTCTCCTGGCGCTTCCTTCAGCCTGTGGTCAGAGATCTCGTTCCTACGCCCACCACATCCGGGAGGATGGTGCAGCTTCGGTTTAGATGGAATATAATAGAGTGGGAGGTTCAAATGAGATAGTGGATGAATGAAATGAATGAATGAAAAATGAAGCTGATGGGAAATAAAGACAGGAGGAGATTAAAGAGGGGTAAACAATGCAGGAGGGCGGGGAAAAAAGAGAAGCAAATATTGAAGATTAATGCTTTTTCCTTCGTCTCTCCTCACATCCAGGGGCTATCTACACTCTCCGACTCCTGGCTCCCCCATCCCTTCACCTGCCTCTACTCTACTCACCCACACCACTCCAGGCTGTCCTTGCTCTCATCACCCCACCCTCTGTCCTGGGGAAAAGTTCAATCTTTGCATTTTCATTCATTGTGGTTACCCACACCAACCCTGCACCTCATAAAACTTTCATCCCCCACCCCCCACCCCCTTAGCCTCTTGTCACATACGTATGCAACCACAGCTGGATCCAGCTCCCCAGGTGAGGAATGATGATTAGAAAATGCGAGGCAACCAGCAGAGATCTGCCATGGTGAGCTGTGGGCTATGCCTGTATGGAAGAAGACGAGAGTTGCTTTCATATCTATGCCACATAGCCCAGAGCAAAGGATGCAGCTGGTCTGATTTGAGGCCTTTTTGCTTCACTGGAACAAGGATCTTTAAAATCTGCCTCCGATGGACATTGCTGGATGAATCTGCTGTATGCTCAAAACACAACTAAAATACCTAATACGACTCTTCGTGCGATTCTTCACAGTGACTCTTTGTGTTATGCAGCTGCACAGCCACACATGCATATGTGCTCCCTTGTAGCTTTTCTTCAATCTTACATTATCACAAAACAAACACTGACATGCCAAGAACAGGCCCAAACTGTGTATAGAAAGGAGGCTGCAAGATATCGCAGACTAGCCTGAAATGATGTGTCGTGAAGCGTGACATGCACCCTGGACGGTCACACTCACAGTCGCACCTATGGTCAATTTAGGGTCACCAATCAACCTAACTTGCATCAGGGCATCAAGGCAGCAGTCACAGGGAGAACATGCAAATGTCACATGCATGCTGAGGTTGATGGGATTGTTACCAGATTTGCATCTATTTTCTTATATAGTAAGTTAATTCTGACCTGATCATGGCACAAGATGAAAAGTCAGATCACCAAAGTTATTAGAATTAATTCTGTGGTGACCTGCATCAAATTTAACTGTGATGTAACTGTTTCAGTGATGCCCATCCTGTTGTTGCTAAAATGTTCCATTCTGGACCAAAGTGGTGAACCGACCAACCAGTCGACATTTACTGACTGAGACTCAGACCTTTCCCACACCGGTATAACTCCAGCTTCGCAAATTGTTGAAATCATACCTGTCTGTAAAAGCACCAAAACCAGCAGAGCGATTCAGCGTTCATTCTGTCGTTCATGTTCTGTTGGATCCCTGGAAGCCAGGATCAAATGACCTGCTGGTGGGACCTGATTTTGCTTTAGATCAAACAATGGAGATACTATGGCAAGCTAGCTCTCTCAAATACAAACACATCCACAGAGGCTTTATCTTGCTTATTTACAGTAGCTCTTTAAAGCCAACCAGAATGTCAATGTGCAGCTATTACATACAGTGGGAGGGAGACAGAGAGAAAGGGCAGATAAACATCACTTCCTAAATACCAAATTACCGCGGGCCGTCAGAATTTAGGGGGAAACGCTGCTATCATATATCAGAGTGACGGCTGAGTTTCTCCCTGCTGAAACAGGCACGGTTACCCATAATGAATCTTAAATGCCAATGCCTGCTGGCGAAACAGCATTCACTCTTCCTTCCTGCCTCTCCATTGCTTTGTTCACTCCTGTTCACATCCTTGTCTCGCTTCTCTCCGCGCTCAATTTCTAACCCCCCTCCTTTAATTCTTGTTCAATTCAGCGTATCATAGCCTTATCGTCAGACACCCTGTATGACAGCAAGCTGAAGAACTCTGGATACACTGACAACACAATCTTTATCTCTTTCCCAAACTCTATTTTGATTTTTCTTACTACTTGTTAGCTTCAGTTTAATATTTTCTCTCTGGTGATATATGTGAAGAATTTAAAGATACCACTATTAAGTGCCTTCTTCTTGTGTTGCTGTTGTCAAACATTTGCTTCCGTCTGCACTTCAAGAATGGACATGTTTCAATTTTATCCATAGATGGGTGAGGAGGTGAGACAGGCGAGAGAGGCATGAGGATCCAAATTCCACGAAGCAATATCTGGTAAAGTAAGGACAAAAAAAGTGACAGCTCTAAAAAGGGCCAGAAGAGAAACCAGATTTATTCCTCTGCAGTGGCAGTGAATGCAACACGGCCCCATCAACAACTGTGCTGTATTCAGAACATCAAGATATTTAGACTCGATAAACACTTAACAGCGATAAACATCCTGGCTACAAATATGTGGTGACACTCCACCGCGCAGCGGAGCGCCTCTCACAGTAGAACTGTTATCCCTTGTAGAACACGACCCACACACTAACTCCCTCAAAGGGCCATAAATGTGCTTGCAGTGACTGTGAAGCCTTCACCACATTGCCTGTCTTTCGAGCTAAGACTCGTACGGGTGTGGAGAGTGTAAGAGTGGCATCTCATGGCTGGTTAACTCTACCAGCACTATGTCTCTGTCCAGGTTAAACTAAGTGGTGGTCAGTGAGGGCCCCCCCATGACCTTTGACCCTCCACCTCACATACTGTGTAGCCACAAGGCCACACCTTCTACAGTTGCTGCCCTTTCACTCCTTCCTCTGTTGCTAATGCTGGGAGAAACGTTGCTAAGCCTATGTGACAAATTTATGCGCTGTAGATGATGTCATGCTAATTTCCTTATCCCAGTTTTTAAAAGGAAAAAAAATTAAGTCTAACTAGTCCATTACTACTTTTCAGGCTGCTGTCATCACATCAATATGCAAATAATGTGTTATTTTGTGTCATTTGTTTAAAAGAAATGAGCAAACATGCAAAAACAAAGAAACCCCCAATTGTTCTGTAGCCGCCTGAACACGGGAGGGTAGCACATCCAATTTTTGATGGCATCTAGCTTCTTGATCCTGCTGAGTTAAAATGCACTTATTGTAAGTTGCTTTGGACAAAAGCATCTGTCGAGTTAATGCAATGTTGTTATTCTGTTGTAAAGTGTAGGAAAGCATGTGGCTGTGACATGGGAGGCTGTGGTTCATGTCTCTTTCTGTACAATAGTTTACAATGGTTTCTTTTAACAATGACAATGGTGTTTTTAGCCAGGCTCCTGGGATGGCTATGTAGGCCAGTTGGGCCACTGTTATGAGACCCTGACTGAAATATCTCAACAAATGTGGATGGATTGGATTGATACCCAGAGGATGAATCCCACTTACCTTGGTCATCCTCTAACTTCTCCTATAATGCCACTTTGAGGTCCAGATTTGTGGTTTTGAGTGAAATGTCTGAACACTTATTGGATGTACTACAATAACGTGGTGACCCTTTCACTTTTCATCACACATTATCATTCAACACTGTCTCCAAGTCATTACGTTCTTAAATAACTAAACTGCAATAGCGAATGCATTTTCTAGGAAACATAATTCTGACGGTATTATGATTTTGATTAATGTAATGAGAACATTGTTGTTAATTTATACTGAACACATCAGAAAAATGTTCACTGACATTGAATATGTTTTCCACCAAAATATCTGATCTGACAGTACTCAGTCTACTTGCAATGACTATAGCAAAATTAAACTTGTTAAAGTCACGTTTAGGCACTTTAGGCACAGCACTTGGTTAAGGTTAGAGAAAGATTGTGGTCTGGTTTGATGGAGAAAAAGTTCAGTAACTTCAGATGCAACAAGTTTACGTAAATTTAACAAAAACCAGAATCTTCTTCTACTTTTAACCAAAGTGCTTTCATTGCCTAAGACAGATAGGACAGATGTGAAAGCACATACATGAAGCCCAGCCTCAGGTGTGATAGTCGTGCACATGCTACGCCAGCCATCCACCTCAACTTCTTCCTGCCAGCCCTGTTACTGTAATGTAGCAATTCATTCATTCAAAAAAGAAAACATTACCTGTGAATATAATCCAGGCAGTGATAATGTGTCCAACAAAATGTATTTGCTGTTGCATTGTATTTGTATAGAAACATATAAGAGACAGGGTTGCATAAAAATTGCTTTCAAAACTAATCTCTGAGCTGTTTTAGAAGCACCTACTTTGCCATTCATGTATGAGGACTCACTGTAAAAATCCCATGCAGCGACAAGGTCGTCTTTGCAGCCATGTACAAATATCTTTTTGATGACTACAGAGCCCACTTATCAGGGTTTCTCTCACACTGGAGAACTGTTTATGTTCACATTAACTACACAAGGCACCTAGTGAGCTGGGTTGTTTCACAGTTTCAGCACAGGAATCAGTGTTTGGTTAAGATGCTATTTCAGTCTTTTGCTTTTATAACATCAGCTAATTGTTTCCACAACTATAACACCGTAAGTGATAGCTGTTGCCAACATTCACTGCCTGCTGCCATGATCAAATTATATGTTTGCAGTCTCAATCTGCTACGAGCACTTGTTCCTGTGCAATAATCTGAGAGGTGTGTTGTATCAAATAACTTGACTTCCATACGGCTATTGTGGATACTGTGATATTTTCAGACATTCTTGTGCAGTTTGGCTGAAGCTCTTTGTAATCAAATGCTGGAGCCTGAGGCGGAAGAGAGACAAATCAAAACAGCTCCAATTCCCAATCATTTCAGCCCTCATTGAGAGCATATATTGATAGGCAATGATGTGTGTGTCAATTTGACCAGAGCTCCCTCTCCCGTGGCCAGACTGAGAGGCACCCACAGGGAGAACACGGAGGAATGGGGGTGGGGGGCTTCAGATGAGGCATGGAAGATGAGAGGTGGTGGTGGTGGGGGTTTCGAGATAGATCAGGATACAGAGAAAAATGCATCAGCAGTGGAATGGATGAGTACATATAGCAGATACAGGGAAAATGAAACTGTGCGAGACATTGAGGGGGAGACTAAAGGAGAGAAATAGTGCTTGAGTAACTGAATGGGTGAGGCTGAGAGAGACAGAGAGAGGGGAGATAGAGGAAGGGAGAGGGAGATAGAAGAAATGAGATGAGTCTGTCTGGGCTTGGAAAGATGGATTAGTGCGTCTGCGGCTACCTGTGCGGGGGTCAGTGTTAAACTGCCGGGGCCAGATAAGGGCTTGGCAATAGCTTGAGTGTGGGCAAGCATTGACTGGTTACCTCATTGATTTAGCTGGGAGTGAGCACAGAGCGATGAGCAGAGTTCGGACCTGTACAGCTGTTGATCAATGTGTCAGGGCCTACGGTGCCCACCGAGGCTCGGCTCTATGACTGCATCACCTGAGCTGAGGCTGCCCATACATGAAAAGGCACTAAGGCGATACCATGAACCATATTGTAAACTACAGTTTTTAAGCCTGGAATGCACACTGAAGAAATACTTTTTCCTCCCAAGACCCATTCACTCATTTGATTCTTGGCTAATGCAACTTAACATACAGTATTTTGGTATGTGCATGTCTGTGCTGTTCACAATTGTCACAATATTTTTAATAAACACACAGTACACACACACTTTTAGTGTTTTAGAATAATCCAGGGAGGGCCTGAGTACATTTCTGCAGAAATCCTATAACATAACCTATAGCATAAAATGTTCAAATGCTCAATCCTCAAATGCTAAAATGCTTAATCATTAACCACTCAGAAGTGGTTAAAATGGGAATTAGTAATGATGGCAATAAATATTATGAGATACTCAGCCAAATGTTTGACTTTAAAACTCAAAATCATGTGACAGTAAGTCAGAAAATTTGACCACATGGTATCGGCCCATTTACCGCCTTCATGAACATTAGCGTTAGCTAGCTAGCACCTGTGATAGCTTTCAAATGATATCTAAGCAAACCAGGAAGGTGATGTTATTTCTGTCCATTTTCTCTCTTTCGCTTCCATTTTCTCCTTACCCCTTGTTTAATGAACTTTTTAATAAAAGTATTTCTGCGAATTAGCAGTCTTCTGCATAGCTCATCATGGTGTAATACATAAAAAATGAATTATGCATAAAGTTGAATCAGATCCAAAAGAAATAAAAATGAAAAATAACTCGGTGTCATAAACTGTGCACGTACAGAGTACAGAGACAGTAAACACTAAAACACAAGCCTGTGCTCAAAGGGAGAAGTCTCTTTTTCTTCTTCTTCTTCTTTCTGGGCCCAGTGCTGTTCTGACATTTGTTTTGAGGGTGGTGGTGGTGGTGGTGGTGCATGGCAGGTGGTGGGAGGTGGACGCTGGGAGAGGAACGGCCCAGGGTAGGATGTCTATAATTACATATTGATTTCTCTGGGGCTGCTGTTCAGCCAGCACTGTGAAAGTGTAAAATAAATCACTCGGCCTCTATGATAGCCAAGTATTTATTCTTTTTAATTCTGTTTATGGTGATCTTGATTCATGCCCTCCAACCCCGGTCACGCCTCGGTGCGACTGCCCTCTTCATGTCAGAGGGAGATCACGGTACATGGTTCTGCGTTCGTGTGTGTGTGTTTGTACGTGCAAGCATTCACCAGGGAGTGTGCGAAGAGAGAAAATGGAAGCTGCGGAGAATAAAGGACACTTTACAGTCACTGATCCTTATCCCAGTCTAGGAGATTATTCGCGGAGGCTTTTCTCTCTTCACTGTGTGTAGTCAGTGCCCACGATAATGGTTGCTCAAAAACAGAAGCAGTGTGAACAATGGCAGATGTTCTAGGATAAAACAGGAAACAAGAACAAAGACACGCATATAAACAGCGTGGCTGACCTGTCTCACCTGAATCACCTCTCAGCATATTACAAACATATGAAAATGTGCTTTGCACCTTTGGAGGAGAACTATGGGTTTCCCTCAGCTTGCTTTTTGGTTTGTGAGATTATGATTAGATTGTTTCAGAGAAATTGTCCATTTCACAACTGCATTGTGGTGCTTTCAAATTATACTCATTATCCCAAGCAGGCTGCGAACAGTATGAGCTGATGATATCTCAGACACAGCAAATTACATTTTGAAGGGGGAGGCTAAAAATTACAGGTAAAAATAAGATTCTCTATTTGTAAGTGATTGGCTCAGATGCAGGGGGGGCGGTTGGTGGGGCCTACGTCATTGGTTATAGGAGACATTTTTGCTGCAGTCTTATTGTTAAAGGAGGAAAAGGAAGATGATGAGATGATATTGATTTCTGAGGGGGAATTTAGTTATTGCTGCTGTAGAAATATTCTGTAGATAAAATACAGTATATACAACATATTTACTGATCATATTAAAGATTAACAATACATTGCCTTTTGAGCGATTTCCACCTCAAATAACAATTTATAGATTCAGTGACTGATGTTTTACAGTGAGCCACAGCAGAGCGCAGCCTGTGTGTTGTGCAGATGTTTACTTTCAAAGCTTTTTTGCTGTCTGTGTGAGGACAGCTGTGTAGCATGGTGAGGGATGAGTTGGAGGTGTGCAAATGCCTCTTTTGGCTTTTTGTCTGACTTCAAATTGACAGTTTCACCCCCCCCAACTGAAATTCATGGGCACTGACACGCGCCTGTAGGAGTGCAGAAGAGTAAGGACTTCACAGTGATTTATAATCTGCACTAATCAATACTTATACATTAACAATTGAAGAAAAGGGTATATGTAATATGAAAGGGGTTGCTCATAGTGGAACCCACAGAGAAACGTCAGCAAACTGCAGTTCCCCATACCTGCTTTAGTGTCTGTCGGCTCTTTGTTTTGGTATTAAATTGACCATCTTCACCATTGTTATTCATTCTCACTGCTCTCATCAACCCTGTTGTCAGCTGCAGCACAGCTGTTTATCTGAGGAAGCTGATGCTAATTTTGCTCCATGGCTGCAAGATCCTTAAAGAGTTCCTTTCTATCACACTATATAAGCTTTACAAGCTGATAATATTGCAATTATCCGATTATCTGATCCATATATTGTTTTATTTGTCGGCATTCCACCTTTATGCTCACAGTTTAATTTATAATTTGTAAGATACATACAAGATACATAAAGATAGGTAAACTACTTAACAGCTAACTTAATAGCTGCTTTTGCTAATTTTTTTGAAATAGCAAAGAGTGTCTTGCAGTAGTCCCTCCCATAGCCACTGACGTCAGGGGCTTCAACTTTTGGACCACAAATGATGTGGAACTGTGCCAGTGCCAGCTTTTTCGCAGCACCACCAGTCAGTTTTTGGCAGAAACCCACTGAGCTGGTTCTAGATTAGGCACCGACACCGGGTTGGTGGAGGAAATGTGTCACTTCCCTTCATTATTCCTTTTTTTTTCGTTGACAGCTTAAGCTTTACTCTGGGCAGGGCCTCGTCATTTTTTCAGCCCCTGAATTTGATCAAGATGGAGGCACAATGAGAAGCACATTAACGTGATTTATAGTCACCATCACGGTTGCTGTGGCAACCCAACTTTCAATACTCTCACCTCTGTGAAAGCAGCTCGGATCCCAGTTGCTTGCCCGCTAATGCACATCAGCATCTGTGCACATATGGTGCATAGGTGGAAGCACACACAGAAACACATTAACTCACAAAGACACACAGAGAAACACATGCACACACACGAGTGAAAACAGTACAGGACAAGGAGCTTGTGTAACACTTCATTTGACACATTCACGGTGCAGCTTGAGCTAAAAGCATTGCACTCAAATATGAACTGAATTCATTTGTGCTAAAATAAGAGAACAAAAACAATTCAATAACCCACTGATACAACACTTTTTTCTCCATCTACTGCAGCTGAGTGGCTGCATGGGCAGAATGAGTTGTGGATGGGGGTAAGAAAAAAGGAGACAAATCCAATCCACCAGAACTGTCACTGTGCCTGATGAGAATAACACCACCTCAACTCATCCCTCAAACTCTCACTTGCTGTTTCTCTGCCTCAGCCACAGCATCTTATTGCTGTTTTGCTCCTGTAGTGACCCATCAAAGTCAAGGTGAGGTTTCAGTCATGTCTGGCTGTTTTCAGCTCTTGTGTTTTGCCAAGGTGAGTCAAAAGCACAACAATTCACACGTGACGAATAGAGAGATCCAAAGTGGATGGAATATGTAATCAGCGGAGGGGGGCTGACTTTGAGTGAGGGATATCTGCGAGTGTCTGAGTGAGGAATGAGAGACTACCATGTTTTATGACGGATATCCTGTCAGGAAAAAGCCAGAGCTGCCAGCCGCTTCAAGGCATGTTCCATCTAAACTGATGTCTGATCAACATTCTCGAAGCAAAGTTGCCCAGAGTGTCTGTGCCACACATGCTTTTTTTATGATTTCAATGAATATGTTTTAATAGAAAACTGTCAGCAAGAAAACTTAAAACTGAGACAACTTTGATTTGCTCTGCAAAAGTTTATCCCTGCATCAGCAAAGTAGAAAAAAATGCCCTTTCACGGTTGCTAGAACTCCAACAAAAAATCCAATTAAAAACTGTGTCTTCAAAATACTATTATGGTTTATTGTTACTTTGAAGCAGAAACCACTTGAACATGAACCCATCCATGACCCTGTTGCTTCCATCTGCTCTGGTCAGCGTCATGCTCAAACAACCACGTACTTTTTCTCATTTTATGCAGCAGAGCAGTGATTTGGAATCGTGCTGCGACTTGAGTTATATTGTTAGAACTAATGAAAGATGAGAGAAAACAAATGTTAAAGAGATTTAGTGATTTTTATGGTGAGCATGTGAACTTTATGTTAATTAGAGGAATCCAGATAATCATACTGTCACAGCTTGCTCCCAAAGAGAGTCTTTGGTGACATCTTTGGGACTCTTTTCTTGGGTGACTTTCCTGTTTTATTTTTTAGTTTTCAGTGTCGTGGTTAGCCTCACACAAGCTCTTATTTACATGCTTTGTGTTCTTAGCTGGCTTGCTAACAGTAGCCCACTGGTAAGCAATGTCTGGTGTGGGTTAAATAAAGCTAACTATTACAGGGCACTTGTGTTAAATACCTACAAACGAAGATGGCTGTTTCCTTTAATGTCTGATGTATAATATTCTATGTCTGTGTTTTATAAAGTGTGTGTCATGTGAGCGTGAAGGATTTGGAGTTGTTTAAAAGGAAATTTGACAGAGCTTTACTGACAGAAATGCCATGAGAAAGGCACAAAGTTATTTTGGGTAGTGTAATTTAATGTAAATGGTGCAATTTTTTTGTCAATAAGCAATGTGATTTGAGTGATTTATTGCAGATTTCAAGTAAATTGCCCAACACTAATAATGTCTAGGAACGCAACCATTGTCATGATTAACAAAGAAACATAACTTGATTTAAGAGTTGTCATTTATGTCAGTCAAGATTGTCTTTTTAAAATCAATATTTGTGCCCATTTTTGATGACAGTATTTTCTGTAGATAGGTGACCAATGACTGTTGATTGGTAATGTCTCCATTAATTTAGCTTTCTAAATGACTATTTCCCCAGCTGAGGGAAACCAGCATATGAGCACAAACTGTGCCTTCAATATTTATATTCAAAATACCAAGTCTTTGATGGTTCTATCAAGATGTGAAGTGTAAAAGTTGGAGCAGTCCTAGATGTTTTCAGCAAAGTGTGCCAGTAGCCATGGTTTGGTGATTTGCAGGTCAAAATTTGTCTAGACGTCTAAGTTGATACCTTGTTGGGAGCCTGAGGACAGTTAGGTTACACATTTTAATGACTGTATTTCACAACTAAAGCAGATCCAAATGACACACTGAAATACATTACAGTCATTAAATTCAGTTGAAAGAATAGTCGTATGGAAACAGGGTTCTTAAAAAAAATGCAGAACTAGACGTCAAGACTTAAAAAAATAATTGTCTGTAAATCACCAAATCACTGTTTATAAGGTCTGTTTGTCTTTCCCTATAACTCTGCATGATTTTTTTAAACATTGTGGTAACTTAATGGTCTGGACTGAATGTTTACTTTCAGCAATCAAATTCACTTTTAAAGTAAAGTACTATACAATATCAGTTTCAGCTCTCTAAGCCTTCCCTTGGAACAAAGACTCAGTCTCATCTGGGATTGTTTGTTGACAAGCTAATATCTTGTCTTACTTCAAGGTGAAATATCAGTGTGTCAAGTGTTCATAGGTGAAGGGAAGGTTTTAAAGCATAACGTGAGACTGATAACATTGTTGGAAAAGTATGAATACCAATATTTTACTCTTAAATGCTACATATTTATGTATGTAAATATCTACGTAATTATTTATTTAGATAATCTATATCTATAACTATAACAATACATATTCACTGACTCGACCACAGCATGTCAGGTTTAGCATGCAATCCTACATCCTCACTTCACATCTGGCCTTAGTCACATTTAAGATAGGTTTGTTTAAAGGCAGCTGAGGGTTTAATATTCTTGTAGCAACATTGTGTCTGCTGAGTGATCCATTTTATTTAAATGAGTCAACACTAATGTGAAGATTATTCACTGGCACAAGCCCCATGGGCATACCTGACCTGTCATCACTCTCTCTCTGCTCTCTGTAGTACACTCCATCCATCTCCCCTCACCCCTCTCCATCTCTTCTTCCCTCTCCGTCTTCTTTCATATCTTGTCCAAAAGTCTGGCTCTGGTCTGTTTTGTACTGTTGCCTTTTGTAGTTTTAGCTTTTCATTTGAAGACACTGGACACCCTGTGCATTAATAAAATAAAGTAAATATTATTAAGCAGATGTAAATGGATAGCTTTTACTTTTCATATGCAATGTGTTTGCATGTTTGTTTAAGGTGACTGTCAGTTGTGGGTGTCCACTAGTCCCTGTTGACTATCACCTTCAGCTTCTCTTTCTCTTGCCTCGTTTCTGTATTGGCTCCCTTACCTTTTGTTTTTGCCAGCAAAGTAATTTCCCCTCAGCCAACAACTTTATTTACATTTCCGCCAATTCCCTCTACAATAAAGGCCGCAGCTCAAGGCAACCGCAAGGACATGTGCCTGAGCAGGGCTTCACTTTATGCCTGTGTTTATGCATATCTACGTGTGGTATTGTGTGTGAAAAGAATGATTTCACATATGCAGAAAATTAGGAAGCGTGCAAAATAAACTGTGGCCTGCCTGGACCTTTAGCCATTCAGTCCGTCTTATGTCCCGCAACCTCCGCTCTAGGTCAGTGCCTCCCCGAAGCCCTATCAGAACTTTACAATTAGTTGATTGAACCTGCCTCCAGTGAGCCATCTGCCTGGGCACACGGTGGAACTGATGTCCTCACCCGCCAGAGGCAATTAACTCTAAATACGACTCTCCCTGCTCATGCATCGCAATTCTCCTCCCAGCAGAGTATAATAAGGTAGAACTATGTTGAAGCTGAAGAGGGGGCGGGAAGCCTGCTCATGGCCCCCAGAGGGTGATGGGTAATTACTTCCGTCAGATTTACACTGGCAGTCGTGTGGAATGGCGGACGACTGTCTCCGACCCTCGAAGGCAAGCTAAGCGGAGGAGGTTTTTTTTCGGATGCCTCAGGTCATCTCGTACGAGAGGGTGAGGTGGAGCGGGTGGTGGCTGGTGGCGTGAAGGGAAGGTCAGGTGATTAATTGGAGGAGCAGCTCAGGGTCAGCCTCCATTGTTGGGGTGATGGGTCAAATGAGTGCGGCATTGAGTGCGTCACCTGATGCATGCCTCACCCGCCGTCCTCGGCTGTGACGGAAAGATGAAGTTGTAACTCAGAGCAGTGCAAAGCCAAAGCGAAGAGAAGAGAAAAAGAAATGAGGCCACCTGAGAGACAAAAAAACAGTTTCTGCAGATTTGGAGTCCCTGTCTCTCGACTGACATTTCAATTAAATTGCTATCACAAGTGCCAAGAGTATTGTTGACTTCATATCTTGCACAGATATTTTTTTCACTCTGAAGGATTTGATTTACTTGGAAAAATATAGGAAATGTCCCCAACTGAAGCAGGAGAGGATAGACGTGCCTGACACACTGCTATTAGAAAAAAAGACAGATAGGAAAAGCTCGGATGATTGTCCATTCACAGAAAAAAACAACATACAAAATGAAAATGAAGGTGCTTCCCCTTCACCGGTCTACATCTGACACTGGCATCCTTAGTTGTTTATCTTAAAATTCCTTTGAGTTTCTATGACGTGAATGTCACTGTGGCTCCATTCTCCCGCTCAGCCATTAAGGTCAGTCTGGAACATGACAGATCTTTGAAACCCCACCCCGACTCTTCTCAGCGATGTTCCTCTCCTGGCAGCCTAAAATGACAAGCTCTAAGAGCTGAGCGATGTTACAATGCTGTATTTCAAACCTGTTGTTGTGACATAGTTGATATTGTTGACAGAGGTGTGTGGGGTTTTTTTTGGACTATCAACACTTTATTTCTCCTGCATCTTTTATTTTTCAGAGAAGTCATTGTATATGGTGTGGTGTAAGCTTCATGCCCTTGAAGAAAAACAATGAAGATGTACAGAATGCTAAGAGGCATATGGGCGTATCATTCATAGCAGCAGTGAGCTATCAATCTCTGAAACAGATTGCCTATCAGTTGCATGGTTTTGTCCTTGACATCTCTGCTACACTGCACAGAGGTGACCTTTCAGTGATAATGCATACTAAAGATGATGGTACATGCTTAATTCATTTAAAAGTAAATTGACTTTAAAAAAAAAGGAAATGCAGTATATCTATAGTACTTTGATAATTTTGATAATCATTATTGCTGTAGCTAATTAACACTATTTCATATATATTCATGCCCTATTTTCTCAGCAGCTAATGAAAGCTGGAATGAAATGTAAAATAAACGATTAGGCTATAACCAGCTGCCCATTGTTCCAGCGCCACGTCCCGCTTATCAACAGCTCCATGTTGGCTTTCACAGCACAAGAAAGAGCGGCCATGTCAATCCTCATTAATTCTCCCACTGAATTAGAGGCAAAGTAGATGATAGGAAATTAATGTCTGCAAGGAGATACTTAAATTATTCAACAGTAACAGGATTATGATGAAAGATCACTACAGTGGCTTCTTTCTCTTCCATTCCCATCCACACTCCCTCCCCTCCTCCTCCCCCTCTTCCATGCTTCCCCCCTCTTTCCTTTTATTCCTGTCAGATGGCAGCCATTGCTTGGGATATATACAGAATATGCATATTTTAAAATCCTGGCTAATACTTGTGTTATCCCTATTGTTGGTGATGGTTTTATGCCTGCATAATCTTACCACGTATTAAGTTATTATACTTTTGTTTTATTCATTTATCTTCATCGTTTAAGCCTTAAAAATCAAATACAAGAGATTATGTTCTAAGCCCCATTTGTCTTTATAACAAGATACTTTTAAACTGAGCGGCATTAGTATATTGTTGGTCAAGGAACTGGAAGTTTTTGGTGCAGATTATGACTTCTATGGAATTTTATGGAAAAATATGCTATTTTGTTGTTTACATTGTAAATGTTGTATCAAACAACTGTCTTACTCCCCATAAAATGAGTTTGTTACATTTAGAACAAGTCAGGCTAGCTGCTTCTCTTTGTTTCCAGTCTTCCAGTCTCAACAAGCAGTATCGATCCTCTCATTTTACTCTTGCCAAGAAAATAAATAATTGTATATCACAAACTTTTAAATTTCTGTCCCTTTTACTTTTATTGATCTTTTATTGATGTGTTGATAGTTAAGAAGAATCGAGGTGATGTACATCAACAGAGATGGAGTATCGCTATCGATGCACTATCAAAGCTGCTTTGTGTGAGGCTGACGCATATTCCATATTTGCTGCAAGTTCCTGCACTAACAGCCAAACCTAGAAGCATTACTTATGATGTAATTGTTGTTTCTGCTATTGTGCTATCCTTATTCTCATAAATTACCCATTGTTGTAGTTGAAAATGCACAGAACAAAAGGTCTTAGTTCTTTAATAAAACTAATTAGAACAAATTGCTTTTGATGATGCTGAGCGTAGCCCCAGTGCTTGGCATACCCACCATCTTATGGGAATAACCAACCTTGTCTACAAACGGTGGTATTTTTATCAGGCCTGATTGGCTATTTAGGCACAAGGTACCTGGTCGTCAATGAATTTGGGAATTTTACAAGTAATTAAGAGACTTTTAACAAGCCTAAAGTACTCCCAGGCCACTGGGAACACTAAACATTATCAATATTTATGTAGAAGTGCTTCACCTTTGCTAGTAGCAGGCCTTAAAAACACCACAGCCGCATTTGCAGACTGAAGCATGACTTTGTAAAATGTAGCTACAGAGCAGTTTGTTGTACTCCCCGACAATTCATTTGTCCCTAACTGGCTCTGCAGGATGTCTTCAGTCGAGTTACCTGAAGCCAAGGATGTACAGTGACTGTGCACTAATTATCAGTTGCTTTAGTTAATGGTCAATAAATTATTCATCTGTTATGGGTTATAGATACATGAATGGTGGTCCATTCATTGAATAGACAAAGTAGTGCAGTGCTTCTTCTAATATCAACAGGATAATGTTCTCAGGATGATGTTTGTTGTCATTTTTAATATTCACGCCTTTCTTAATTTACAATCACAAGACATATATTTGTTTTTCCTAAACCAATAAAAAGGGGGAAAAACTAACAATTAAAGATTGTTTTGAGCAATCGCACTTCCATATAGAGTGTAGATTTGCTGTAAAAACTGGGAAAACAAAAACAAAAGGTTCTCTTAATGTCAGGGAGCCTGAGGACAGGGTGAATGTGAAGCATTTGATGAATTAGCTCTTTATGCTTAAACAGGGCAAGTGGAACAAAGGGATACTGAGCAGTTGATTTTTTTTCCTTCATTGTTTTTCCTGAGGTCACAGAAAGAAGACGGGGGGGGCACAGAGCGGATGTACAATGGCGGGAGTAATTAGACACTGAGAGCAAGGAATACTTTACAGCACAGTGAACATGCACCAAACCACTGCCTTGCCTCAAAGATATCCTGTTTTATTCAATAGCTTTCCTGTTTGTTGACTGAGGTTTTGAAGGATGGAATGGGAAACTTAATCCGGCAAATGTAGTTTCACGTCAAAGGAAAGTTAAAAAGCAACAAAGTGTGTGAGGAGTTCTGCTATATAACTATTTCAGACAGGCAATGATCATCAGAGACTTATGAAATGGTAATGAATAAGTAAATGAATGTATGCGGACTTGAAGGTGAACAGTACACAGGCCCACACTTCAATCAGCAGTATGTGTATGTCATGTGTGTAATAGCCACATGGGGCTGTATGTAGAAATCTCACCCGGACTTGGGTAGATGAAGAAGGTTATGCTTCAGCCTCCTCCTGGGGTCACAAGCCAAAACGTTGTGATCTAGTGCTCAAGATGAAAGTGCGTTTGCTCGGTTACGTGTGAAGTCCCCAGGTTCAGCAGCAGCTGGCAAAGCTGTAAGCATCACAACCAAGGAATGAACCTGAGTCAAGGTGTTAAGTCTACTCTCTAAAACATGATTATTTTCCCGATAGCTATTCCTACAGTTGTTATCCATACTTTATGCCCAAAAAACCCTCTACAGGACGTGTAAAAAGTAATATTAAAATGTCAGTTAAGATCCTCCACATACATAGCTGTTGTGATACTATGGTAATAATATCTACTGTATGATCCCCTTAGTAACAAATTTAAAAGTGCATGTCAGTACTTTTAGTATCCCCATCTGAGAAGCCTTTCTTGCATTTCCCCCTGACACCATTCAGGCAGATGTCACCCGTCTTTAAAGAAAAGAGCAAATGAATCCTTCACTGAGACAACATCTATTTAAAACCAGCCGAGTGAGTGAGCCAGATGTCAGATGTGTTTTCATATTAGTCACAGCTCAGTGGCAAAGGGGATAAAGTTGGCTACATCAACAGGACATGCTGGAAAGTAGCCAGAGTTGTCCAGGCATACACAGGCGACAGGCCCATCAACTGAATGACAAAGCTAGGTGGCTAAGATAATGTGATGTAATTCATTGACATTGCATTTTCTTACTGAGCCATTCAAAGTGCTATCTACATAAAATGGAGCTAACAGACAAGAATATAAAGTGGACAAGAATTGAAGGTCTTTGACAGTCTCACATTCATACTGATTTTCAGCTGCTTGTACAAGCACCAACTTTCATTAGACCCTGGTCTCCGTCGTATGAAGAATATAAAACAGCATCGTGCCTGTTTCAAGCCGAAACCTCTGGCAGTTGCCTTGATCCCTGCCAACGCTACCCCACATTTGTTGTTGTTGTTTCTTTTTTTCTCACCCTGTGTTTGAGGAGCTTTGAAGAAAACTGTCAAAGTATGTTCAGGGAATGAGACCTGAGGGGTTACATGTTCAACTGTCTGGGTTTTTCCAGTGAAGGTGTGCAGCTCTAATGTTATTTTTGATGTGATCATGTGCCTGGAGCAATTTGGAAGTGTCCTTTTGTAAAGTGTAAATGATACTATAGTAGAGAGGTTTGATGCCAAGGTTATATGTTAATTTTCAAGCAAAAGGCCCGTATTGGTTCTTTTTTAAAGTGTAGTTACACGTAATGATACAATTGACAGTCATAGATGGTACTCATTTTTCTGTGGAGATGCAGGAGCATGTTTTGACATGCCTTAGTGTTTCAATTTGGAATTGACTGTATAGGCTCTGGTTGACTAGGAAAGGCCATAGGTGAACCATTGTATCAAACCAGACACCAGGCTGAATAATTAAAAAGCCCCACGCTTCAATGGACCTCCTACTTCCATTTCCAGCAGCAGCAGCAGAGAACGCCTCTGTAGTTGGCAAATCCATGAGATGGTTCTCATATTACAGATGTAATAGAGGTAGAGAGGTATTCCACTTATTTTTATATAAAGTTGGTAGACTTGTGTGAAACATTTAATGTCAGAGGCAGATGTTCAGACTTTTAGTCTATAATAGGAGTTAAGCTCCAAAAAATAAGAAAGAAAAAAAAGCTGAATCATAAATTTTTCACAAAGAAATTTAGTAACATTTTCATTAAACCCTCTTTTGTGTATTATACAAGATTACAGTCTTTTTTGTCAAAAAGGTGTACAGTTTATCAGGCTTAGTCAGAGATAACTCTGATAATCTGTTTGTGTGTTTGTTTGTTTGACTTTTAGCAGGATTCTGTAAAACTTAATGGATTAACTTAATGGAAATCTTTAATCTTTACAGATTTTTTTAACCAGAGGTGGCTCTTGGTTTAACTTAAAACCAGAAAACTTTGGGAGCGGTAAGGATCAGCAGCCAGATCCAGGAAATTTTTGAAGGATTTCTCACCATTGCAAGATAGTACCAAATTAAAAATTTTGAGCATTATGTCCACTAATGCATAAAAATTTTAAATAAATGGGGCATTGCAAGCTAGGGATTGCTAGGGTGCATACTAAACACTAGATACTGTCATCAGGCCAGTGGGAGGGGAGCATCCTGTAATGGGCCCATGAATTTGCTCACTCACTGTGTTTGTCTACTCTGTTGGTTAAAGTATCTCTTTCTATCTGATAGGACTGATATGGAACATATGAACTGAATAGATGTAATTAAGAAGCCCAAAATGTTAAGTGATCTTATGAAAACAAGTGTTGTATAATATAATACTGAGGTCTGTCAAGTTCAAAAGAAACAGGACATGTAGGTGGCCAGTCAGAATGAAAACAAATGAAGTGTTAGGGTATTATGTTAGCTCTGACAGGGTGATTTTTCTTTGTGGGCGTCTTGACTCTGGGAGAAAAAAAAAGCTTCATAACATGAAACAAAAACCAAAGGTGTAACAGTCAGACTGAAAAAAAGCCCATAAATTACAAAAGCACACGGGGTCAAAGGTCTACATTTCTGCTGGAGGACAAATTTGGCTCGAAGCAGGAAAAAGAGCGAGGTGAGGACTAAGGTCGGCTCTCAGGTTAACAAGTTCACCAGGAGGCAGGCTCAACAGTGCAGCCAATCCACAGCCAGCCATACACCCCACTTTGATAACAGACACCTACCCAAAGGTCAAATCACTGGCTTTGAAAATTGTTCATTTCTTCATTTTAAAGTGTGTTCTTTTTTTCATGAGAGGAAAATATCCACACAGCAACTGGCACATATTGTGCAAAGATTTTTAATCTTCTGGTCTCAATGAGATGGATTTTTTAAGCAGACCTAGAACAGGGCAGACAGGTCAGACTTGTCAGGACAGAGACACTTGAGGAGTTTTCTAACAGATAGCTTTCTGTTTCTGCCATGTAGGTGCTCTTCTTTATGGCTGATTGTTGTCTACAGAGTAGCTTTAAACCTTAAGAGTATTCATAACCCATAGATCTGGTTTAACTGGTAGTTGCCTCTGGTTTACGCTCTAAACTTTCCTATTTGGAACCAAAAAAAAACAGAAAAGGAGAAACACACTAGTAGCTTCTCTGATGCAGCCTGTTTAAATATTTACGTAAATGTTTCAGCCAGTATTCATCACAGAAACCCGTCTCCCAATGACCTCAGGTCAATGGATATGTTGAGGTTCAGGCCCGCATGACAATATAATACACTCAAAATAAAGAAAAGATGAGTCACCATGGTGGAAGAGCAGAGGATGCTTTTGCAAATAGCTCACAGCAAAGCAAGTGTTATTCATAATTTAAAGAAAGAGCTTTGACAGACATGTTCTCAACTGAATATACAGTAAGTGTCAAAATAAATAGACAGGAGAGATAGTGAATCATAAAGATGAAGCCTCTTTTGTCCTTGCAGCAGAAGCGGGAGGAAGAGGCTGATACTGAGAAGCGCACCCATCTGTGACGCTTTCAGTGTTTGAACTACACACACACCTCCAAACTCACACACATTCTTAATGATTTATTACCCAGGTATTGCCTTATCTCCATATCCATGACACTGGTCCAGCATGCCGTAAATAACCTTGTGTCCCCTCATTAGTAGGACGGCCATGTCTCCCTTGGCCTCATTGGAACGTATCTGCACACAAACACACACTCCTCCTCCTGAGACCAGACCAGCCATCACCATCATAAATCCATGGGGTGCACAGTCTGGCAGCAAGGAATGGGCATCTAATTATCCAGACAAGCAGAACCGGGCATGGAGGTGACCCAGGCGCGCAGATCGGGAAACCCAGTGATACACAGAGAGCGATACAGGCTGATGGCAAAGCATGGTGGGTCTTCCACATCTGATCACTGAGAGTTAACTAATCAATTTGCTTTACCCACTTGTTGCTAATTGAAGTCACAGAGGACTCAGATTTGAGCATACCCTGAGTAGAAAGCAAGGAAAAAGAAAAACCTAGACAGGTTTCTGCTCTATTACTGGATCCCAATCGCTGAAGATTATTATAATAAGCCTCCTACTGGCCAAGAATATCACTTTTGATTTGAGCTGGCAAGATACATTCGAATGAGTATATATTGACAAGGTTCTGGACTGCGAAAGGCTGGATGGCTTGGATGGTATTACAAGATCACAAGAGGAAAACTACTTTTGAAAATGGTTTGTTCTTGTATGTTTTGTCTGAAAAGGGATGCTGCCTTTCAGATTTTTTGATCCATTTGTCTTACCGTTCTGGGCACCTATTGGTTTATATTCATCTCCATACAGTGAAAAAACCTGTATGGCATGTATAATCCATCACAGGGAACATCAAGTCTGCATTAATTTTTTTTAGTTACATGATTGCTGCATGGTAATACAGATTGATCTGACATGTTAAATAATTAACAATTAGTGCAACTTTGACAAACATTAATGCAGACCTGATGGTCACTGTGATGGATTACTCAGCACAAGCAAGAGTGTGTTAAAGGGATATATAAAAAAAAAAAAAAAAAAGGAATCAACTGCAGTATGGAAAGGGAAGAGTTCCAGTGTTTTTTATAGTTATAAAACAGAGTAGCATTTTATCAACCATCATACAATGTCTACCTGACTGTGCAAGATTAGAGAAAAATCTAGCACTGCAAGATTTGGAAGCTATATACAGTCCCACCCATATTCATACCTAGACGGGCACACCAGACTTGTCAATAAGTTGCTGACAAACTGAAAGAGAAAATGCAAAGAAGAGAGCTCGCTTGAACTTGAAAATGGGTCTCACAATCTTCAGATATTTTAAGGCATAACCCGTACATGCAGGCTTACGAATGAGCCAAACCACTTCCTTTCAGAGTTGGCAATACGTAGCTGTCCCCCACCTGGTGTGATCACGCTCCAGTGGGTCAGCTGGGGGGGGGGTCTGCATCTCAGCCCGGCTGCTGATAAAGTCACACTTCTTCTGCTCTGGGTATGTTTTGGGGGCGGCTTTGACAGACAGGCAAGGCGACCTGCTGTGCTGCAAGGTGCCATGGAATGGCAAGGCGGATGAATTTGTGTGTGTGTGTGTGTCATGAGCAGGCTGTGAGTGGGCTGCGTGAATTCCCAGCAAGTCTCAGCACAGAGGGGGATGAGAAAGACAGAAAGAGAAGGGGGCAGAGATGACAGCCAGGAAAAGACAGAGGCAAAAATCAGCTGAATGACATTTAGTGTGACAGTGCCTCACTGATACATTTGACAAATGACATAAGTTGATGAGAGAATGTTTATTTATGTTAAAGCCCTTTGCCATGCATATAAGACACAGAGACTTTGAATTACCATTGAAAGGGCAAACCATAACCACTGCAGTGCAGACAGCTGTCTCCAGTTCTATGTCTTTTTTCCAAAATCTGTCACATAAATCTGTGTTCAGAGACTTTGCTTGAGCAGGGCACAAATGGAAAGGAAAAAATGTATACATACACATACATAGTTATCATGCCAAGCTTTAGAGTTAGATGAACAGTGCATTTGCAATAACGACTCACCCTACCATACTGTGGCCATTAGTAAAACCCAGCTGAATGTTAAATCAACGCTGTAATTGAACAGGACCTATAGATTCTTGATTCTCTGTGGTTGTTAACTTTTTAAAATCTGTGGTCCCACCTGTGGGACACCATGGCCTTGGTATTATTACTGTAGTTTACTTTTCATCTGTACTGTTATACTGACATACATTGTACAAAGCGAGACCTCCATATCAATGCTACAAAGATTGACACAAAAATGGTTTGACTTGTAGCTATGGCTCAAAATTGTTTTCCATACCAAACTACTACAGGCCTTGCAGTGTCTTTGTTATGCCCCCCCCCCAAAAAAATATTAATAATGAGCGTACTTTAACCATTTTTGTGCCTCTACAGTTTTGAAATACAAACAAACCCAGAGCGAGATCCTTGAACTCTTGAAGCCCGATCTTCTATCGTGTCTCTTGCCCTCCAGCCCACCCCCCTCAACATTAGTCAGTGCTGGATCCCAGTGCAATCAGGCCCTGTGTTCTGCATGTCACACAGCGGCTGGCTGCATTTTGACGACAATCAAGAGCACCAGCAGGAACCGGTAGCAGCTAGCCACACTCAGCATTGGATTACAGTCGAGTTAGCTGTAAACTTACAATCAGAGGGGGAATTTTGATTATAAGGGTAGGTATGTGTGTGTGTGTGTGTGTGTGGCCCTCAAACCTTATTTCCTTAGTCAATAATTTATTCTTACTTAGCTCTTCACTTTCCACATGGAGTCCCTGCTCTTTGCCTATCACCAGTTGGGTTGCTTGCTATTCTTGCTGAGTTACACAATAAATGATTTTTTAAAAACATTTTTTAAATGAATATACTTTAAGTGTTTCCATTTCACTTGGTAATAGACTGTTATATATTTTGATCTTTGTACATGTTCACTCATTAACAGGAAAACCATTAAGAGAAAAACTGATTTATTTCTGTGTATTCCCATCGTTTTTCGTGCACAATGTCTGAAAAATAACTGTTTTAATTACAGATGCTGAACAAGAGACAGCTATTTTTTCTAGAAATGAGATTCTGAAAATGAACACATGGTTCAGTTAAAGGTACATACGATTATGTGTCAAAACTCCACATCATTATGTGTCATAACAGCCCAGAGAAGTTGGAGTTAAAGGAATGCAAGTCCACTGAAGCCAAACTTGAAATAGAAGCTGTCTTTGAGGGATGTTGTTGAACTTCTCAGCAGCTAAGAAGTAGACTACAGGTTGTTGTTTTTTCCAAGCATAGAATATAAGTTTCAGTGGGTGTATTGAAAATGGAGGTTAGTCTCTTGGCACCCCAGCACTCATCCAACAAATCCATTTCAGTGACACCGTACTGTATACTGTGGATGGATCAGCCAACTGTTAACCTCTTACCTCCAGCACCAATCAGAGAAGAGAATCAGGCTCATTATTCAGGACAATTAGCCAATGGGCCGGGTGTCCCCTGTTACTCATGGCTCATTTAGTCGCAGTCAGATGACGGTGCCATGTCCACTCAGGGTGCCTGTCACTCAGGGGGGCTGACACAGACGGACGAGCGAGAGGTGGCCAGTTTGAGATTAGCTCAGTCACGAATGCAGCCCTTCATATTGTGTGTTAATGTGCAAATGTGTTTTATCAGTACCAGTAAAAGGAGAAAAGAAGTGGAGAGGTGGAGACACACTGACCATTCAGGTAGAGCTAATAAGAAAGCAACACTGAGCAACATCAATCATGTGAGGCGGGAAATATTTGCTCTTTCTTGGCATAAATGAAGGTACTGTGCTGATGTTGAGACAGCAAGGGATACTTCAAGCAGCAGCCATGTGTGTGTGTCTACGGACCACAAGACCAGACGCACACACATGCAGAGAGACAAAACTGTGTATGTATGACTAATCCCATTAACACTCTCTCCCACCTCTCTGGCATGTGTATCATCCAGTAACCCACAAAGTTGAATGCTGTTTGTGTGTGTGTGTGTGTGTGTGTGCACATATGCATGTGTCTGATGATGTCAACATTAAAATCTTTATGTAAGAGACAACCACTTGAATGAAGTAAATAAAATGTTTCCATGTGTAAGCATTTGTTTGGTTTTTCTAATGATGATCTTGAAACATTATTTTTTTGCTAATAACTTTAACTCATAAATGCACTATACTGATGTTACACTATAATAAGTTACTATGGTAAGAATAGTAATAAACAAAAGTTTTACCATTTGCTCCTTCTGTACTCTTTACGATCTCATGAGCCAAAGAGTACAAATGGATAATCTGTTTTTCATGTTTACCTAAGCATGAGCTATAAGTGATTTATATTTTTACAGTGTGTTTTACTCAATAGGTTTTACAGTGATAGTATGCGGAAGAACTTGGCTATCTGATCCTTTAAACTTTATACAATAATTTTATCATTGTAATTAATGAGGCAGATATATTAATATTGAGTACTGCCATCACCCAACAGCTAAGATGTCATATTAATAACAGCTTGAGACATTTCCTGTAGGACTGTTCAATTCTTTATGACATTTCTATTAACATTTAGATAGAGATACCTAATTGATTGTGTGAGTGTGCAGTGCAGTTGCATTGGTAATCATTTGTTCAAATCAAATTTGAATGAAATGCATCAGTCAACCTTGTGAAAGGCTCCACAGAAAAGCATCCCTTTTCAAGACTTTAAGACAGGTAACAGGTTTTAAGGTCCAGTACATGTAATGATACAGTGTTTACAATAAGTGCTGTACTGGTACTGGTTTCTTTAATACTTCTTTATGTTACCACATGTTAAAGAAGTGTTGCATAACACCTTTGGTGGGAGGTCCCAGAAAGCAGGGTGTAATCCATAGGATTTATAAGCAGGTGAATATATTAAATGACTCCGGTTTCCATTAGGCATGTTGCACCAAATTGTTTATCGACCCATATCTCAGTGCTGACACTCCCTGATTAATGATGTTATTAAGGGGGGAGGAGCAGGGGGAAGGGTGGGTTGGGTAGATGACAGACTGTTGTGTGGCTTCCCAAAAACACTGACCATTAACATGAGTTTGTGTGTGTGTGTGTGTGTGTGTGAGTATGAGTGTGCATTTGTGCATATTGTATTGAATAGCGTCAATTATGTCATGTGCAAAAATTAACATTTTAATGTGCACCTGATCACAAAGTTGTGTTCATTGATGCAATCATGCATGCAGTATGTCCTTCAAAATCTATTAATGTATTGCTTTGCATAAGCTGTGTGTAAGTGAAGCAGTGGGCATGTGTATGCTGTACATGCATGTACAGTGTGTGCCCAGCACTGAAGCACTTTAGTGTTTTTCCACTGCTCTGGGGTAATTTCTCAGCAAAGCAGATATTCTAGTCAATTACCGCAGCAAATACTTATTTTGAAAAATCATTACCATTCTGGATTGCACTTCTTGCCAAATTGCGGCACTTCCATTCAGGATCACAATATCCCTCTCAGCGTGGTTAAGTGTTCAGCCAGTGTTTTGAACAGCATGCTAATAATGTTAACCATATGCCAAGGTTTTCAAGATGACAAGATATGATCGAAATTTCAGCTTTTATGCTCTATTCGGCAATGATGCCTGTGACATTGCAGAAGAGGCATTTCCCGCTGTCCTTTTAATAGCGAGATTATGTCTCAGAATCATATGTTAGGAGTGATCAGTGAACCAGAACCATCACTGGCAAAGTACTCAGTGTCTTTGCAGAGCAACCAGTTTAACAGAGGGAAGTTTTTATGTTGTTTTCCTCCTGATGTTCTCGGCAATCCCCATCACTCTGCCTACTTCTTGAAGTTTTCTGTCAGCAATCAGTCTGACTGGATGAAGCTCCAGCGGCTGGATGTGAGCCCAGCTGGCCAGAGATCCTGTAGGTCTAGGTGACCTTTGAGCTGTGGCAGGCTGCAAGTCATCTGACACTTGTCTCATTCACATCTGCTCCAGGGACCCATGAGCCGCTGATTTGAGCATATGCGTGGTTGGGCTCACATGGCATGTGTGTAAGTGAGACAGAGTGAGAGGGAGAGAGTGAGAGGAGCGGCCGTGCCTCACTACACCTACGACGGATCAGTCAGGGGGAGGAGAAAAATGAACTAATCAGCCTCTCCGGTGGTGGAATCTCACCCAATTTATTTCCAAGCTAACAGGCGTTGGTTAATGAGCTGAAGCAAAGCATCCTCTCTCTTCCTTCTCTCTCCTCTCCTCCTGTCCTCTGCTGTTGCACTGGTGATTCCGTGCACCAAACCAATTACTTCGGAGCGCGTCCGCTCGTGTGCGCACACGTTCACATTTGTGGGCCCAATCACACATGTTCCCAATCTAGCTCAAAGAGCGAGAAATACGCACACATGCATATGAACAGACACTATACTGTAGACTCACACACTCACAGAGACAATCAAACAAAACATCTCTGCGCACGTACTCTGAGCTTTTTGTTTGGTCTGCCAGGTACCAAAAGTGTGTGAGGCCTGGTATTTAAGAAAACAGTGAGACCCAGACAGTGTCATTACCAAACAATTTTACCAGACATAATGTCTAAGGGAGCCAAATTGAAATGACACATTTCTGACTCTCTGTTAAGGCCAAACATATCGCACAGGCAGCTCTCTGTCTCTTAGCTATGGTGAAAAGAATACATACTTCCTTGCAGATGTTAGACACTTGAGTGAAAGATTGTTTATGCTATACTGTAGTTCAAAATATATATACTCTCCCGCTCACTGCTGCAGAGTTCTATGATACTGTGTCTACTGAATGTTAAGTCAGGATTTGGTGTTTTGCGTTTGTTGTTCATAAAACGTGACCAGATTTTCACCAAGTCACAAGTGGACAAACCAATATGCTTAAGCCAATAACACACAAAAAATTCTAATAACGTCCATACTGCTGCTGGAAAATGTATGTGAAACCTCAGATTTAATAGCTGGTTAAATGTCCTTCAGCACAAATAACCTCAAACAAACTTTTGCAGCTGCGAATCAGACCTGCACAAAGTTCAGGAGGGGGTTTTTGACCAACAGCATCAGCTCAGCCATTTTTTTTTAGGATATCTGGTGTGAATGAGTTCATTCCAAAGCTTCTCTAAGGGGTTAAGGCCTGGGATCTGGCAGATTTTCTTTGTTTGAAGTCATTTTGTGGTAGATTTACTTCACTGTTTAGAGTCATTGTCCTGCTGCATCTCTCAACTTCTACTGAGCTTCAGCTTGCAACAGCCACTCTGACATTATCCTGTGAGATATCTTGATAAACTTGGGAATTCTTTTTCCCCTCAGTGATAGCGAAACTTCCAGGCCCCAAGACAGGAAGCAGCCCAAAATCACGATGCTTCATCCACCGTATTTCACCATCGGGATGATGTTGGCAAGCAGGGCCCTATTACACCTTATGTCATGATGCATGTTCTTTCCAAATAATTCAGTCTTACTTTCTTCAGTCCACAAAACATTTCCTAGTTGTCTTCTGGACTGTCAACGTGCAAACTTCATGCACATACAGTAGCTCTAACCGCGCGCTTATGAACATCTTAACTCTTTAACATCATCTTTCACCTTTATGTAAATCAACATCTTAAGGCTTGTGAGATCTCATTTTTGCGAGGCATGGTTCACATCGGTAGATGGTTCTTGTGAATAATCAACTCGCAATGTTTGGTTGAAGGTTGAAGAAGCTCGAACCACTCCTCCAGTCTGGTTTAATTGATTTGCTAACTGAGTGACGTCATGTCAGTATGATCAAGAACAAGTCTGTTATTAGATTGTGTTTGTTCATTATTGTAATTTAGATGGAAACCTGACCATAAATTAAGACAAATTCATAAAGAATGCAGATAATAATAATAATATTATTATAATGTTCATTATTCCCAAAGGACAATTAAAGCTCAGTTGCTTCAAAATGCCACACATACTGTAAAGATATCACTTGAACCTGTTAACCTTTAATCAATATTCCTTAAGGTCTCAGTCCACTTATAAGATGCCAATACTATCGAACATATCAGTGAAAAAAACATTCTCTAAAAGTCACATAACTGAATGGTGAATGGCTCAGGTGACCTTTTGAGAAAATGCCAGTGGAACCTTCCAGCAAAATCCCACATCCCTGGAACAGCAGTCCTGACATTATGGATGGGGATTTGCAAAATCTGTGGCAGTGAAAGGTGGACCAATCTGGTTTTCAGTGAGAGCAGGTGGCTGACCAAAGGCCACTCACACTAACACTGTCTAACTTCTTACACGTGGACCAAAGAGATGACTGATTGGGAAAGCAGCAAAAGATAGATAAAAAGAAGAAGACAAAGTGAGAGAGGGCTGAGTGCGCTATATATCTCCCATATATGACATTAGGTTTCTCTCTAATATATGTAGGATACTGGATTTTTTATATAACATAGCGAATGTGGAAGTATAAATGTCAACATCTTTGTGAAAATTCCATGATGTTTTTATACCTTCCTCTACTATTACTTTACTTTTACATGACCTTACTATACTGTGACATTTCTCATGATGATGAGCGGTTATTCTTAACAATGACTGAATATTTCATCCTTTATTATATTGTAACATTTTCATGATATTTTTACATATTAGTATACTATGACAGCATATGAAAACATGAGAAAATACTGGGCACTGTGACTTTCGTGAGCTAAAAGAATGAAGGAACGAAAAGAAATAAGCAATGATATGTTTTTAATTCTGGCTTTCTTTTTGGAAAGAATTACAGAATGCAACGTGCTCAACTGCTGACAGGGTCCAACACTGCCACTAAGCATTTACTAGGACATGCACTGCATCCCTTTTTGATGTCTGCCAGAGCTTGGATAGCTCTGTTGGTGGGGCATAAGACTCTTAATCAGAAGGTCCCGGGTTCAACTCCTTGTCCTGGTAAAGCATCTTCCTGTGTTCCTTGTAAAATTGCTGCTTTATTGTACAATGACTTTTGAGTGAACATTTCATTCCTTACATTTTTATATTGTTTGCACTTTTGTGACATAACACAGAAATGTGTTTTTTCACATTTTTGTGACATACTGGGTTATGAGCTTATTTGCATTTTTGACATTTTTATGCTATGGAGTGTTTCGGAAACACTGTGCTTTGATGTTTTGGGGTGTTTTAGCACATTTTATTTTTTGACATTTTTGCACTTTGCACATTCAATAAAATTTTAATGAAACAGTGTTCTTTGGCCTTTTCTTTCTTTTTTTACTGTTATCCTTGTAGGAGAAAGCACAATGGATCTTCCCTGATCCCCGCCATCCCAGCTTCAGCTCCATCAATGCGAGTGTCATCTGGCAGGCGGTTCAGCAGCCTCTGATCGTGAACCACAAGGTTTCACAAGCAGACATACTTTAGCCACAATCCATCAGACTACTGAACGCCCGACCCACCTCCTACATATACTCGGTCACGTTAAGCAATGAAAATTACTATTTAGATTTCCACAGCTAATATATGCATGTACAAAGCGTAAGAACTATTCTATATTTAATATTTTTATGATATTGTTTACTGTAATCATTATTCATTCATTGTGACTTTTGCCAACGAGAACACTTGAGCTGGTTGAGACAAAGAATCTCATCATGTTGCATTATCAGGTATATGACAAGAAAAATCTTGAATGTTGAATCTATGAGTTTTTCTGCTTTCTTTTGACATACACGACGATGAGTTGTCTTACCATACAATAACATTTGTCATGAATTTTTTATTGACTTTCTATACGATTTTACACTATTTCTTTGGCATTTTAAAGACACATTATACCATGAAATGTTCATAAAATACTATTCTTTGTGACATTTGCTGGCATTTGTAAACATTCTATACAATGGGCTTTTATGCATTTTTAATGACATGGAAGGCTATTACATTTTTTAGCATTTCTGACATATATCATAGTATGAAATGTTAATGAAACAATGACATTTTGGGGCATTTTTAACACATCCCATTTTTTGCATTTTGGTGAAATACCAGTTAATGACCTTTTTTGTAGTTTTAACACCTTTTATGCCATGGAGAGTGTATTAGAGACTGCTATCTGGCTATCTTTGGTTATCACTTTGGAGTGATTTTCATGTTTTTAATACGAATAACATTTTCACCATTCTTGACTTTTGACAAGTTCTTTATGCATTTTGTGTATTTTTTTGAATTTTTTTTAACATTTTTCATGTTTTAATGTTTTTACAACATAGTATAGTAAGGCGTTTTCATGTTTTTGTGACATGCTCGGCAGTGACATTTTTTTTGGACATGCTATAATATGACCGATTTTTGGAGACTTTTGAGCACTTTTTTTTTGTGTTTTACACATATTATGCTATGGATATTTGTGGGTTAATAATACTGTTCACACATTCTCTACTGTTCTGATGTTCATTTTTATGCCCTCTTGACACATTTAATTTTAATGACTTTTTTAGACATTTTTTTAGACATTTTTTGACAACATAGTATAGTAAGTCGTTTTTTTGCATTTTGGGGACATGTTATAATATGACCTTTTCATGGCTTTTTGACACATATTATCCTATGCAGGGTTAATAACACACCATTCTCGACTATTCTGATGCATTTTTAGCACTTTTAATTTTTTGACTTTTTTCGCATTTTTCGACATAGTATAGTATGTCGTTTTTTTTTCATTTTCAGGGACATGCTATAATATGACCTTTTCATGGCTTTTTGACACATATTATCCTATGGAGGGTTAATAACACACCATTCTCTACTGTTCTGATGCATTTTTAGCACTTTTAATTTTTTGACATTTTTTGACATTTTTTGACATAGTATAGTATGTCGTTTTTTTTTCATTTTAAGGACATGCTATAATATGACCTTTTTATGCCTTTTTGACACATTTTATACTATGCGGGGTTAATAACACACTATTCTCTCCTGTTCTGATGCATTTTTAGCACTTTTAATTTTTTGACTTTTTTCGCATTTTTCGACATA